>JAYESA010000005.1:76774934-77094934 GCA_036927795.1 Iris macrosiphon
TCTGTGCTGAACTTCTCCTAGTACTGGCAGTATTGGTAAATATTGTACTGGCCCTCCTGGCCTCTACATAATTTGGACTACCGTACCTGATACACAGTCTATTTTCTGCCTTACACTCATCTCTAGTATGACCTCCCTTGCCACAGTAAGTACAACCCATCGGTACTCCTCCACCTCCTCCATTCTGAGCATGAGATCTCTTGTAGCCTTCCGTTCTTGCAGACAACCTATGTATGGTAAGCTCGTGCCTCTGAGCTGCTATCGGTACTTTCTCATAAGTCTGGTAGTCGTATCCCTCTATTACTTGTAGGATCTCCAGATGAAGTCCTTGCTTGAACCTCATCGCTCTATCCGACTCCGTAGCCATCTTGGTCGGAGTAAATCTACTCAGCCTGCAAATTTTGCCTGCATATTCGTCTATATTCCTACCGGCCAACCTCCACTGGCGTCTACCAGTGACTGGCAAGATCTTGAAGCTGCAGTCAGACCTGGTCAACTTGTTCATCAGTTGGAACCTTCGCTACTGCCAGAATAACCTTAATGTCTTGCAACCATGCATCTGTTGTGATGGCGTCCTCCGTGCCATGGAAGTAACTTGGGTTCAGTCGATAAAATCTAACTGACGTCCCCGAATTATTCCTTCTACCACTCTCTAGAGCCGTCTGTAAACCCTGACTCAATAAGATATTTTGCTCTTGTTGTTGAAACTGTTGATGTAGTTGCACTACCATATGATATTGCTGCATAGCCATCATTCCCTGGAGAATCTCAAATAATGTCAGGGTGTGAACTACCGCTGGCACTATTGGCACTACTGGGGGTATGGGTATCTTAGGGGTTGGTTGCTCAACATATCCATCTTCGGGTTCCACTATGTCAGCTTGCTCAACTACTAGCTCTATCCGGATAGGACTCTGTACCAGTGCTACCTTCCATTGTTGTCCAGGGGAACCCTGTCTTGCCAGGTCCGTTGCTCCAACAACTGAAGATGCCCTAAAGAAAGGACAAAAAACATCAAGAACAGGACGAAAAGGATCAAGTAGGCAAGCAGTTTTAACAGTTTAAGCATTGGAATCAAGGGAGACAAACCATGATATCAAAGAGGACATATCGGATTGAGACTCCTATGACCATAACACCCCATAAGTCTGAAAACACAGACTTTCATAGGGCATTACTAAAACTTTGTCACACCCCAGTACCGGGATACGGAGACGGACATGGCCATCTCCCCCGTACAAGGTATAGAACATCGTACGACAGTCACAACTGTAACTAGACAAGAGGGTGCATACTACAAGCAAGTCACTTGGGGTCACACAGAACATCTATTGTCTCAATCAGTCAAATGAGGAAAGTAACATAGAACATGTGTGATAAAGCTGTAAGGCATCCCAAACACAATATCAAAATATTATAGAAACAAACTATACAAAATAAAAAGCTGGTAGAGTAGCAAAAGTACATGACCATGATCATCACCAGTCTGATTAATTAAAATCATGTAAGAAAACTAAATATCCTAATTTTTGGCTAACAAGTGTCGGTAGCTAAACGCCTAAAAGATTAAAATGTATAATAACAAGCAGGGAAGAAGAAACCCATTCTTGTCCCTCAACGGCCATACATCTGGTGTGCGCCATTGTTCAGGGAAAAGTACACTGGATCCTCGAGTGCTGGCTCTAAACCTGTCCAAGCAAAGCCAATGGGGTTAGACCCCAAATAGCAAGTACCAAAAAAGAAGCACAAATAAAGAAACAAACCCAGCAAGAACAAACATACATACATACATATATATATACATACATACATACATACACACACACACACACACACATATATATATATATATATATATATATATATATATATATATATATATAGTTCTGTCAAGTAGTTTCGGTTCATAGTCTATCGTGATACATCAATCTAACCCTACAACCAGACAAAGGACATGGGTTAGACCATCGTACCATGATAGTCCATGTCCCTAACTATTTAACAAAAGAAACAATACACAATAAAGGTCAGTTACATAATCGGCCAATCACTTGTATGGCTTGATAGGTGGAGTTTGAGTTATCCCAGAGATATTAAGCATATAATAGGAATCCTCATATTGAGCCATATTCTAGCAGGGCTAAGATCCCATAGAACACATAGTACAATATAATAGTCGGATATTTCCATCCACTAATGAGGATTCAAACAATATCCATGGGGCCAGCCTGCACACCCTAGACAATTTTTTGAGGGTGGCTTGGTAAGCACGATCTCGGGATTTCGTCCCTCCGAATGCTCTACATGTTTTAGTTGCCTAGTTAACCCTATGGTTATCTGGAAGCACATGGTGTGGCCACATGTTACTCCCTTATATGTTGTACCGTAGTACGGGCATGCTAGATACCAATCTACTTTGTCACTTGGAAGTTCAATTTGGATTCCTCCCAGCGTAATGCAATAGTCCAACAAATCCTAGGCACACTTTGGTTATTGACCAACTATCATGTCCATGCTGGGGGAAATCGTATTATATCACATGTCACATAGTATGTTGGTACACCTCTGTATAAAACATGTAACATAATCGCGTAGGAATACTTAGCACGTAGAAACACATAGCACGTAGTAAGTGTATTAGCATGGATACCAATAGTCGAGTGAAGTTACCAATCATTGGTAAATCACATGATTTCTAGCACATAGGTTAAGTCAGGCACATAAGTAGTCTCAGTCACTTGGCACATGGTCTATTTCTGTACATAGTCGGGTCATGTGCATAGTCGGGTCTAATAAGTGGTCACTTAGTTCTCATATAATTACAATCATTAGAATCATACATGGAATCACAAAATCCAATAAAACATCCAAACCAAGCAAATCACTAAAACGTGCACATAGGGCCGCATAGGAATCAAGAATGGAAAGGATCAAGGATGCATGTGCAGGGACGCATGGGATAAGGGACGCATGTGTTTAGGGACACATATGATCAGGGATGCATTAGCAAGGATACATGGAAATCCTTCGTCTCAAAATAGCATGAACTCTAAGGAAAAAGATCCAAAAACCCAAAAACTTATTTTCTTCATATATAAGTGTTCCACCGAAGGGGTCGACGAAACAAGAAAATTTAACGGAGGGTTGCTCTGGGTTTGTCTATTTTTATAAACTTTGATATTGCAAGGATATATGCCAAATTATATAAAAAATTGCAAGCATACATTTATTTCATATTTATTTTTATTTTTTTTGCAATTTAGCAATGTTTAGCGACGTTTAACTACGTCGCTAAATACGTCGCTAAATGGCCGATATGGCAGTATTTTCTAGGTCAGTAAAATATCGCTAAATGTGTTGCAAAATATCGCAAAATGGAACAAAATTAGTTCCATGTAACGACAAATGACACGTCGCTGATTTAGCGACGGAACGTCGCTAAACGTCACTAATGTAAAAAAAATTAGCGATGCCTAAACGTCGCTCTTCCGATGTTTTGTGATATTTTCCTATCAGCGATTAGCTAAAATATAACGTCACTTAAACGTTGCAAAAAAAATTTAGCGACATTTTTATGTCATTTAGCGACGTTTGTAGACGTCGTTAATTTGACTTTTTCTAGTAGTGATAAAACCTTCATTTTAACACCAAATCAAGTGAACCAAAAGCCAAAATACTCAAAATGAAGTGCTCCATCACATAAAATAACTAGATTTTGAAGATACCAAGTTTTAATAGATTAAAACCAAAAAATACATAGAACCCATAAAAAATCTAAACTTAAAAGGTAGATCTACTCAAATTCAGCCATCAAAATCGAAAACTCCAAGCATTGAAAGTATTTAGAATCATAATGTACACATATTAGACTAATAAAATGAAAGGAAAGAACAAGAATCAAAATCAAATAGGTTTCTCCATATCTTGCAAAGTGTACTTACCTAAATGAAAGAAGAGAAAAAATAAAGAGAATGAGGGAAGAGAGAGAAATAAGTTGGGTTATATAGCTAGGGTTTGAGGTTTGGACCATGGGTTCAAATCATGACCAAACCAACCCAACAATTAAACCATGAGCCAAATAAACCAAAGAATGGGTCTAGTCTGCATGACATGCATCCTAACTACCATCCAAGCAAGAAATAACATGAGTAGAAAATAATATGTTCCAAATACGTATATCGGGAACGGGGAGTGACAAACACTATGTAGGAAAAAATTAGAATAGAAACAACTGTCGGAGAAGTTTTTTCTAAAAATGTTTCTACCATAAAATGGGGGGGGGGGGAGTAAGAGATCCCCATTCGAGACAGTTTAGAAATATTTTTATTAATGTTAAATTTTTTTAAAATTTTGCAAAGAAAGAACTAAAAAAATATAGTTATCAAAATGCAAAAAGAATGACAAGACAATCCACTTCAAAATTAATGTTAAGACAACCAGTCGTAGTATAAATAAGATACAACATCAACTTTGGAACAATTTTTTTTTGTCCCCGTAAATACGAAACATGTACAATGTAACATTTCAATGCACAACAACATCAAAATCCCTACTTTATAAAGTTAAACATATTTTTTTTTGCATTGTTATCATGTATCCTAAAAGAACTAAGAAAATGTACAGAAGTTATATAGAACCAAAGGTGGTAAGAAAATATCCAATTCCTTAAATTAATTAAAGACATAAATAATTCAAGTATCACATATTAGTTACCTCATATATATTATTAAAAAATATTGGGACATATGAAGTGATTAGTTTTGTAGGAGGAAAATAATTTGTAGCCAACATTTCTTATAAATACTCCATCATCATTGTCAAATTAATGGTCCCTTCTTAATTAATACTTTTGTGGATATTTTTGAAATGCCTAGAGATAAAACTATATACAACTGTCTATGACAAAAAATATAACCATGGAGTTAAATACCTATATTTGGTATTGTTTGAGATTGTGGTTTATTTATTATTAGTATAAAACTCAATTTCTTCCTTGTCATTTCAAATGTGAGTCCAAAATTCTCAACATCTCTAAAGGTAGAAAAGCTCTAGTTCCAAAAATTTGTCCCTATAGGATTTTCGCATTAATAATAATATTATTTCAGCCATCTAAATACATAATCACACTTTTGGGTCAAAAATATTTCGCATCATAATAGGAACACCCTTTTAAAAGTCAGTTTATATAGAGGATAACCTCATAATCTTGAGTTAAAAAGATTTTGCTGATACAAATTCCTTGGATCTTACTCAATCAAATCAAATTAATATACAATTTCTTCTTCATTTGGAAGTACTATTAAGGAAAGAAGTAATTGATTTCAACTATGTAATCTCCATTGTTGATGTTATCAAACAAATTTGGAACAACTTTGTAAATTAATTTATCAATAGTCTCTTTGTCCTCCCATTGTTATACGGTAGACAACGATAACTATATCTTGTCCTCTGTCACTACATATACTTGACCATGACCAATACGATGCAATAATTCTGAAAACTCATGATCACTTATGGACCTCAAATTTTGGTTGAGTTTGGGGTAGGGGTGAGTATTCGATTATTTCAGTTATAACCAAACTGAAGTTTTGAAAACCGAGTAAACCAATTTTATTTTTTATCAAACCAAAACCGAACATACAAATAAACGATATAAACATAAACAAAATTTTCCGGTTTAATCGGTTTATTCGATTTAGCTCGGTTGGACCAATTTTTTGCCTGAGTCAATTTTAGCAAATAATAGACAGTAAACTATATGCTGAAAAAGATGGAACATTTTAAACAATGCTGAAAAATTACAAAAAATACAATAGTACAACAATATACCAAAAAAAATCAGAAATCATTCACTGATTACAATAAATCTTCATTGATGACAATAAAACTAGTAGAATTACAAAATTTAATAATAAAACTGCTAACAAATGTATCACACAATCATCCATGCTTATAAGAATTACAAGATTAAAAGATTACAAGTTTCTTCTCTCTACTTATACATACAAATTTGACTGGCTGTAGAATTAAAAGGTTACAAGATTAGTGTTTGTAGATCTAGAGAGGGGTCAGAGTCTTAGATCTTTGATCTAAGAGAGAAAGAGGTAGAATAGCATATATGGACTCGCTAGACTAATCTACGATAGGAGGAACTCTCCACACAGTAGATCTGAACTCAGATCTAGTTTATAAGGGAGAAGAGAGGAGAAAGAACAGGTGCTGGAGCCTGGCAAGGCTGTTTGAAGAAAGCGAGGAAAAGGAACGGCAGATAATAGACTAGGGTTTCTTGAAGGAACTCAGGGAGAGGCTCAGAGGTTGGCAAGTGGTTGAGCTAGAGGAAGTGAGTAGGGGAGAATGTAGGTTAGTTTATATATATATATATAGGTTCTTTAGAAAGGGTATTTTGGTAATTATATATACAGTAATCTGTTTTTGGTTTTAAATCTAGATCGAGTCCCCTATTCGGGTCGGTTCAATTTGGTTATCGGTTCAAACCTGATTTGTGCTCACCCCTACTCTGGGGATCTTATTATGTCTCCAAAATAATGATTTAACTATATTTTCTTGTCATTCCAATAAGCGAAGCAAAATCTGATTGTTTACTGATTGAATATGCTGATGTTGCATCAGGATTGATTGGAATTTTGAACCATAAATAAAATATTCTCCTTCCTAGAAATAGTGTTGTTGTGATTACAAAAGTTGTTATTGCTAGAACAATACGTCCATTACTTCACAAAAATGTCACACCTTAGTACCAAATACGTAGGACTAAGATACGTGGCAATAACCAGCTATATATCAAACAGACTCCAGCCTAACTCGAATACGTATAAGATTTCCTGAATAGGCTTATGCTATCTATAAGTCTTTATAATTACATCTATGTCTCAATCCACAAAAATACAAAATATAAGAATACATAATATGTAATAAAGTTGGTCGAAGATTAATATAATTGTCTCAACAAGCTCATGAAGATTAATAAAGCTTACAAAACTAGACTATACAACAATATGGAAAAATATAAGAAAATATAATCATGGAAGAACAATAATCAAATATCACTAACAGTACCTAGATGTTGAACAACAATCACCAATATTCCAAGGGAAAAGCTCTATACGATCAATGCAAATAACCTGGAAGAAAATTAAGTCCTCAGAGGGACGTAGCAAGATACATAATATAGATGCCAAATGAATACAATATTGAACATGCATAAATAGAGAAATGTAATACATGTATAACTCTAACACGTGACATAAGCCAACTAATATACAAGTCGTGTGAAATATAATCGAACCACTACATACGCTTGAACTGCTGGGAATTAAGGAACTATAAAATATAAGCTACTCAGTGAACTCACAACTAAGAACCAAACCCTCCACTACCAAAATATGATAAAATAACGACGTTTTTAGCGACATCATAATAAAATATCGCTAATATTAAAGGCTTGAGCGACTCCAAAAATAAACGTCACTATATGTCGCTGTTGGCGACATATACCGACGTTTAGCAAATATAAATTGATTTTTAAAGAATAGTCGCTATAAGCTTCTTTTATGTAGCTAAACGTCGCTGAGATTTCTGATATAGCAACGTTTAGCGACGTATTTACCGACGTTTTATTTTTTGATTTTTAGCGACGTTTTAAGCGAAGTCTTCAATGTCGCAAAATTTTAATATAGCGACATTTAGCAACGTCTTTTTATTTCGTCGCTAATTTTTTTCCTTCTAGCGACGTTTAGCGGCGTCCATTTATTTTATCACCAAATTTTTTTTTATTGGCGACGTTTAGCGACATTTTGTTAAGACGTCGCTAAACTTTTTTAATATAGGGTTCAGAGATTCTTTCACCCATTCTGTCGATTCGATCCCCCAAATTTTGAATCCCTCTTTCCCCTCCCCCTCCTCCGACGAAATACCCCCCCTCAAGCGTCCTCCTCCTCCCCCCGTCCCTACCTACCCCCTACCGGCTCCCCCATAGCCCCCCTACTCCGGCTCCCTACCCCCCGAGCGCTCCCCTCCCGTACGGCTCCTTCCGGCATGGCTCCACAGATTAAGCAAGTGGATAACCAGTAATCCCTTGCCCTGACTCGAGTGATTGTTCAGTAGCAGCAAGTACTACAATTGGGGGACTGAACTTGGTGATCATTTAGAATAGGTTAAGGGCCAGGTAGCAGCAAGTAGATCCTAGGGTAGCAATAAGGAATAACTAGGCAGTGGGGTTCACATTGCACATAGGGTCTGTAGTATGGTAATTCCTGTTGATTACAAGTATTAGAATTATGTATCTGAAGTTGAGCAATACTTGTTGATTTAAGTGCCTTTAACATGTGTAGTATGCACCAGTAGAGTTCAGCACAAGTTGTGCAATGCTTTTATTGCACTACAAGGGAAGGGAGTGAGGTAGTTGTAAACAGTAGTGTGTGCACGAGCTAGAAGCTGCAGTGAGTGATGGAGAACTTAGTAGGTAGTGCATTAGGAAGAAATATATTAGAATAGGTGTTTTTTGTTCATGTAGACATCAAGGTTAGGTGCCTGTTTGATGGAAACACTGATTTAGTTTCAGCAATAACTCGGAGACCTGGGTATTTAAGCACAAGTGCATATGTGTAAGTGTAATGTTTTGAATAGAATGATACTAGGTAGTACTTATTTATTAGGTATCAGTAAAGAAAACCTGGGTGCAGGGGTACACTTAGCATGTATCAGTGATTGAGAGTGGTATTATGTGAGATGCCAATCCATAGGTTGAGTGAAGGTGCAAGTGTAGTGATGATAGGTTCAACTTGGGCTGGTGTGTAAATCAGTATAGGTTTAAGTCTGTGCACCATTGTGTGATGATGTTAAGTGTAGTATGTAGGTTAGGATATGTTAGATGATAGTTTCAAATGTTAAGGTACTAACAAGATGCTTGATACCATAGTATAAGAAAATTAATAGTATCTAGTATAGTAAATACTAGCTAGTATAATAATAATATAGCTTGAACACTTTAGTGCTAACTAGTATAAGATAGTTAATAACTAGAAGAGTCTATTATTGACCAATTAACTTTGTTAGGACCTAGAAAACTTAGTATAACAAGGTAACAAGTATTTAGTATAACAAGGTAACATCATCCTAGCTAGTATGCATGATTATCATTTCTTTACACCCCCTTAACATTTAAATTTTATATTTAGATATCGTGATTTAGAAATGGCCTAGAAACATCATCATATGATAGTTTTTATTATTTGATAATTACTATAATACAAGTATTTAGAAATGTATTACTTGATTTCTGACACATTAGTACACGGATTAGTATGCAGTCATGCGATATTATTTATTGTTTCTCGTGTTCTCGCATGGTTTAGACAATGTTTGACACTATATAATATTTAATATTAGACATGTTCATTGAGTATCTTACATTATAATGTGTCATGGTTGGATTTATTGAGTATCTTGCATTAACTATATGGATACATATATTTATATATGTTATCAATTATATTCTTTGTTTTCATCTATCTTACCAGATGGCACCCATGACCTGAGCACGTGCACGTCGCTTGAGAGAGATACCTCCTACTGTTAAGGAGGAAGTGATACCTCATACTGTTAAGGAGGAAGTAAATGTTAAGGAGGAAGAGGCACCTCCTGCTGTTAAGGAGGAAGTGATACCTCCTATTGTTAAGGAGGAGTGAATGTTAAGGAGGAAGAGATACCTCCTACTGTTAAATTGGAAGCGGTTGTTAAGGAGGAAGTGGTGCCTCCTAATGTTGGACAAGCACCAGCTCAGAGGGGGAGTTCCAGTCACCCAACACTTATAGTGAAGATTGATCGCATAGACGCTGCTTTTGTGAAGTACTGAGGGACTGGTATCTGCTCTAGCGTATTGGATATCCTCGAGATTGAGACTGTAATATTTTATATACTTTTATTGTGGTTATTGTGTGACTATAATACTTTTATATTATATTTTTTGCGTGACTGTGATACTTTTATTTTGTGTTTATTGTGTGACTGTGATATTTTATATATTTTTATAATATTTCGTACGTAGAAAATCCAATGGAGGGTTGCTCTGAGTCTGTCTATTTTTATGAACTATTAGAAGTTTGTGTATTCATTTTATTCATATTAAATGTATGTTAATTTACCGGTGCTAAGTGTTCCACCGAAGGGGTCGGTGAACCCAGAGAATTCAACGGAGGGTTGCCCTGGGTCTATTTATATAAATTGAGAATTCATAAACTGCAGGAAGATTGGTTTGGAAACCATTTCATATTATTTTTTTATTTTTTCACCGAAAATTTAGCGACGTTTAGCGACGTTTAGCATCATTTAGCGACGTTGTTTTACGTTGCTAAATACGTCGCTGAATAAGTCGCTGAATACTTCGCTGAAAGTCGATAAATTGCTGACATGGCATTATTTGCCAGGTCAATAAAATATCGCTAGAAAAAAAAAGTTAGCGACGTTTAGCGACAAAATAAGTCACTAAATTAGCGACGATGAGTCGCTAAACGTCGCTAATAAAAAAAATATTAGCGATATAAGTACGTCGCTAGAAAACGTCGCTATAGCGATATTTTCCGACATTTTTCCTGTCAACGACTAGCTTAAATGCGACTTCATTAAAACGTCGCTAATTACGTTGCAAATTTTTTTAGCGACATTTTTAGGCCATTTAGCGACATTTTCAGGAGTTGCTACTTCGAATTATTCTGGTAGTGCTCACCCCTTATGTGGACTCTTGGGCTAAAATAACAAACCCTCGCTCCTAGTATGGACTTGCTGGTTGGGATGCATTAAACCCTCTCCCATACTATAAGCTCCCAGATTTAAAGAAAAGAAATGGAATAACAGTTCAAGTATTGCGTAAGCATTCTCTACACCAAATGATACTATACGTGCCATCATATTCTCTATTTTCTCTCAAATAATATTTTTATTCATTACATATATATATCAAATCGTTTAAATCTATTCTTTGTGAAAGTCTTTTAATTAATCACTTGGCAAGAAGAACAACATAAAAATAGGCTGATGTGGGAGTGTGGAGAGAATCATCTGATTTTCCTTCTTTGAAATATCTAATTACTTTTGTAATTGTCAAAATTTTGAAGGCAAACCTAAAAAGAAGGACCAACGAATAGGATTTTTTTTTAAATTAAGCAAAATAAAGACAATAATAAACAATTGAAAGAGTGCTGGAAAGTAAGACAACACCGCAAACACTCAATGTATCTTCGTATTCTCCATGAGCCACTCTAGTCTCGAAACAATCTCCAGGTTTTATCTACTATTTAAAATAGTTACAATGTGAGTTTTAGTTTCTTGGCAACTTCACACATGGACTAGATGTCGATTGTCCTCCACTCCAAACTTGGCCTTGTGTCGAGTATTCATGGACTCAAATATTTTTTTCTGGATGCAACATATTTTGTAAGAGAAAGGTTGATCTTCTTGAACACAAGATGAAGATCCAATAAAGCTCTCAATTTCACTCTCAGTTTGATAAATTAAATGGAAGCTCTTAGATTTTTTGGAGGGTTATCTTTTGATAATATGCAACTTTGGTTGCTTCAACTTGCATAAAAACTTTTCCTAAACCCTCTTTTATAAGCCCCCAAAGAATACTAGTCGTTATATGACCGTTATGACCCTTTCTAGAGTAGAAAAAAGCCCAACGGTTTACCAGAGATATGTTGGCAGCATATTGTGATATACCTTTGAGTTCTTAATAAACTCAATGGACAGTTTTGCAGTTTTATGGTATACCTGGTATACCGACCGTACATCGCCGATATGCAATTTCTCTTAATAGAAAAAAATTTATTTTTTAAAGACTTAACAATTTTAGTAGGTTATATTTGAATTAGCTTAAAGTGCCTTATATGAAAGAACCATCTTGGAGTCTAATTTTTTAAAAAGTGAGTTTCAAGTCAATATAATGTATGTAACTCAAATTATGGCCCAAAGTGTGAAGGTGTGTTAGACTAGACTATAAAGAGTATTTTGCAGACATGTGCAGTCTTGTGTCTTAATTTTGACAAAATTAGATACATGTTTTAGAGAACTTGTGAACCTATAATTTTAGATATGAAAGTCTAGTTTATAAAAAAACTAAGAATCAAGTTATAATTATGTATACGCCTTCAGATATAATTAGAAGAATAAATAGTTGTTATATTGTGTGCAAATGTAAATATAGAAGTTGTTTTTATATTTCATAATTTAGTTTAACTCCTATCTTATGAACTAACTAGTACATGCAAGAGTTGATATATTTTATGTCTTATATAAGGTTTGGTAGGATAAGGTTTCAAGTGCACCTTATTCTCTTAGTGTTACATCGTTATCCTTACCTAAGACATAAATGATAACAAATCACACAAACATTAGTCTTTAAACAATGTTCGCTTTGACTTGACTTGAGTTATTTTATCTTTGCCTCAATATCGTCAAATTATGTCATGTATACGACTTTGTTAGTATCAAAAAATAATGGGGAGGCCAGTGATCACTATGTGTATGTGATAGCCAAATCGGTGAACCATAGTCTCCGGTTAGAACTGTGGGAGTGATGTTTCATATTTTACATATACCCTCTGAAGTTCGTTGAACATTATTGAAGTTTACATAAAACTTCTTGCAGTATATATATAGATTTTATATGAGCATTAATCCCACCCATACGTATTAAAGTTGTCCTCTATATTGCACATTAGATGGTTAGAACACCATTTGCATATTTATTTGTTTGTTTCAATTTATATAGCTTGTATGTTATGTATCTTTCTATGTCCGTAAGAGGATCTGGTTTTCATCTAAGTATAGATGATCATGATTATCCTCAAGAGTCAATCCAAAATATGATTCTTTGACAACAGACGATGAGCTCTTACCTTCCGACTTTTCTTGATTCTTTCATGATTTACTTATTATTTTAGTTTAGTTTTCTTTTTATTTCAATAAATTAAGGATGGACCTTATTATCATATTATTTTATTATAGTCGTTTGGTAGTACATGATTTGTCTCTACCCGACTATTAGTTGATGGAAGATATTCTTTTGCTTGGTTTATTCGTTCATGCTACTTTCCAAATTTATTATCTTTATTCTGTTGATATTGAGATTTATTCTATACCCTTAACTTGTGACCTTTATGTATCAATTGTGAGATAGAGTTCATATACAATGAAGGTATGTATTCATAGGTTCCATATATTGCAGTAGCCTTCGTATGCATACTAGCTGTCTTCATCTCGTTTTAGTTCTTACATATTTTGGGACTGAGGCTTGACAAGAGATCTCAAGAATGAATACAGAAAAATCAATGAAATTGGACAAAAATATCAATCATTGAAAATTATCACGAAAACTTATTTATCAAAACCAAGCAATAAAAATGTCCAACGAAAATTATAATGGAAAGATATGGAAAGAAACTCTTATATAGAGCTCGTTCGCCAAAACGTAATATACTCCATCTAGGGATCATTCCAATAGAAGCCAATCCATGAGTTGAAAATGTTCTATACGTTCGTCCGATTGATTAGATGCCGAAAGGTTTTTCCAATATTCAATTTTAACTAGGTCTAACTAGTCATAAGCATCACGTAGTGGACCACCAGAGGGACATGACACTATATTTAGAACCACCTAACAAACTCCATATCCTCACTTTCTTCTTCATATCTACATTTTTAGTACAACCTTCCAAATATTCCTCTACCAACATTACCTACAATATGCAGATCCTTGCGAGGACAATACATGTCGTCACCCAATATCCTCCTCCTTCCTATGGTGCATGCATTTTGTCAGACCCTCGTTACATGTTTTGCACGTTGCATAAGTGTCACGCTCCAATCCCAAAATATATGGGACCATGCCACGTGACAATGGCCAGCTACATATCCAAGTAGATTCTGATCCAACTTGAATACGTTTATGTTATATCGACTCGGGTACGGGTGTCGGGTATGGATACATATCCAAGAGTCAGACCCTTCAAACTCATAATTGAAGGACACACAGACTCGGCTAAAAAGGATCCAAATTTTGGATACGTGTACGGGGATACATTGGGCTTAGTTTATTATTACCCACACTAATTCTCAAATAGATTAATATTGGGTAGAAAGAAAAAATCAAGATGATCTCTATCTCCAAAATTAACAAGCAAGGGTAAAAAATTATATACAAGTAGATAAAAATCCAAGGGTTTACATCCTACCAACCTTAAAAAAAATTCTTCCTCGAAATTAAAATCAGCGAATTTATAAATCATAAGTTGGTGTAGCTAACGTCTCCACACCCAACCCAAAGTCTCAAACTTGTCAATTTTATCTCAAAGCTCTACCATTTCCTTATGCAACTATTTTATATGCTACAAAGTCCTCAAAGTTTAGGGTAATAATAAATCAACAATCGTATTTCCAGCAAAACTGGCCAACCATAATATGTAGTCTAAACTGCATAACGAACCTTTTTCTTATCCCTGAAGAGTTTTTTTAACCTTTCAATGTTCAAGAACGCACTTGTAAGGTGTGTACTTTTTAGTCTGCATTCATCAATCATCGATTTGTACTTCCAAATAACGATAACTAAATTTTTTGTATTGAGTCCCTTTTTCCTTCTCAAAATTTTACATCTCCCACGTGCCTCTACTTTATGGGTTGCTAGTTCCTTGATGTCTTGTGGTTTTGTATTGCTTCTTAATCGCCAGGGGATATATTTTATAGTCTATCTTTATCGAAGATCCTCTTTTTTTTCTTTTTAAAAAAAAAGCCCTTTTATGCATCCTTTAAAGATGATCAATGAGTCATTATGTAGTCTAAAACCATATTTCCATTCTTATACATATGTAACCTTAATACTTAGTCATCAAGTCCTACTAATACTGGATTCTTGAAATTTTAAATGCAATTAAAATTTGTCGCTACCAAAAAAATAGTTAGCCCTCAAGCCTATATTCCTTGAATCCTTAATACCTTCCTTTTTTTTATTCTTATCCCTACGACCTTCATATTTCCCTAGAATATTAAATCTTGGTTTTAATCATAAGGGCCTCCAATCATAGCGACTCAAATATAGATCTCTCAGAAAACCATTATTTAACGCCATTTGAAATTGTTTCCTAAATTATTCCTTCCTAAATTTAATATTCTCAAGGTCAATCACCCTCATGAACCTCTTTTTGTTGTAAATTACATTGGTTCACCTTAAATCTAAGGTTCCTCTAGTTTAGTTCATCCCTGGGATACTCCATATCCAATTATATATATTTTACCGTGATAGAATATGTCAACTAATGCAAGTAGTCCACTATATTTGACCTAGCACTATAACCTCTATGTGCATTTTCATCCTCTCATATATGTCAATCATTACCCCCATTGCTCAATCTTTTATGCTAGTTATCAATCTATAGTATTGGTGGTGAAATCCTTGAGTACAATTATCTCTATTTATGATTGCTAAAACAAACTACCAAGTATATCTAATCTAAGTTCATAGGTTATACCATTTATTTACACAAGCATCAAGCCACTCAACAAAGAGGCCTAGTAAGCTATCTATATGTACCTAGTCATTTAGTTATCATCAACAAAAAGGTAGTAAGGGTCTAAGTCTAATACTATAAATCGTGAGGTAACTAGCAATTTGTACCACTATGGTCTCACCACCAAAATTCTCTCTTTTTTTAGTCAAAATTTTATCCACACCTACTTTGCAGTATAACCATAATTTGTTCTCGACGTTTACAAAATCTCAACGAACCATCCAATTTTGTTCACTAAGAGTTTCCCTAAACATGGTATAATGTTCAGGGCCTAATAATTGCACACTTCCTCCAATACTCTGCTTCTATCGATCCCCATGACAATGAGTCAAATTTTCGTTCTACTTACTACCAAATCTATCTACTCTATAACTATTTTCTTTGAATCTTTGATCTAGTTTATTCGAAAATCCAACCCCACAATCTCTGTTTAAGTCTTAATTTTTTTAAGAATTCTCAACCCTATTTGACCATAATCAATTATTTTTTTCATAAAACTACAATATCTCCAATAATTTCCTTTATTTATGACTTGGAATTATCTTCAGCCCTACTCAACCAAAATTTTCTTGTTCTTTGTGGACCTTGACTCATGAGGGTATTGCTAGTAATCTTGTTTCTTCCCTTTTTAAATCCTCTTAAGGTGCCTAATTAAATCTTCTTGTAATGCATCTCGAAAAGAAAAAAAACTATTCTTCTAATTATTTCCTTAATTACATGTCGTATCAAATCAAATGCATTCCTTAAATTTGTATCCCTTGATTTACTTCTACTCACTATCATCACCCCTCCTTAGAAACCTGTCATCATAATATAGTTAATTTATATCATCCAGATACAAGTTTACTCGAAATCAATTGTCATTATAATAGCTATCTACGAAAGACCTTTACCTAATAATATTATCCAATTTCCTTTTTCAAAATGAGAGCCTCAACTTCCATTTATTCAATTCCATAGCATAGTTACTACTGCACTTTGGGTTATAACTAACCCTAACATCAAACTATGTATCTCCATAAATTATTTTGTAATTATTGACCTGTTACAATCAAACAAAATTTTCTCTAGATTTTGTAACTAAATCTGATTGAACCTACAATACTTCTAATTCATTTCTCACTTAGGCAAGGGTAATGTTATTCAGGTTCAAGGCTGTTGTTGCTAGGTTCAATTCTTATATTAAGCCTTATATCATCTATCTAGCATAAGTATCTGAAAAAGCATCTATCCACAACTACAACCATCTTCTTATAAAATATTCTACCAATCATGCATTCTTCCATCTTGATGATAATATTCTCCTGGAGGGAATCACCGTACACTAGCATTCATCTCTCCAAAAGAGGGGGAGACGAGAAACAATAATAGCAATGTCAAGGAAGAATGGAAAAATACAATTGTGAAGTCCAAGGACGATAATCAAAGGTAAGAGAAGTTTTTAAATCAGTTATGGATTAAAATCCTATTCACCCTTAATCCTAACTTGTCACTCCCCATTCATAATATACGTATTTGGAACATATTTTTATTTTTAGCATGGTTACATGTGCATGGAGACTAGACCCATTCTTTGGTTTAACCTTGCTCATGGTTTATTTTGTAGGTTGGTTCAACTCATGAGAACATTTGGTTCAACCCTCAAACCCTACCATATATAACCCAATTTTTCTCTCTCTCTCCTCACTTCTTCATTTTTTTTCTTTTTCTTTTGCTTTCTCTCCCCATTTCATAGGCAAGTACACCTTGTATTAGAAATAGAAAAAACCCTCCATATTATTGTTCCATTATGTTTATTATATATTTCTATGCACTATTAGTTCTTAGAATTTTCTGTTTTGATGGATGGAATAGTGTAGATCTATATTTCTAACTTTGGGTTTTATGTGTTTCATGAGTTTTTCTAGATTTTGATCTATTAAACATGTGTCTTTTAAAACAAGTTTTTGCTACATGATAGAGCTTTCAATTTAGAGCATTTTGGGTTTTGGTTCACCCGATTTGGACTTAAAATGGGGATTTTATGAATAAAACAAATTTCAGTTTTTGGAGTTTTTTCGCCATGGCTGAATCTGCTATTGGAGAAGACGAAGTCTTCACGGCCAGCGAGCTATGCGGCTGAGAGTGCCATGCAGCCCGAGAGGGTTATGCGGCCTAAACTCTTGCCGTATACTGACAACATGCGTCTATCTTGTTGGACGCATGACTACTGATTTTCATAGTATCCTTGAACACCTTGTGCTTTCACTCACTGAACGAATAAATTTTTTGCTAAGTCCTAGAGAACTCCATGCGGTAGAGAACTCCATGTGGCATTGACTTCATGCGGCATTGAACTCCATGCGGCACCGACACCCATGCGGCCCGGATAACATGCGACCCATATTTTTTGGACGCATGACTCTGAACCGTTGGCACTTATTTATATAGTTTTTTATTTTTTTTCTGACGCACTTTATGGCTTATCACATCAGTCACATTAGTCACGTCAGTCACATCAGTCAATTTATGTCATATCACTGACACTTTATTTATTTGACTGTCACTTCAATACTTGTTCCAAGGAGTAGACTTAACCCTGGGCATACAGTCAAGTGGTCCATGCGGCCTGGCTTTCCATGCAACCATTCTTCATGCAGCATGACTTCTCATGCGGTATTACTTCATGGGGCCTAGAGACTCATACGGCCTTACTTGTTTTGATTGAATATTTTTTGACTCTTGTGACCCAATGTACAATTGGTAAATGGACTCGAATACTGTGTCCGTGCTGATACCACTATTGCCTGATTATTATTCTTGATTTCATATGCGTCGAGGAGCGACACATCCTGTCACGTGTTAAGTGATTATATTTGGATTGTGCATCGAGAATGCCTCCAAATCTCTGAACGCGTGATATTATATATATGTACAATATTTCCTAGCACGGGCATAATAAGCGAGTCAAACTACCAAAGCGTGGCAAGGTTATTGATTATATGAATGTTGCATACACGCTTGGGTGAATTCAGATTTGACTTCCATGGATTCGTATCTAGCGTGTCCATACTTTGTACGACATCTTAAGAAAAATTCTCACGTGAGCACGCCTTGAGATTTCAAGCACAACATAGGGATAATTAGGTAACTAAAAGTGGTAGTAACATTTGGAGGGAATGTATCCCGAGATCTTGCCAACGAACCTTCCCACAGAGATTCATTCTAAGTGCATTGTGGGCTGGCCACCATAAATAATGTATATCATCTGCCTTGGTGGAGTGCAATATCGGACTATTGTTAATATGTCGAGGCACTGTTACAATATAGGAACAATAAAAATGCTAATACCGTATTTTTAGCACAGTGGCCCTACGGGGGACTGGTGCATCATGCAAGTGCCTGTTTTATTATTTTGGTTCAGTTAGTTCTTGTTCGGCACTGGCGTGATCTGAGGATACTTATTATGTATTATTCTAAGATAGCCTCAGACTCCACAAAATAGCAAGCCGTACAAATGATTGGTCAATTTAACAAGAAATAGAATTGGTTGTGATTGTATTTATTCAGCTAGTAGCCTAGAAAAGTGGACTGTCATAGTGTGAAGGGTCAACCCTTGTCCTTGTTTGGTTATAGGGTTGGGCCTGAGCGCTAGGATATGCCATGGACCTAAGTTACGACACTGAACCTATGTATTATTATATATTTTTCTTGGATTTTTGTTTCTCTATTTCGTGCTTCCTTTGTGGTACTTGCTATTTGGGGTCTAACCCCACTGGTTTTGCATTACCAGATTTTGAGCCAGCACCTGAGGATCCAACGTACTTTTCCTCTACTCATGGCATGTACTAGGAATATGGTCACAGGGGATAGCGAGTGGGTTTTCTTCTTCCCTGTTCGTCTTGCATTTTTATTTCTTTTTTTGGCGTTTAGCCACCGATACCTGTTAGCCGGCTCGTCTGGACATTAGTTTTCCTTACATGATTGTATTAAATCAGACTATAGTTGATCACTGTCATATACTTTTGTTTCTCTTCCAGCTTCTTATTTTGTACAGCTGGACTCCAGAATATTTTAAGAAAAGGTTTTGGATGCCTTATTGCTTATCATATATGATCAATGCTTATTATTTCTTGTTTGAATAATTGAGACATAGAAGTTTTTGATCTAAGGAGATAATTGTAGCATGCACCCCCTTGTCTTATACAGCCGTGATCGCCGTACGACGTATAGTATCTTGTATGGGGTAGTTGGCCATGTCCGTCTCTGTATTCCGATACTGGAGCATGACATAACTTGTAGGCTCGTTCGGTACAACAACATAACTGAGACAATATGATCTGACCTATATGGGCCACCACAAAAACTATGTCACGCTCCAGTCCCAAAATATACGAAACTAGACCACGTGACAATGGCCAGCTACATATCCAAGTAGACTCTGGTCTAACTTGAATACGTACAAGTTGTTCTAGATTCGTGTAGTTATCTCTATATCATATTTATATCTCAATCCATAGGATAAGCACATAAAGAAAGGAAATATGAGTACTAGTCAGCAGCCTAATAATAATACTTGTCCGAATAGACTCAAAAGTGATAAATGAGACTACAAATACTACGCAATCAAGCAGATATAAAATATCGAAATAAAATAATATATATACTACGAAAAAGTAAATACCTATAATGAAATGGCTACTCATAAACAATCTAACAAAAATCTCTGTAACAAACTCATCAAGCCTAGAAAGGAATCAGCTCCTCAGAGGGACATAACAAGATACATAAAAATATGCTACTAATGATACAAAAATACTGCAATAAATAGGGTTTCCCAAGCTAAGTGTACATACAATGAAAACTACGTTCGACACATGAGCTATAGGCTAAATAGGAATGACATAATTCCTTGGGGGAAACAGAGGCCTAAATATAGCATAGCGTTGAAGACCCCAGAGGCCATACTCTATCATAATAATAAATCCATGGTCGTCATACCCGGTACTCTGGCGGAGACGATGGGTTAAAAAGAAAAGTGTAAACAAAGCCCATACGTCTAGTGAGTGTCCTCCCCACTCAATGTTGTTGTATTTGTCGTGCACTATGATATATCCAGCTCCTACTCCTGAATCGAGATCATAGTATCTAAATAATATCGTCACGTATATCGATTGTACTAATGTACAACTAGTACAAGAGTCTACGTCCACACATGAAACTTTCCATATCATAAATGTGTCATGGTCATAAGAGAGATTGGGCATCTCTCAAATAAGGGGAATTGTCCTCTAAATACTAGGTCACGTGTAATCGGCCAATACCTACTTGCACCCAAGTTATCCTTGGACGCACAATATCGTTCCACCAGAAATAAAATAAAATAAATGTAGTTACAGTATTTAAGAATTGTAAACAAGAGTGGCAAGGTATACTTGCATGTGTCCATAAGCCGAAAAGATGAAGATGACGTACGGTATGGAGCCCGAGTCCAGAGAACCAAGGTAACCTAGAAAATAAGTTTTAAGGATTAATAAATTTATGGTTTTCACTTACTAACATCTAAATATTTTTATATATATAAATATGATATTTATTAGACTAATTATTAAGTAATGTTGGTATTTCTATTGCACATAATAGACTTAAACCTCCAACTCCCCATCTTCCATTACTTTCATCATTTGAAGCCACTTTTAACAACAGTGTATTCTCCACCTTTTACTACAGACCAATGTATTCTACAATTCATATGAAAATCAAATATCAACAAAACACATATGTTCCTATCATCATACATTTTATGTTGTTTCTGCTCCCACATATTAATTAAAGAATACACAGCTCGTCACTATTTCTCTTGATTGTTACCTACACAAATAGAGCAAATTTTACATTACCGTTTAGTCGACCTACTAAACACATGTTTCCTATTTTCTACTCAAAGTATTACATATATCTTGCTGGTCTCCTTGCTAACCTCAACAACCCAGCCACACACAGAGCAATGGCGGTAAACCCGTGAATCCATACACAACATTCATATTTACATGGTGTATCAGACACTAGTATATAAATGACACCATTTAACCTATATTCAACGCCCCTCTTTCCATCCACATTACACTAGTTCGTGTACCCACTGGAAAAGAAGAAATATGTTGAATACACCCCTATGTTACATTATATCCACATAATTCTATCGTCTCATGTGTATACACCAACTCCACAGGGTTCACACTTAGGTATGTTCCGAGATTCCCACATAATCATGTGTATATGTCCACAAATAGAAAGAGTGTTACACGTACAATATCAAACAATTCCAAATAACCCTTTCTTCGACTCCCATTCATATTTGCTTAACCATTCTTTATTCACCTAGGTTTTGCTTCTACACACATTATTCTCCCATGCATAGTTGGAATACACACACATATTACTAGCTAGGAAGCATGGAATCAAAATACTAATCTCCCATGGAAGGAAAGAACAACTATATGTAAATAGTTCACTTACCATTCATAGGAACACACTACGCTACAAGTTTCCAACTATAAGATAGGACTTGAAGTGAAATTATAAGCTATAGAGAATAAGAACTATAACATGGGGAAAAGTTATGAAAATTCCTGTGGGGGAAGAATCTCTCGACGAGCTGACGAGGGCACCTTGGTGTGGCCACGCTCGAGTCTCCATTAGCGTCGACTAGAATAGAGGGTTACAACATCAGTACAAAATTCACCACATAAAAAGGAGGAATAGGTACGCCTACAATGCGCGTGTCAGGAAGGATCCTGACTTGCCGATTTACGACCACTGAAAGCCGAAAGTGACACTCGACATTTCTGGAGTTGTGCCTGCAACATGGCTCCGGTACTGGGTTGGGTCATCGAGGCACGGATGATTGGTGAGCAACCGCGAGCTTGGATAGAAGAGCTCGGCGCTGGTGCGACTCCTCGACACCTCAACTGAGCTTAATTTGGAACTCAGCCTCTCGAGTCGACGCGCCACCGGAGGAATGTCGTCGCAGAGGCGCGCGAGGTTCACCGGCGACCAAGGTGTGGTTGAGAGGGTGCAGGTCAGGGACGATGGTCATGGTGAGCTCGAGGATGTCGAGGGTGCTTAGGGTGCTTAGGAAAAGGCTTGGCTCCTAGCCAGAATGCCACAGAGCTGGAAGAGGAGATGCCGGAGAATGGACTGGAGGTTGGAGTTGTAGGGGTCGGCTCTGTCTTTGTGTGTGTTGGGGAGTGAAAGGGCGTAGGATGGGCATCGGTAGGGAAAAAGTTGAAGACGACAAGGGTGGAGTGGCATAAGGTGGTGATGGAGTCATGGCAGCTACAGTTCTTTGAAGAGCCAGACCTGCTGGTTTGATATATATTTATTGGGGCTAACCCTAGGGTTAGGGTTTGCAACAACAAAGCAATGGGTGGCATAGGCTTAGAAACAATATGGGCTTTGGTATAAATATAAAGAGAAGAATTGGAAGGGGCTTTTAGGCTGAGTTAGCAAAATAAGAAGGGAATTGAACTTGGTTCAAGAAGAGATTTGAATTAGCTACAAATAACGTGAATAAGTTCCTTAGTAGGCTGAAAGAATTCTCTACGGAAATGAAGTAAATAATGCTCAGTGGCCTAATTTAAATTTGAAAAATAAAGTAGAATATATGTCCCCTAAAGAAAAATTAAGATTGGTTGAAGACAATGAACATGAAGTGGGTTGGGTTAGGCCTAGGAAATAATACATTTACAAGGTAGTACATTGGGCTTAGTTTATTATTACCCAAACTAATTCTCAAATATATTAATATTGGGCAGAAAGAAAAAAAATCAAGATGATCTCTATCTCAAAAGTTAACTACCTAGGGTAAAAAAATATAAGTAGATAAAAACCCAGTGGTTTACAACAAGCCAACGTTAAAAGAGCAAAGCAGCCACGTTCGTCGATCGATAGTACATCCGTTGCATGCCGATCGAGCATTTTGTCCCCCGGCCCGCATCCTATTAAAATCTAACAGCTAGGACTGCAAAGCAGTCTAGTACGTGCCACAAAATAAAAACCTAGCTATTGCATCACCGTACAGTCCAACTCGAGCAAGCTGCGAGTAATGCCGATGCATTTGTGTAGCACGAGCAGCAGCTCATAGGATCTGCACAGCAGGCCAGGCCAAGCCGAACCATCAGCATTACATACTATAAATTTAAGACTTTGGGCCTTACAACTCAGTCCTTTATCCTTCTTTGAGTTGTGTGTCATGTCCCAGATCCAGAATACTGGAGAGCAAAGGAATGACTCAGCCAACTGTACCTTACAGAATACCAAAGTAACCCATAATGTGTTAAGGTTGTCTAAAGACAAGGGGGTGCATACTATAATTAAGTCTCCTAGGGTCAAGAACTTATATATCTCAATTATTTAATCAAGTAGCAATAATATAGACCATTCCAGAATAAGCAGTAAGGCATCCCAAATGCCGCATTCGAATGTTCTAGAGATCTAGCGATACAAAAGGATATGCCAGATACACAATCAATAGTATACATGACAGTGAGTCAGCTACAGTCTGAATATAATACAGTCATGTAGGAACTAGTGTCCATATTTGTCAGCTAATATATGCCAGCTGGCTAAACTTTCAAAAATATATAGTTTAAAAAAGACGAGCAGTGAAACAAGAAACCTACTCGTGACCCTCAGCAACCATCCTTTTGGTGCGTGCCATCAATGAGGAAGAAGTAAGCTTGATCCTCCGGTGCTGACTCTAAACATGGCCATACAAAACCAGTTGGATCAGATCCCAAATAGCGAATACCACAAAGGAAGTTTGAATTAAAGAAATAAAACCAGATCTATAGCATGAGATGCATGAGCCAACAATCAATGGCATATATTCCATCCATGACATGATACGACACCCCTTCACAAAACAAGGACAGAAAGTGCCCTTTCATATCAAGATATAATACATTCCTTGATTATGGTCAAGCTAAAATATTATCCGTTGTAGTTTCAGTCCACAGTTTATCATAACACAACAGTGCAAACCAACAACGAAACAAGGACATGAGTTGAACCATCATGCCAAAACAGCCTGTGACACTAATTCCACTCAACAGAAGTCATAATACACAAGCATATATATATATTAAGGAGAAATAATATAGCTTCAGTCCATAGAGTATCGTAACACAACGATGCAACCCAACAACCAAACAAGGACATAGGTTGTATCATTATGCCACGATAACCTACTTTCCTGGCTAGGCACCTATATAAGAAAATTAGACGACCAATCATGTAATACGGCTTGATATATGATCTCTGGGTTTTTTCAGTAATACAATATATAATTATCCTCAGATCTTGCCATATTCGAGCAGGGTTGGTTGAACCAATGATATACAAGCAAGAATATATATATAAATGATGCACCAGTCCCTTGCAAGGGCCCTGAGATAATTAATAATAAGTAACAGTTCCAGATTTTCTAGGAAAGATACTGGCTCATTCTGATAATTAAATTAGATACTACACTCTACTTGTGTGGATGATATACATTATCGATGGTGGCAAGTCTTTACTCCCAGCTAATTTAGGGTGGTTTGACATGCACGATCTCGAGATACCATTCCCTCCCAATGCTTTACAATTTAGTTTCTAGTTAACCCTAGGCTAGTTAGAATCTCATGCCGTAGTCCCATGAATATTCCTTCTTAGATGTCATACCTTATGTACGGGCACTCCTGATATGAATCCATATTGCCACTCGAAAGTTAAATCTGGATTCACCCAAGTATGATGCAACAATCAATATTATCTAGCCCCGACTAAGGTCACTGTCCAACTACCAGATCCGTGCATAGAAATAATAACATATATCACGTAGCAGGAGTATATGGCATGATGACTCACTCTATACATATCAAGTAGCACTCTCGGTGCGATCAAGTGTATCAGCACAGATACAATAGTCAGGGCTGGAACAAGTTCTAGAATCAAGATCATGGACAGGTTATCAGGTAGAAAGTTATTCAGGACAGGATAGTCAAATATTGGTCACATCAATTTGTCACCTTATTATATCAATGAATGAGAAAAAGAGTAGTACGAGAACCCCTCGAGATCAGATCCACAACCCTTAAACCAAACAATGATCGGGGTTTTAGAACGTCACCCAAGTTGAACTACGCCTCTTATTTTATCCAACGTATAATAAGGTGATCAAGAAAAAGTAACATAATTAACAAGTAAAATAACAAGTGCATACAGGGCTACATCTACAGGGCTTAACGTGTGCAAAAAATAGTATGCACACAAAGCAAGTTGGCACAAAAATACACTAAAGTAAGGTTGGCGCACAAACGACCAAAACTTGACAGTGGCACACAAAGCAAGTTGGCACACAAATGACTAAAACTGGATAGTGGCGTACCAAGCAAGTTGGTGCATGAGCTACAAAGGAAGGCGCACTTGAAAAAGTGCACGGACAAGAATAAAGCGCTCTTTCAGGGAAAGTGCGCGAGCAAGCTAGCTACAAGACAAAATACATAATCCGAGGTCAACGTTCGACAGTCGAGAAACTCGTCAGTCGAGAATCACACAAATCAATAACACCGATATCGAGAAACCAAAGCTTCGTCCCTAAGGAAACAAAGAGGGAAAAAGTGCAAGAGCTACCAAACATAAGCAAAGTGAGCCCATTGATGAAACAGAAGAAAAGTGCGCCAGATTGTCAATACGAAGAAAGTGCGCGGACTGGCTGTGGTGCACTTTCCCTTGGTTTTCCAGGGAGAACTTTGATAGAATACGCACCAAAATTTGCCAACTGAATTTTCTCTCAAAAGTGCGCCACTGACTCAAGGAGTGTGACTGGCGCACTTTCGCTAGAAGACTAAGTGTAGTATGATTAGTACGCACAAAGAGTTGGGACAACACACCAATGCGTCTAAAGTGGAACACACATATTTCTATGCCGAAGGGGTTATCTTGCATACTCTTCACAAAGCATTGTTCTTCTTCTCCAGTAAGCCATTTGGTACACGTATTGTATCAAGTTTCAACACTGACCTTAGCTGGATGTGAAAATAAGCAAGGCCAAAAATAAAGTTACATAAAATATGGTGCTCTAGTATATAAGCTAATTAGTTTTGTAAAATACAAAGTTTTGGGAGATTAATCCCCAAGAAAATAAAAGTGAACCCATAGACCTAAACTCTGGTCCATGCAATTCCAACCTAGAAAATCAAGAACAACAATTATTAAAGATGAAGGGGTGCTCGGTCTCAACAACATGAGCTAGAAACAAACATAAATTATTAAAAATTAAAATCATGAATAAATCAATGGTTCTTCTCTTGTACAAGATGTACTTGCCTACGAACGAAGGAAAAACCTAAGAGAGAAATGAAAAGGAAATAATGAGCAGAGAGAAAGAGAGAGAGAAATAATAATATATATGTTTAGGTTTGATATGTGGACTATTGGATTACTCAAACCCATCCAAGTCACATATGCCACCAACCCAACCAGATCTACTCTTCTCCAAAACTACCGGGTCCGGTCTAAACAAAGGTCGGACAAGCAACCAACATGCGCCAAAGTGCGCCAAAAACAACATGCGACAAAATACGTCGGGAAAATGGGCTGACATCTCTATCCACCTTTAAAAAATTTTGTCATCGGAATTATCACTACCATATTTCTAGATGAGCATATTTTGGTCATTTGGCATATTTATTATTACTGATTAAATATTTATATTATTTGCTACTAGTTATTATATTATGTAGTGATATTTGATTATTTGTTAGTGGGCTAGCATATATTTATTTGGACTTGTATCTAGTGGACCCATTGGATTGACATGACATATTGAGCCCAACTTTAGACTAAGCCCATTAGACCCTCTTCCTTAGTTAAATAAGGATATTAATTTAATCATCATTAGTTTAAAAACTTTCCAATATAGCCCTTCCTAATTATTCCACATAATTAAATAGTGGGGGCATGGTGGACATTTGTTGTGTCTTGGAGAGGAAGAAAAATGGGGCCGGCCATATAAGGCTTCTAATTCTCTCTCCTCTTCATTAGTTTATTTTATTTAGATCCCCAATTATGTTCTTCCCCAATTTACTTTATCCTTCCACAAATTCAATCTAATTCACACCTATTCTCTATCAATTTTATCATCTAAGAAGCATTGGAGCTTGGATTGCAAGGAGCACTTGAAGGAAAAGGAATTGGCAAGGAAATTGTATCCTAATTGTGTCTATTGAGCATTTTATTGGAAATCTATCTTCTAATAGGTAAATTCTGAATCCATCCCTTAATTTAAACTATAATTTATGCATTTAACCATTAGAAATCACTCATTGGCTTAGGACTACCAATATGATCAAGAATTAGGTTCATATAACTTGTATTATGAAAGTTACATGATGATTTGTGTCAGGTTAGGAGAATTACAAGATTAACACATCAAGTGTGTGTCATGAGACCAATTAAATCTAATTGGACTTAGATCGGGGTTGTGGAACTAGGTATGTGTCCATAATTGGATACAAGTAGAGGGTATCATAGTATTTTATGATACGGTGTGATACGGGGCTCATTTTTGGGGAATTTTGGTAAATGCTCTTAAATTCTATTTTAACAAGTTGCATTAGTTTGGAATTATTGTATTTGATGTGTAGGAATATTTATTATGGAGAATGGTGAGTTTTGGAATTCCATTTGAGTGTATATCATGAATACTCTAATTGATACTCTAAGTATTTGCTTAAATGATTCTAAGGTATTATATAAATATATGTATTAGTTCATTATTAATGGTTATAAATGTGTGAGAGTGTATGAATGTATTGTGCAGTACGTATATTCATTTGGACTGTGAAGGGGTGTATGTTGAGTTGATGTTGTAGTTGTATGTTGGAGCTTAGGTGGGGGGGGGGACATACTCTGGATGTTGGTAGTAGGGGTAAGGGAACTGTCAGGCTATGTCTGCAGTGGCTCAAGGATGCAACATCGTGTATCAGAAGTTGGCAGTAGTTGCTGCCTAGTAGCAGCAGTATACTTAGGCAGGTGTTAGTAAGTACGGAGGAAGACTGTGGGATACTTAGAGCAGTGTATCACACTATCAAGCTTAGCCTGGGAGGAGAGACTGTGAGGTATATTTCAAGCAGTGGTTAAATGGCTAGATAGTAGAGCAGGGACAACAACTACATCAACTTGCTGTGCTGCCATTGTTTGTTCAGTGGGCAGTGTTGTTACTACCTCGAGCAGTAGGGTATGGGGGATTTGAGGGTAGCAGCAACATGGTTAAGACTGAATATAACCTCAGTCAGAATGAGCTTAGTTAGAGAGGGAGATAAGTGTATAATGAGGTTATTGGTTAGTATATATTAGTGTATTAGATTTGATTAGTTGTGGTATGTTCGATTTAAGGTTATCAGTTAGTGTTGGTTCAAAGTGAGGTAGTTGTGTAGCACCATTTCATATTAGTTGTAGGTGTAGGTGATTGATAATCAAGAGTATTAGTAGGAATAGGTAAGTTATGATATATTAGTTAGGCAATGTTAATGTATTGTCAATATTAGGTACCAAATTAGATACTAGTGATAAGTTATATTGTTAAAGTATTATATAGCTATATATGTATGATGGTAATGCTAGCAATAGTATATAAGTATATGTGTATGGTTAATACCTAGTGTTAATACCTAGTATAGCTAATATAAGCTTGTATTAGACAGTTAGTAGCCAATATAGATTAACTATTAATATTGGATCTTGAACTAGCTTGTTTGACTGAGGTTGACCTAGTTTAGCTAGAGTGACCTGGGAATGACCTAGAAGAGCATATTTTAGTGCATATAGCTTATTTATCACTTTATTATACCCTATTTGACATGCCATTCATATATAGGTGTGTGTGACACCAGCTCGGATACCGAGATATATCATTTGCTTAAGACCACAGGCGAGTACATTCTCTGATAGTTTTCTTATTTGATAGCCTCTATATTTCATATATTTAGTATTAAGATATTTGATTCCTGACACATTGGTTACATGGATTGGTATACGTGGATCTTGGTCATGAGATGTTATTATTGTGATGACTCAGTGATCGCCGTATCGTGATTCAGGATTACTAAGTGATTACGGTAATATCTTAGTGATTATATAGACCGTGATCATAGTGCATGATATTATATCATTGTGTAGTGTGATACACGTGCTATAACGTATCATAATTTGAATCTGTGTACTAGTCGGGGTTAGGGAAATATTAGTGGATATGTGATCATACCTTGTAGCCCATGATATAGTGTAGCCCGTGATAGTTAGCAGATCATGCAACTCAAGCGTGATCATGCTAGCTCATATTTTGTATATAGCATGTGTTAGTTCCAAGCCGATCACATTATCTTACTAGTATTTCAAGGCACATTTATTATATTATTTTCTTTATTCAAGTTTATTACATTATTGTTTGTCACCATATTGTTCTCAGTTCTTGCCATTATTTCACTATGATATTGTTTCTCGTGATATATGCTAGTTCAGTTACTTGCATCATTTATTTTTATTGCTATTATTTTTTTATAGTTTATGTCAATTATTGTAACTGTTATTTGGGTTGTACTTTTCTATAATTCTGACTGGAAATATTTTTCAGATGATTCATTACAGGAGTGGTGTCCTAAGCACTATGGGCCACATTATGGCGAGACAGTTGAGTTATCACCCGTAGAGCCGGTTGAGTTAGCTCTAGCAGTTGATGAGGCATAGTTAGTTTATTCTTGATATTGTATATGTCAGTTAGACGTTTGTATTATATAATTATTTGATGTCTTGTGTTGAGATTAGACTTGGACTTGTGATGTATTGTAACTTTATTTATTTTCTTCTATTCCATATCGTGTCATATATTTCTCTAGTTTGTTATTGTGATTGAGTATTGTTTACCATTACCATTTTATCATATTGTCCTCCATTTAGAGTTGAGATAGCATAATATATACCTTATATGTTATGTGAGATATTTAGATAATATTATTAACCTAGACAGTGTTCTACCATCGATGCCGCGATGTAGGCTGGACGTACCCACATACTCATGCCCTTACACCGGATGTGGGTCATGACATGAATTGAAACTCAAGACTAGATAGAGATATCAAGACAAGCTACAAACTAACTAAAAGCAATCTATACATATAAATAAGCAAGTATAACAACACATATAATGAAGCGAAGCAACATCATTTCATATTAGTGCTTGCCGATCATGAAATAAAAGATACAAGGCATACGAAGGAAATATACCTTATGGGTCAAATAGGTGCGAGTACCGAGATCAAATCTCGTCCTTGCGCTCCCATGTCGACTCCCCCAAGGAGTGGTGGCCCCAAGAAACATAAACAAGACGGATAGTCTAGTTCTTAATTACCTTCTCTCTCTAATCCAAAATATACACAGGCTGTTCCTCGTAAGTTAAGTCGGTACCAACGATAACTCAAAGTAATAGAGGACATGAATCGGGTCCGGGATATACCTAAGCAACTGAGACACATGAAATATATTATGCACTTCATGAAGCGAAGGCAGAAGGGCAAGACGATAAGCAATATCCTTACCATCTTAAGAATATTGAATGATCCTACATATCGTGGACTAAGCTTCCCACAAATTCCGAATCTAATGACTCCACGGGTAGGCAAAATCCACAAAAATACGTGATCGTCGACAAAAAATTCTAATGGCCTACGATGATGATCTGCCTAGTGACGATGAAGATCTTGTGCAACCTGAAGCTGCTCCTTGATTTTCTTAACTACTCCAATCGTTTGAGTGGTTATTTTAGGTCCTAACATCTTTCGTTCACCAATGTCATCCCATGCGAAGGGTGCCATTCACTTCCTTCTGTATAATGCCTCCAAAGGAACCATCTGTATGCTGGACTAATAACTATTGTTGTAAGAGAATTCTACTAAATGAAGATGATCTTCCCAAGACCCACCAAAGTTTAATGTACAAGACCACAATATATCTTCCAAAGTTTGGATCGTCCTCTTTGATTGCCCATCTATCTGGGGATGATAAGCGGTACTGAATCTCACCATTGTACCTAAATGCTCGTGCAAGATTTTTTATAAATAATATGTAAAGCGAGTATCACGATCTGATACTATACTCACTGGGACTCTGTGCTTCCTTACTATTTTCCGTATATATATTTTTGCTAACTTCTCAGTGGACTGCCCTATGTCACGCCCCGATTTCGCCGAATCGCAGGGGCGTCCCCCGACATAACCGCCGTGCGGGCCTGGAGTTGCGCCCGTACAAGGCTATTTTATTTTGCATAACGAGCACATATTCAGAGTACGTAAATAAATTGAAACACAGATTTGAAACATGGAAAAATTCTCTTTTTATTGATAATGAACATCTCTTATAAACTCTTGAACGAGTCAACTAATTGCCGCACGGGCTTACAAAAGTGTTGACACAAAATGAGATAGCAGTCCTGTACATTACATCCCTTTACTAAACTTCAAAAATATAAGACCTCCGGGAGGGTTGACGGCTTTCCCTCTGAGCTGCATTTTGTTTGGGTTGCAAGCTCCTTTCTTTAAGTACTTCAAAATGCGGCGCGATCAGGATGCGCCTACAGCTGGACTGAATCGGGAAAGATGACTTCGGCTCCTCGTTTGATTCTCCTTAGTGAGGGAAACCAGTTTCAATGAGGGTCAGTATGTCGAAACATACTAGTGAAGGCGAGCTAACCCAACTATACCAATCAACACGTTGTTTACATGAAGCATGCATATTATTTGTGATCTTTCTATTTTGCCTTAGTTTATTTACAAGTAAGCAGCATATAGAATTTACTGAAATGAACTTGTCACCGTTCGGTGACTTTTACCTGCCCGTATGAACTACCTGCACAATACTTACCATGCCTTCCCTGCCACGAAGATACAAGTTAGTTTGCAACAGGTTTAAATATACAAGAAGATCACTGGCGTATGCCATAATGGACAATATAGTCTTTGACGAGAATGGTATACAACGAAAGTACAAGAGACGTTGCAAGCCATTCTGCCAAGAACAAGAGACTAAATAATAGGTCTCGCTTGGACCAGATCGATGCCAGTGCCCCAGCACCGTCCGCGAGACCGTGACCCTGTGCACAAGTTGTCAGGGATCGAACGACATGTTTAAAAGTTAACAATTTATGCAGTTGAGACAAGCAACAATTTATGATTTATTCCCAAACGAACAAGCATCCAATATAAGCAATCATTCCCAAGTTAAATGACAAGCAATGTAATCCAAATCTATTCCCTTTTTATCTTGACATATTTTAGTTATTACTTGGTATCGTTTGATCGGGGCAAAGAAGAATGCAAGATTTTTTGGGTGTGAAGACTTGGAAGCAGGGCTAGCTAATCGGGATGGTAGCCACTCACTTAGATGGTTGGAAGGAAGAAGGAAAGAGGCGCTTCAAGACTCCGCTCGTAAGGCGCCTACTGCTCGTTCACCTGCATTGTACGAACAGCTGATCAATACCTCTTCCTCTCTTTCCAATCTCGGAATTAAAGTGCAGTTCAATGAACGAAAAAAATGAAATCCATCAAAACCATTCAAAAAAAACAAGCAAATCTGAAAACCAACTCAAAGCACAAAAGCAACAAGCGACATCGAAATCTGAGGCAACAAAAGATGCAGCGGAGAGGTCCATCCTGACTCTGCCGCTAAGTCGATCCCGGGGGCACGGTCCACTGAATATGGGAATCGATTCCGAAGAAGCAAATCCATAATGAGGACGAGTTCTTATTTTAATCTATCCCGATCGAACGATATCGTCTTGTATTTCTTAGCCGCGTTCCTCGAATAGGAGGAACGGGGCGCCACACCCTACTTGGAAAGGAAGAAAATACGCCACTTTCATGAGTCGATCTACTATTACCCAAACTGCATCACGTCTAGTAGGGGACCTACGTAAACCGGTCAAAAAATCCATCATAATGTGTTTCTACTTCCACTCTGGAATAGGCAGGGGTTATAAAAATCCTGTTGGTCTCTGTTATTCTGCCTTCAATTCCTAACATACGAGACATCGTAAAATAAACTGAGTTATCTCTCTTTTTATTCCGTTCTACTAAAAATATTGGTTGACATCATAGTACATATTCGTGCCTCCGGAATGAATAGAATACTGGGAACTGTGTGCCTTGGTCATCACTTTTTGTCGGATATCTCTACTTAGCACATAAAGACGGTTTCCAAATCTGAGTGTTCTATATTCGTGAATTTTTAATTCCTTCATAAGACCTGAATCACATTCTTCCCTAAGCTTCTGAATATGAGAATCTTCTACTTGAGCGGACTTGATCCTCTCCACTAAAGTAGACTGTATCTGAAGACTGACTAGCACTCATATTTTTTAAGGTAACACTATCTCGGTGCCCATATTTTGAAGATCTTCTAGAATATGCTTATGAGTTGTTAAGATGAATGTGCTGCCTCTTCTACTTAGAGTATCTGCCACTACATTTGTATTTCCTGGATGGTACTGAAGTACCACATCATAATCACCAAATAACCCTAGCCACCTCCTCTGCCTCTTGTTCAAGTCCATTTGGGTAAATATATATTTCAAACTCTTGTGATATGTAAATATCTCTACCCAATCACCGTATAGGTAATGTCTCCACAACTTGATAGCAAACACTACTGCTGCTAATTCCAAATTATGGATTGGATAATTCTTCTCATGATCTCTAATCTACCGGGACACATAAGCTATTACCCTTCCATGTTGCATCAATACACACCCAAGTCCTCTCCCAGATGCGTCACAATAAACTTTGAATCCTCTTGATCCTACTGGAAGTGTAAGGATCGGTGCTGATATCAACCTCTCTTTTAACTTTTCTAATGTTGCTTGGCACTCTACTGTCCAAACAAACTATACTTCCTTGTGGGTTAGACGAGTCATTGGTGCTAAAATTTGTACAAAGTCTACCATGAACCTTCGGTACTATCCCACTAATCCCAAAAAACTTTGCACATCTACTATTGTCTTCATGACTGGCCAATTCTCTACTATTTCAATCTTCTTGGAGTCCACGGATACTCCTGTGCCTGAGAAGTTGTGCTATAAAAATGACACATGATCTAACCAGAACTTACACTTACTTAGTTTAGCATATAACTGATGCTCCCTCAGAACTTGAAATACATTCTGAAGATGTTTTTCATCTCTTCTTCACTGTTGGAGTAGATAAGAATGTCGTTTATGAATACCACTACAAGTTGATCTAGGTATGGCATGAAGATACGATTTATCAAATCCATGAATATTACTGGTGCATTAGTCAATCTGAATGGCATAACTAAGAATTCATAATGTCCATATTGAGATCGAAATGCTATCTCGGTATATTTTGCTCTCGGACTCTCACTTGATAATATTCTGATCGAAGGTCTATCTTGAAAAATACTTTTGCTTGACTCAATTGGTCAAACAAATCATCAATCATAGGCAATGTATACTTGTTCTTCACTATTAAGGTATTCAACTACCTATAGTCGATACACAACCGTGTCGACCCATCATTTTTCTTTACTAGAAGCACTGGTGCTCCCCATGCTGATCCACTAGCCTGAATAAACTTATTCGCCTTCAATTCTTCCACGTGATAATATAACTGGTTAAGTTCCATCGGTGGCATTTGATAGAACTTATAAGAAACTGGCTCTGCTCCTGGTTTCAACTCTATGTAGAACTCCACTTCCCTTACTGGAGGTAATCCGGGACGCTCTTTCGAAAATAAATCAAGAAAATTTTCAATTATTTTAGGAAATTGACCTTCAACTTCTGCTACTGCTGCAATGCTACCTTCATGCAGATCCTTCACCGTTCTGTTAAAGATAAATTCTTCTTTTCCCGGGATGTTAAACAAAACTCTACCCCTATGGTAATCTATCGTTGCATGACTGTCTCTCAACCAGTCTATGCTGTCACAACCATATTTCTAAAATAAGGTTATTTTAGTCATTTGTGCTTTTATAAAAATAATTGTATTACATTATTTAATTAAATATGAATGTGTTATTTATTATATATAACTATAGTGATATGATTAGTAGGTGGACTACATGGTTAGTCAGGACCCTAGTGGACCCAACCAACTTGACAAGACCAACCCTACTTTAGACAAGCCCAATTTGACCTATAGTTAGACTAGTGCTTTAACTTTAGGTTAAATTAATCACCTTTTTGGATGAAAAGCTTCCACCTAATTTTTCTTCATGACAAGTGGAAGGGTATCTTGGACTTTTCACTTTGACTTAATCCTAACCCTTTCCTCTATGAGTGGCCGGCCCTATTAGAGGGTGTTCTCTTTCTTCCTCCTCTTATTCATTGTCTCCACCCACCCAAATTTAATGCTTTCCCTCAAACCCTTCCATCCCACCACCAAATATATACTAAATTGACCCCAACTCTCTCATTCCTCTCACTTGGAGTCTAGAAGCTAGTTTGGAGCAAGACCTTTGGAGAAAGAGCCTTTGGAGCTAGGGTTGGAGCTAGTTGGTGTTATTTATGGCTTTGTCTTGGGATTCCAACTCTCAAGCGATAAAATCTGAGTTTAATATTTGTATTTACTTCTAAATAGTGTAATTAGTCATTTAGAATCTACCCATGCCTTAGGGCTACCCATGGGGATAAGCTTGGGTTATATCGGACCCATTTAGAGACTTTTACTTAGGGTTTTGTGTCAATTTTGAAGAAAATCTGAGATTGGGGCACACAGTGGTTGTCATTAAGTTAGATAGACCTAAGTGGACTTATTAGAGTTCTATAAGGCTAGTTATGTGTCCAAAAATGGACACAAGTAGGCCGTGTCACGAGATTTTGGTGATACGAGTGATTTGAGATTTTTTCCTTCGACATGGGTGCCACACACATGTAAAATTTTGGCATGACCCTAGGATTGATGAGTTAGCACTTAAAATAGGTTCTAATTGCTAATTAGAACTTGCGGATAGGATTTGGGTTGAGTTGGATAGGTTTGGTGTATGTATCATGAGCGTATCGTGAGACGCACACCAAGTGCTTGTCGAAATGACAAATTGGTCATTTTTCTTTGTTCTTTAATTTTATACTTGTGTATGGATTGGTTTACTCATTAGAGTTATATATTTAAGTTTAGAATGTTTATATATATATATATATATATATATATATATATATATATATATGTGTGTGTGTGTGTGTGTGTGTGTGTATAAGTGTGTTTGTGTGTGCAAGGGTTGATGTGAGAAGAGGGGGAGGGGGAATTAGAAGCAGTTAAGAGGGGCGTTAGCAGTAGAAGAGGGAGAGAGGATATTTAAGGGTAGTAGCAGCAGTAGCTGCAGCTGCATTGCCACCAGCAGCAGCAGTTGCATTGCCAGCAGCAACAACATCAAAATTTAGCAGTAGCAGCAGTAGTATTTAGCAGCAGCAGCTAGTAGTAGTAGAAGAGAGGGGGAAGGATAAGTATTTGTATATATATATATTAGTTAAGTTAGATGTTAGTTTGATGATAGTTAGTATCTAATTAGGTTATTGTTAGTATATTGTTAGATACCTTAGTAGTTAGTTTATTAGAAGTTAGATACTTAAGTATCATATAAATTATATGTTAGTATTGAATGGTTAGTTAATATTAGTATCCTATTAGAAGTCATATTGGTATTAGTATATATAGTTAGGGGTTAGATGGATATGGTGTTAGTGTAGCAAGTTAGATACTAGTTTACCAAGTAAGATATTTAATTGAGTTAGTGATTAATTGATTGGGTGTTAGTAAGTATCTTAATACTAGGTAGAAGTCATTCTCGTTACCTTGAGATATTACCAAGGTAGGAGAGTGAGGTATTTAGGTATCAAGCACATTTGTCACTTGCTAATGAGAAGGTTAGGTAATGGGTACGAATACACTAAGTTGTTATATATATATATATATATATATATATATATATATATATATAGATATATATATATGGATTCCAAGGTATCCTAGTATCCTATATCTCAGATATTATTATTAGTTAACTAGTTTAGGTAGATTTGACTCGTATTAGCTAGTTTATAGCTAATATTAGTCAAGTACCCTAGTTAGACCTAGAGTTGACAAGTTTGACCTATAGTGGTCCGGTTTGACTAGTTTGAGATAGAGCTGACCAGTTTGACTAGGTTGGCCTAAAAAAGACCTAAAAGCATATATTTAACTCATTTAAATATGTTTATCATTCTAGAACACCAAGTAACTTTAAAAATTCATAATAGGTCTTTGTGATGCCAGTTTGGACTTCGATCCTCGCTCGTTGCTCAAGATATCAGGCGAGTACATACCTATGATTGTTTTTATTACATGATTACGTATATATCACTTATTCTAGAATTGTTAATATTTGATTTTGACACATTGTTACAAGGACTGGTATTGTATGGATCCCGTAAGGAGATGTTATCCCTTTACCATGTACATCAGCTATCCCTTTCATGTGTACTTTATCCTGTGCATCAGGTACTCCTTGTACATATACCTATTCAAGAGCTCACTCAAAAACTATGTACTTTGTGTGCTCAATTTAAATCTATGTACGTAACGTGTCATGATTGGATCCATGAGTATTGATTGGGACGGGGAGTAGAAGTTGGTTATGTGATCAAAGCCCTTAGCGTAATCATGTGTATGTCGATTATACCCTTCACGTATATTTGAGTTACCGTATAATAATCATATACAACCCAAATCGATCACATAATGAACTTGTTCTCTAAACACAGTAGTAGTATTCTAGTTCCTTGTGCTTATTGTTCATTCCTTATTCCAGTATTTCACCCTCTAGTTATACATCATATTTATCTATATTTTATCTATATTTTGTTCCTTATATTCTTGTGTATTCTTGTATTCTTTTCTATTGCTTGTCATATATTCTCTACCATGTATGTGGAACTACTTTCAGAGTTTTATACTTTGCTCCAATCCTGACTGGATATATTTTTCCAGAGGATTTAGATGACTACTGTCCTACTTTCTACGGACCTGGCATTGAGGATATCTTCTATCAGGAACCTCAGGAGGAGACAGCTCCCTTCTCTTCTTCACGGATCCTACGGATACCGCATCGTGTTGAGCAATTGCTTCCTCATCAGAAGAGAAAGATGTCCCCAGCAGAGTCGCCATCTTGTTTGTAGTATTAAACGAAAGAATGAAAGTGTATTTCAATGACGGGGTTTATACGAAACCCGCGCCCTTTGGTTTACAAACAAACTTGTACAATTTAATCCTATACGAGGATGTGGGAGTACAATTTATTTAATCTGGGTATAAATTGCTATAGGTGTCTGATCTGCAGTCGATCACTTTAGCCCTTGGACCACACGATGTTGAAGAAGTGCCATGGAAGACAGGTAGCAGCTTCGAAGGTTGCAGAAGAGGGTGGGTGCACGATGCCAAAGTCGTCGATCCCTGCTCTTTGCCTGAGCTCCGTCACTCAGTCTCTCTCTCTCTCTCTCTCTCTCTCTCTCTCTCTCTTTCGACCTCCGGTTCAATCTTTCTGGGAAGTTCGACCTTGTTCGGTCTTCAAATTTTAAGTTTTTTGACCTTGTTCCCCATTGATAGGGGTCTCTATTTATAGAGTTTTGGTGACAGTGACCACTCTGTCGGTGTAAAAACTGAGGAGTGGAAAGTACAGCACCCTTTTACACAACGGTAAAAATAACCAATGCCTGTGTATTGAAGACCTTTTGAGTGAGCATGTGACGCGTGTCCAACTAAGGGGACAAAACGCGTATATCTGCTGCGAAGATCACGGCGTAGAAGCCACGTAGGTAGGTATCCCTTGTGTAGAAGAGGTTGGCGTAGAAGCCAAATGACTCTCACCCTGGCGTAGAAGCCAAATAGGCATAAAAGCCGAGTAGGCGTAGAAGCCGAATGGGCATAGAAGCCGAGTAGGCATAGAAGCCGAATGGTCGTAGAGACTGAGTGGGCGTTTGAAGCCGAATGGTCGTAGAGACTGAGTGGGCATTTGAAGCCGAATGGGCGTAGAAGCCGAAGGAGCACAGATCTTGAATGGGCATAGAAGCCGCTGCGTATCGTGCCAGAGTGCTGATGTGGACGTCTTTAGCGGAATTACGGCTTTTGAAGATATAATCAAATCTCTTGTAGAGATTTGCCATCCTCTTGTGCATTAAATGCGGATGCGTGTTTTGAAGGTCTCCAGCCCTTCTGTACAACTGTCGCAGGGACGTGCCTCAAGAGAAACTGTCACCGCTCTGTGCAATTTGGACGTAGAGACGTGCCTCGAGTCCCGTACGAAGTGTAGCTTTTGATGTGGCAGGCGATTTGTCTACTGCGGAGCGTAAAACAGCTCATGTTTGCCTATGTAAAACAAGGCAGTGTATCCCCTTGTACGCGAAAGAGCAGTTTATGTTGAGGGGACGTCAGTAAACGATGGTTCGGCGATATTTTAACCAAATCCTCTGCATTAAATGCAGAGATCCGCCATCATACTATGGTGCGCATCCTGAGGGGTCTGTCCTCGTTTCCAGCCATCATCTGGGTAGTCGTGCAGCACTTTTTGTCAGGAGTCAGAGGTCAGGTTCACTGCGTGACTTGACAGGTTCATTTTGGGGAAGACGAAGCGTTCCTCGTACGCTTTAATGCTGCTTTGAGAGCGGATGAGTTTTACGCCATGGAGGCGATGAAGAACCCCGTTTACACTGCAGCGGCCTGGACGTACTGCACTTACGCGGATGGTCCTTTGAGCTTGTACCCTTGATGGCTCTGAAGGCCTCTGTTTACGCTGCTCTGTGTCAGTATGCTGCGTAGCTCCTCCCAGCGTATTTTTCATGCTTCTACAAGACCCCCTTCAAAGCTTTTAAATTTCTCAGAATTTGAAACACTTTGAATGAAGCATGAACGGCCCCTCGTAACTCGAAACATTTCTGAATGGAGCGTTGAAACGGTCGATGTAGACTTTATGGCAGATTTATTGGGGACCGCTGTGATCTCTTTCGCCTATAAAAAGGCTGGAGGAGTTAACCTGTTCTCCCCTCATTCCCATCACCATGCAGAGATGATCACCGGAGTTCGTCGGGTCGACCTGAGAAAGAAGGAGATCATGTTCTTCCAGCATGTAGGGAGCCGAAAAAGACGGCGTCTTCGAGCAAGTGTCCACTGCGACGATGGATCTTGGAAGGATATCTTAGCCTCCCTTGCCCGAGATAATCAGCAACTTTATATGGCTTTTGCCTAGGAGAGAGGAAAGGTCGTATTTGACCACACCGCTTGCAAGTGGTGTCTTCTCCCTTGCCTCCGGTGACGAGAGTCAGACAGACTTGCTCTGTCCCGGCTTGAGCGACGCACGAAGCGAGGGATCTGCATAATTTATGCAAGCCCCAACTCTGTCGTTCTCTCGCCATTGATCATTGCTATGTCAGTCAGTTTGCTGGAACTAACTGACTGCTGGAGAAGATGGATGAAGAATTGAAGCCCAGCGAGAACCTGTCAGAACAGCTTCTGGGCAATCTTCAGATGATGATGGGGAAACCCTCCTGTCGACGGAGTTTCCCTCAGTTGTAATCATGAAAATAAAAAAAACCCTTGTAGATTGGATTTCCCTCATATGTAATCATGACTTTAATGTTTCATAAAATCATCTTGCTTCTTTGCATATGATCGTCTTGCTATACGTTGCTGTGAAGTCTGAATATGTGTAGCTTCGACACGTCTGATTCTTTACGCCAACTCTGATAAGAAGAGTATTAGGCCCTGTCCTTTACGTGTAGCGAATAGTCCATAGAACGCTGTTTAAGCCTTTTGAACCTTTAGAACTGTTTTGTTGCTAGGACTGAGGACCGCATAGAGCTCTGAACTGCTGCTTCTGATGAGCAAAAATTTTGTTCAGACTTCGTCTTCAAGAATGATCTCTCGAAACTCCCTTGGAACAGGGTCGACAAATGTCTGTCAAACTGAGTTGCCATCTTGACAGACAAGATATTTAGACTGGGGTCTGGATGAACCTCCAATTTTGGACTCGAGAAGAGTAATTTCTCAATGTTTGAACTCTGTGTGTTTTGGGTACTTGGGATACTTTGGGGTCAAGAACGAGTATCTTCTGTGTGAACTCTTTGTAATTGATCGCTTCGGGGACTGTTTGGATATGCGGAAAGTTGTGGAGCGTGAAATCATCAGTCTGTAGCCTCTGGGCATAAAATACCATCGAGCGTAAAATCGTAGACTTGTGGTTCCTGAGCGTGAAGTCGTAGGTTTGTAGCCTCTCGAGCATAAAAGCTACCGAGCACAAAGGCATCCGGGCGTAAAGCCATAGACTTATAGCTGTCGAACGTAAAGCCGTAGATTCGTAGCTGTCGAGCGTAGAAAGCTCCTTTAGCGTAGGACTGGAGATCTGTAGCCTGTGAGCATAGAACACCATCGAGCGTGAAATCGTAGACTTGTGGTTCCTGAGCGTGAAGTCATAGGTTTGTAGCCTCTCGAGCATAAAAGCTACCGAGCACAAAGGCATCCGGGCGTAAAACCATAGACTTATAGCTGTCGAACGTAAAGCCGTAGATTCGTAGCTGTCGAGCGTAGAAAGCTCCTTTAGCGTAGAACTGTAGATCTGTAGATCCTGAAAAGAAATTTTCTCCGAGCATGAAGTTTGCGGATCTGTTGCTTCTGAGCGTAAACTGAGTGCCACCGAGCGTGAGGTATCTGCTGAGCGTAAAGTCGTAGGTTTGTTGCCTCTCGAGCATAAAAGCTACCGAGCACAAAAGCATCCGGGCAAAAAACCATAGACTTGTAGCTTGCGAGCGTAAAACCGTAGATCTGTTGCTGTCGAGCATAGAAAGCTCCTTTAGCGTAGGAACCGCTGAACTGCTTTGCGCGAAGAATCTTTTTGAATTCGCTGACTGTCCGCCTTCTCTGAATAATAGGCTGACGTAGGACCCAATCATAACCAAATATTTAATTTAGGAGATTTGGTTAGGGTTTCGAGGAGTTCGTCCGAGGATTCGAGGAGTCGACTCGAACTCTATATATATCCCAAGCTTTTGAGAGAAAACTTTTTATCTGTCTTCTGCGAAAGAGAGCTTTCGACTGTTCGAGTTTTTCTTCGTTCCTTCTCCGAGCACTTCGAGTCTTCAGAAATGGCACCGAAACAAACCCCCTCCACTAAGGAAAAGAGCATAGGTTCTTCTTCTCATTCTTCTGCCCCAGCGAGGGAGTCTTCGGTTGGGCAAGGTGAACTTCCTTCCGAGCGAAGTATCCCGCCGACGAGCAGCGCACCCGATCTTAGAGGTAGAGCCTTTGGGGTGACAAAAAATGACAAAAAATCCTACGCACACGTTGAACGTGACCGCGCTAGGTCGTCTTCTGTGCTGATAGCCTCTTTGAGGAAGGTGATGCACGAAGGTGTTTTCATCTTTTACGCCCATATTTCTAATGTGCCAGCGTAAAAATTCCATATTTTTGTAGTTCCGAGCGTAAAAAGCTTTAACTACCGAAAATTGGCATATATCGTAAAATTTGAGTTTTACGCTTGTGGAGGGGACTTCCGGCGTAAATAACCAAATTCGTACAATCCTGGCGTAGAGCACAGACTGTCGTTTGTTCGGTCTGTATGTTTGTGCAAGATTTATAATGATATATTTTCTTTGCACTTTTGCAGTTGATTTGGGTGAGTCTCTGCTGGCCGAGGTGATGGGTTCCGCTGCCGGGATGCTACACTCGAACTATCTGGAGGATCTGTCCCGCGTGACATTTCCTATCTCCGGACCCCGGTACCCTGAAGGAAGGGGGATCTTAATATCGGCTCAGGGCGAGCAAATGCTGCTGAGCATGATCAACGGGAAGCCCCTAACGTACGTAGACGGGGAGCAGTACATCAAGCCGGCCTTTCTCTTTGGGGACATGATAGACAAGTAGTCCCAGACGAAGCCCAAGAGAGAACTCTGGGTTTTCCCTGCCGAGAGCGTGGTCTTGTATCTGCCCACGATGCCGAGAGATTATCCCATCTCGGCTTTCTTCCATGCCACACATCGCAGGAGGATGTCGTGGACGCTGACTCCCGATCTTCACGGCAAGCCGGGGAAGATCTTTCATCTGAAAGGGGCTGACCAGGGGTCGTTTGTCAGCCGCCCTTTCGGTGTTGTGACGTTGTTCAGAGGACTGTTCCCGGGCAGTGTCCCGAGTGAAGACAGCTCAGTGATCCAGCAAGTCCAATTGCCGACCTTCTGTAACGACTTCATGGGACGAGGTGGGGTATACCCCAAGGAGAATCCTTGGTGCAATGGGTGGATCACCCCAACAAACCTCCGATGGACTTGCCTAGTTAACTGGGCCTTGAAGCACTTTCGGAGAGAGCTGGAGGGCATTGGACTGTATACCGCCGTGAGTGCGACGAGTGTCGGGTTGCCTCCCAATCCTAATTTGTTCTTGGCACTGATGGAGCAATATATTTCGCTTACTGGGACCTTCGCCACTCCACTGGGGGAGCTGGGATTGGCCCTTCATGAGATGGCAGTTGTCTCGAGACTGCCGATGGGGGATACCCCATATGAAGAGTATGTCCCCACCAACCGGGAATTGGGGGACTTGGACCATCGGGTGGCGGAAGTGTATCAGGAGCTGATGTGTCAATACTTCACGTGCACCGCTTTTTATAACGAGCTTTCTGATTTGGCTCACATCACCAAGTGGATGTCCTACCTCTTCTTCCACCGAGCCAGGGCCGTCAAGTCGGAGAAAGCCTCGGGGGGCAAGAATGAGCCCGTGAACTGTTTGGGCGTGCTTAGTGCCCAGGTCGTTGAGGATCTTATGGAGGAGGCTAAGGCTCCAGATCAGATTCTCGTTGGGGGGGTAGGAATGTATCCCGAAGGCACTAAGGCCTACAGTTACTTGAGGCGCTGCTGCAGGCCTCTGTCTAAGGAAGCCCAGCTGGCCGGTTTCCTCTCGATATGGCTGCGTCGAGTAGTAGTGCCTGGTACTGCGTCCGCGGACCGCATTCACCGGAACATCCTGTGGCCGGCAGTGCGCCTGGTGTTCGGGGCAAGACTGGACTTGCTTCCTGCCATGGTGTGCCGTATACAGGCTGGCCTGAGATCCATGACTGATGGGTTGCTCGTCGATGAAGCTCGGCGTATGAGTTTTCCCCGGGTGGAATTACCATACCTGTATTTGATGGGATGGTTAATTCTCCAAAACCCCCGGGTGATGTCTCCCGGCTCTAGTAGCAGCTCGGGGGGTAATTTCTTGCTGAACTACAAAGACTCTCCCTGGAATGTGAACACCACTTTGGACTGTCGGCTGGTGTTGAACCTCAGTCACGGCTGGAAGCTCCTCTGTACTCCCCCTCCTGTACATCGCAATCAATCAGGGGTGAGGCTTGAGGATTCAGGTGGAGAGAAGACCGATCTTTCTCCGGAAGCTTTTAATTGGTTGGTCTGCATTAGACCCTCCCATCTGTTGTATAGGAGCGAAGATCATTGCTTCTTCGAGCCCTACTTGCCTAGTCGGTTCGCCCGGCAGTTTGGGTACGATCAGTTGCACGTGGGCAATGCCGTCACCAGCTTCAGGTCCAGGGGCGGACTCATTGATGGAGCCAGAGGGTGGCGATATTTTATCATGGGTTGTACGGGAGCAATCTTCATTGTGCCGGTCGTTACAACCTCCACGGAGCTCCGCATTCTCCATTCTTACGCCCAGTTCTATGTGGCGATTAACACCTTCCATCACGATTTCGATAAGCGTGGAAGCTTCAGGGTGCATTCTTCCCAGTCTGGGGGAAGAGTTGAAGTCCCCTCGGTTTCTTCTGACGAGGGTGAGGAGTCTGGCACTCCGGATGAGCCTCTGGTGTCTGTGCCGAGGTGTGAAGTGCCTCCGGCTGCGGGGACTTTGGTAGTCTCTTATGGGAAGCGACGGGCTTCTGCCCCGAAGGAGGCTTCTCTTCGTAAGAGGAGGAAGGAGATGGTTGCTCGTCCTCTTCGAATTCTTGGGATTGAGGCTCCTGGGAGTGAGCCTGCATCTCCCCATATCAGGGATGATTCTTTGGTTGGAGGTTCCTCGCCTTTTAGAGAGGGACCTTCTACAGTTTCGGCCGACGGCGCCGGAGAATCTTCGCTAGAGGTCGCTGTCGTGGCTACTGCTCCAGGTAGTGGAACGAGATTGCCTGTGTGGCCGCGGCAGATGGGAGAATCTTTCCCTAGACCAGCAACGGATAAAACTCCCGTTGTGTCAGCGAGCACGTCTAGCGAGATTCCAGTTGATGAACCTTGACTGCATCTCGGTGAAGGCTTGGCAGAACTCCGGGCGAAGTCGGTTGGCCCACCTCCTTCTCCAGGTATGATAGTTCGCATTGCGTCATTAGAGCGTGGTAGCTACATCGGCTGCAGATGTGCCATATATACCGTTGGCTCCGGGTAAATATCGTCTTTATGTCTCCCTTTGGAAAGATTACCATCATATTGATATCAACTTTCTGGTCCTTTTCCCAGGGGATGGCGTCCATGGAGAATACGGCATTGAAGCACCTTCTGGCTCTGCTCCGGCTCCTGGCGATGATACAGACGCTTTCGACTTCGAGGAGAAAATACCTTCGGGGGCCAGCTTGCCTGGAGTAGTTTCGTCACCTCGAGAGGAGGACGAACCCGTTATCGTGACTTCGTCTCTTGCGAGTATGCTAATGACTTCGACCGTCGTCGTTGCACCTCCTTCGGTTGTACCACCCGTCGAGGCGGCGGCTGTGGCCACTTTGTCTGCAATTATTCCTGGAGGGGGGCTCGCTGATATCGCGGCCACTCCTGGCGTTCAATCGGATCTAGTTGCGCTGACTGAGCAACATACCAGCTTCTTTTACACCGGTTTGAAAATGATGATATCAATGGTGTTGGCGAAGAGTCTCGACTTCGAGCGCCTGGGGAAGACTTCTCAGTTTTCGATCGGGGCTGTCAGGGAGTTCGGCGATCCTGGGGTAGCTGACGCCCTGGAGGCGGTGGTTAATGGTTTAGAGCAACCCATTAACGAATACTTGTAGCTGACTCAGGGCAGCTTTGATGCTGAGGTCCAGGCCAGATACGACCTCATGACTGCGCGGCTTTCTACGCAGCTAGAAAGCCTAGACAATTCCATCCAAACACATAAGCTGGAGATGGATAAAAGGAAAGCTGTCGTGGAAGAGGCTCTCGCTCTTGAGACGAAGCTCCGATCCGAGCACGAAGGGAACGCAGCGAGGGCCCGCAAGCTGAAGGAAAAACTCGCTCTGGCAGAGGAGTGGGCTTCTCAGTCGTTGGCAGGTCTAGATGTGGCGACTGGTCGACTGAGCGCAGCGCGACGGGATTTGGAGCGTGCAGAAGCTGCCCGTGTGGGCTCTCTTCGGGCAAGGGCTGAGCTGACCCTTACGAACAATCCCAAGGCACGGCTGGAGCGGGCTCGCGCCGATGCCTTGGTTTCCAGGAATGAGAAGATAGCTGCACTGGAGCGGCTGATTCGCGAACTGACTGCTCCCCCATCATGATGTATCCTTTCTCTTTTTACTTCCCCAGATGTAATTCTGCTCTTTATCGGGAATAAATAAAAGCGATTCTTTTCTGACTTTTGTGGACCCATCATTTCGGAATGTAAATGACAGTTTTTTTTAGACGAGAGTGATATCAGAGGTAGTATGGACATGATAGACTCTCGATAAACTTTTTAGCAGGATATATCTATTCAGAGGTCATACAGACATGATAGGATATGATCCCGCTAATTGCGTTCTGGAAGTAGTTTTGTCAGAATTGAGATCCTCGCTATATTCCACTCGAACAAGGGAGATTAAGTATAGTACCTTTTCAGGAATTTGCCATTGATAGGAGTCATTAACAGGTCTCCATTAGGCTGGGCTATCCTGTAGGCGCCGTTTGAGAACGTTGTCTCGATCACATAAGGGCCTTCCCACTTGGGCTGGAATTTGCCTTTACTTCTGTGAGTAAGAATCATCGGCCTTCTTACGGCTAGAACTAGCTCGCCGACTTTGAACACTCTTTCCTTTACTTTATGATTGAAAGCTTGGGAAATACGTGCTTGGTAGAGTGCGATGCGCTGCTGAGCTTGGAGGCATTTCTCGTCTAATCCTTCTAGCTCTTGGAGCTTTAACAGGTCATTTTTTTCTCGAGTCAGCTCACTAGTCACGGCTATCCTGAGTGACGGGATCTGGATTTCAATGGAGAGAACTGCTTCGCTCTCGTAGACCAGCGAGAATGGGGTGCAACCTGTCGGTGTTCGTACCGTTATGCGGTATGCCCAGAGACATTCGCCCAGCTTCTCATTCCAATCTCTCTTGTTTGAAGAGACAAATTTCTTCAAGAGTTTGATAATGGTTTTGTTGAAAGCTTCCGCCAAACCATTAGCAGCTGGATAATATGCCGTAGAGGCAATATTGTGTATCCAATTTTTATCGCAAAATCGATGAAACGCTTGGCTGATGAACTGAGGCCCATTGTCGTGAATTATCCTCCGGGGTACCCCGAAGCGATAAATGACGTGATGCTTGATGAAGCTGATCACATTAGACGCCTTCACCTCAGTGAGAGGGATCGCCTCTGCCCATTTGGAGAAGTAATCCGTGATGGCCAGTATGAACTGGTGACCGCTGGAAGAAGACGGGTGAATAGGACCAATGATATCCATACCCCACGCTTCGAAAGGCCAGGACGTAACCGTAGGATGTAGATATTCAGACGGTTGATGTATGAAGTCTGCATGAACCTGACAGGCTCTGCATTATTTTGCATACCGTATTGCATCTGTGATCATAGTAGGCCAGTAATAGCCCATTCTCCTGATGTGATCCTGTAGCTTAGGACCGGGTTGATGTGCTCCGTATACGCCGTCGTGAGCTTCCTGGATAATCTGCTGTGCTTCGTCTTCAGATAGACATCTTAATAGCAGTCCGTCGTAGGTCCGGCGATATAGGCATTGTGAAGATGCATCGTAGTAGAAGCGTAATGATCGCCTTTTGACGGATACTGCTTCTTAGGGGTCCTCTGACAAGATTCTGTATGCGACGAAATCTATGAAGGGACTTCTCCAGTCTCTTCTAGGGGGATCTGTGTTCATAGCGTAGCTGCGTTCTATGTGAAAGTTGTTCTTCACACAGAATAAATCTCTGTTAAGAAGGATTACCAAATCCTGCCTTCTTATAGGAGTGGCTAAATCTGCAGCTAGACTGGCTAAGGCATCAGCTTCTAGATTCTGAGATCGAGGTACATGCTCTAGGAAGAACCCTTTGAATGTCATGGCTATCACGACCGTCGCTCGGTGATAGGGGATGAGGTCTGGATTCCGGACTTCATATATTCCTCTGACTTGATTGACGATAAGCAGAGAATCACCGAATGCTTCCAGGGACTCGACCCCTAGCTCTTTGGCGACTTGGAGCCCGATTAGCAGGGCGTTGTACTCTGCCACATTGTTGGAGCAGGGCTCGCTAAGAGAATATGCTCGGTAGATGACGAGCTGATTAGGAGTGACCAAAACGACTCCTACTCCTGAAACGACGTTTCCTCTAGGACCGGTTCTGGAGGCACCATCGAAGAAGAGTTGCCATGCGTCACTTTCCATTGCGGAATTACATTCTGCAACTTCGTCGGTAATGTCCTCGTATAATTTGGAGGCCTCCGGGATCGGATGAGCAGCTAGGAAGTCAACCAGCGCTTGGCCTTTGATGGACTTCTGCGGTACGTACACCATGTCATATGGTGTTAATAGCATCGCCCAAGTCGCGAGTCGGGAATTAAGAGCACTAGGCTTGCTCATCAGTACTCGAAGAGGGTTGATCCTGGAGATGATATGAATAGTCTGGCCGTCGACATAGTGCCGCGTCTTCTGGATAGCGAACATCAGAGCCAAGCATTCTTTCTCCACTGGGTTGTACCGGTGTTCGGCTCCGACCATCATCCTGCTGAGGTAGTAGATAGCCTGTTCATGACCCATGTTGTTCTTCTGTGCGAGAAGAGCTCCTAGTGAATGATCCATCGCTCGAATGTACAGCAAGAATGGTCTTCCCATGACGGGAGGCACCAGAACTGGCGGACTGGTGAGGTAGTGCTTGATATCTCCGAACGCTTGCTGACAGGCTTCGTCCCATACGAAGGATACACCTTTCTTCATGAGATAGGAAAAGGGCTGACATCTCCCCGAGAGGTTGGATATGAATCGCCGGATGTAAGCCAGACGGCCTTGAAATCCCCGGAGTTCCCTCAGATTACGGGGCGGTCGTATTTCTACGATTGCCTGGACTTTGTCGGGGTCCACCTAGATGCCTTTGGCGGTGATAACAAATCCCAGGAACTTGCCGCTGGATACACCCAGAAAGGACTTCGTAGGGTTCATCTTGAGTTGATGTTGGCGCATTAACTCGAATACCGTCCTCAAGTCTTGAATGTGATCACCTTTGAGGCTACTCTTGATGGCTATGTCGTCCACGTAACATTCCACTGTTTTGCGTAAATGCTCATGGAATATGTTACTCATAGCCCGTTGGTATGTAGCCCCGGCGTTCTTCAATCCGAAGGGCATGACCGTATAGCAATATACCCCCAATGGTGTCCGAAAGGCAGTGTGCTTCTCGTCTTCAGGATGCATCTTGATCTGATTGTATCCTGAGAATCCGTCCATGAAAGACATGTGTTCAAAGCCGCAGGTGTTGTCGATCATGATGTCCGTGATAGGAAGAGGAAACTCATCTTTGGGGCAGGCCGCATTCAGATCTCGGTAATCGATGCAGATACGTACCTTCCCATTTTTCTTCATGACTGGGACAACGTTGGCGACCCAGTCGGGATGTTGTTCTTCCCGAATGAAACCACAGGCTATCAACTTCTTGACTTCAGCTTCAAGGGCGTCCACCATATCCGGGCGGAACCGGCGTTGGTGCTGCTTCACAGGCTTTGAGTCGGTCAATATGTTGAGTTTGTGAGTAGCCACCTTCGGGTCTAGGCCCGGCATGTCCCCATAATCCCACGCAAAGAGGTCGACGTATTCCTTTATCAGCTGTATGATTTCTTCCCTTTCAGCTGGGGGAAGATTGTCACTGATAAATATCGACTTTGGTGAAAGTTTACCCCCAACATCGATTTGGATAACTTCATCTTTGGTGGGAGGTTCTCTTTGCTCAAAGCGGAATTTCCACTGCGTATCCATTTGTTGAGCCCAAGAGTCATTCTCAAACGGCTCAGAATCTTGTTCATCTGCTTCTAAGGGATCTGTCACCACCATATTTACTGATAGTGTTTGTTCGAGAGCATCAGGTGAGTCGGGGGGCGACGAGCCGTTCTGGGAGGAGGGAAAGATGTCCTCGTCTGACTTGGAAGTCGTAAGGGAGGTGGCATACCCTAACCCGAAACGAGTTTGTCGATAGCGGGGGTTGCCGTGCGACGGCGTTCGTCTGCCTCTTCGGTAGTTGAGGCCTGGCTTCCGTTTCAAGTCGTAGCCCATGTTTTGCATGATCTTCAGCGCTTACGGGCTGTATCGGTGAACTTGCATTTTCCCAGTATCGTCATCGAAAGGATCTTCCTGGTTAGCAGGTTGATTGCGCATGCTACCGAAGAATATTGGACGCTGACTGCTGCAGGTAGGCGGGACAATGAAGATAGAATCCTCATGGGGTCCATACGTTGTGATGACGTTGGATGATGACGCTACTTCCCAGACATATGGACGGAAGGATTTTATAGCTTCCAAGAATTTTTGTGCTATGGGTTCTACCTCGTCACGGGGAGTGGATTCCTGTTTCGGTATTTGAGCGTCAAGATACTGGAAAAGAGGATGTTTATTATCATCTGAAACTCTGTTCCTGGTTGCATTTACATCAGTCGGCTGCCTGTCGCGCCGAAGGTTGATGACCAAGGGTCGGGGCTTTCGGTTCAAAGTGATCACCAGAGGATCACTCCCTTCTCCTGACCTGGTCTTGTTCAGGTGGATAGCCACGGGCTCTATGGCTTTTGGATGAGTGGTTCGTCCTTTCACTCTGATTGACAGCGGTAGTGCGGCAGAGGGTTCTCCTGGCTCCCGGTGGGATCCCTTCTCTGCGTCGCCTGACACTTCTTCCGTGTGGTCTTGGGAGTACAACACGGTATCGGAATAGTAGGATTCTATTCCTTTGAACGGGTTTAGGTCAGCCACCTCCGTTTGTACCGTTCCTTGTGTGTCTACATATTTAAGGCATTGATGTAGGGTTGAAGGAACGATGTTGTGGTCGTGGATCCACGGTCTTCCAAATAAAATGTTGTAGGATACCTCTGAATCGATGACGTAACATGTGGCCACCGATCTAAGGTTGCCGATATGGATCCTCAGGCGAATTTTCCCCAACGGCTTACTTCTTTCGGCGTTGAAACCCATAATTGTAGTGGTGGTGTAAGCCAATTCGCTGGTAGGAATTCTCAGCGGTCTGAGTAGACTATGAGGGATGATGCTGATCGACGATCCCGGATCGATGTGAATCTGATCGACCTCCATGGAACCGACGTACTCGGTGTAATAGAGGGGCTTGTCATGCTTGTTATGTTTTAACAGCATGTCATCTTGGGTGAAAGTGATATTTGGGACCACCTCCATCACACTGTGGCATTTAGGACACGCCACTGGTTCTTCGTCGGGGGACTTGAGCTGGGTCAAGTATGCCTCCGCCTGCATCAGCGCTTCACTCAGGGCTAGACGAGTGTCTTGGGAGAGCCTGAGTAGCTCGAAGATGGACAACCTGGCTGGCGTATTGGCTAGTTGGGCCAGGATGTCGAAGTTGTATGGCTTCTCTAAACCTTTGCTTGGAATGTTTTTCACAGGTTCATCAAAGCGTACTTCTTTTTGCTTCCCCTTCTCCGCCAGGGTTGGTTTTGAAGTACTGATATCTGGTACGACGGGACCTTGCTCTGAAGGTTTGGCTGCTGGAGCGTCCGCCGGTGCACCTTCCTAACTTGCTCCGTAGTCGTTGAGGTAGGCTTTCCCTGAATGGGTTGCAGCAAATACCTCATCTTCGTCCGATGCCGAAGAAGTCACGATCATATGGCAGGGCCTGTATTTGGAGCTCTTTTTGGATGTAGGCTTAGTAGCCTTAATCTCTTCCTCGAGCTCTGACACCAAGTCTGGATGAACCCACATAATCTCGCCTTGCCGGGTAGTCAGGGGTACCAGGTCGTGATTTTGATCCCTAGCTGGAGGAAGATTGACGATGTTCATCGTTGTCCGGGAGATAGGTGCAACGCCGTCCGGGATCTCTTGGGGAGGCAGATTGCCAAACTGCAGAGAGATCATGTTGGCCGTGTTTGTCTTCTCGATGTTGTACAGAGTGATGGCCTTAGCATCGATTAACCCCTGAATCTTCCTTTTCAGTATGTAACACACCTTTGTTGGGTGGTGTACGTATCTGTGGAAGACACAGTATTTGGGGTCGTTAGTATTACGATTTCTTGGGACCGCCTTAGCTCTGGAAGGGTGATCTTGGCGCTTTTGACGAGACAATCGAATATACTAGGGATATCATCATCGTCAAAAGAGTAGACTTTGACGGGCCTGGAAGTCCCGGGTTTCGTTTGCGTGGTCGTCACGGTCTTTTGCCTGGACGTATTGACCGTCAGAGCTTCCTTTCCCTTGGAGCTGCGAGGATGGTCACTGCTGGGAGATGAACTTTTGCCTCTATCGGAGGCGGAGATCATGATGCCATTGTCGCGCGCCTTGCGACCGTTGTCTTCGGCGGCTACTGCCGAGATGATGAACAAGGGCCAATCATGGAACTGATACGGTTCTGTGAACACCGAGACCACGGGAAGGAGGTTCTTCCTGCAAATGTCTACCAATGCAGAGTCGGGAACTCCTGGAGGCATCTGTAAGGTGGCCTGACGAAAACGTTCGATGAAGATGCGAACGTCTTCCTTTTCCTTCTGCTTGACTTCGATGAGAGAGGACATAGACATGTCCATTCCTCCCTCGTAGAATCGCGTGAAGAATAAAGCTCTGAAGTCTTCGAAGGAAGTAATGCAGTTGTCCGCCAAGCTACGGTATCACTGATAGGCTACTCGAGAGACAGCCTTTGAACACCCGAGTGAGGAGGGCGTCGTTCCCTTGTAGCAACACCGTCATCATACTAAAATAGTTCATGTACTGGCTTGGTGATATTTTTCCCTCGAACAGGGCCATAGTCTGAGGTTTGTACCTCGGCGGGAAAGGGACCTCCTCCCAGATAGCTGGGTAGGGCTGGTTGATTTCCAGTTTCTTGAGCTGATCTTTGTGCTTCAAGGCGTCGAACTGGGCTTTCAACTCCCGTACTGCCTGCATCGGATTTTCAGTTGGAAGCGGGGCTACGGAGTGGTACAGAGTTGGTTGTATCGTAACTCCAGCGGGAGGTAAGGCATTCTTTGAGTGAGGAAGCGGAGGAACTGCTGACTCTTGATCTAGCGCAGGCTCTTGGCTCGGGTTGGATGGTGGTAAGTCCACCCCCACACGTATCTTAGTTGGCGGGACTGATGCAAAAGCCAAGGCAGTTGCGTGCTGAGTTAGCATCATCTGGTGCATGTTCTCCATCATGGATTGCATTTGTTTCAGAGATGTCTCCAGTATAGTGATGTATTATTCCGTGTTTCCTGACGGCAAAGCTTCCTCGCATTCATCTTCAACGGCGTAAACTTCCATCTCCCTGGGTGTCATTGAAGGATTAGTATAGGTCGCTGTAGAAGTCGACTCTACACTTTCTGCCTCTGATTCGGGGGCTTGGCGACCCCCAGCGTCGGAATCAGAAGAGGACGAAGCTGGTTGTCGTGACCTTGCGTGAGTATTTTGGAACACTCCGGCTTCAGCATTCCTGAGGAGCTCACTGAACCTCCTTAGGCTCGGGGGCCTGGAGGGATGACGTCTTGAGCTCGACCCTCCTCTACGTATGTGTGAAGCCATGTTCACAGATGCATGCACGGGTTTCTCTTCCTGGAAAGACTGAGAGTAGCTCAATCGGTCGAAAACCGACCATTTTGCTTTAGAACAGCAGCAGTCAATCACAATTTTATGACTATTACAACATTGTTCGCTAGGGGGCGTAATAGACACGTTGGAAGGTCCCCTTTCCTTACGCTTCTGGATTAGATATGCGCGCAAGTCAGGGGGAGTAGAGGAAGAAGAAGATGGATTGTTCCTTCTGTTCCCATCAGTGGGCATGCGGAGATTGGGCACCATGGTTTTCCCTACGCCACCTGTGTACTACAGATTGGCCATCTGGGTGGCAGATAATCCCCGGGGAGGGTGCCTTCCCGTAGCCTGAGCATGCTTTACGTCGTGGGACTTCTCCTGGCATAATTTGGAGATTTGCTCAGACTGGCGTAAAGATGAAGAGGTTCTCAGTCGGCCGTCGGCTTCCCGCATAATCCGAAGGGTAGGTAGATTGCTTCTTTGCTGGCGTAACGGTTGAGAAGTTGAGTACCCCGCCGCTTGCTCCCCCCTGCGGAAATTACGGCGCTCATCTGGCTCCCCGTAGAGGTCAGATGTTGTCTTACGCACGGAGCGTAATTTGTACTTCTGACTTGGCGCTGAGGCATCATCAGAAGTTTGGTCTGTACCGCGCGTAGCGGAAGACTGGTTTCTGCTCGTTGAGCGCAGTGGATACTTCTGGGTTAGCGCTGAGGCTTTGTCCGAAGTTTTGTCTGTACCGCGCGTAGCGGGAGACTGATTCCTACGCGTAGAGCGCAGTGGATACTTCTGGGTCAGCGCTGAGGCTTTGCCCGAAGTTTTGTCTGTCCCGTGCGTAGCGGGAGACTGAATTTTACGTGCAGGGTACGGAGGGAGCAATGCTACCACCTCATTGGTCGGAGAGATCGGAGAGTCCACAGGAATGGTAGAGGATGTCTTGGGCATCCAGACCTTGCGCAGCTTCCTGTTGTCTTGGACGGAGAGAGAGTGAGAGCTACCCCCGGTTCGAAGCATCTCTTCATAGGCAGAGTGGTCGAATTGGACGACCAGTGTCTTCTTCACGGATCCCACGGATACCGCATCGTGTTGACAATTGCTTCCTCATCAGAAGAGAAAGATGTCCCCAGCAGAGTCGCCATCTTGTTTGTGGTATTAAACGAAAGAATGAAAGTGTATTTCAATGACGGGATTTATACGAAACCCGTGCCCTTTGGTTTACAAACAAACTTGTACAATTTAATCCTATACAAGGATGTGGGAGTACAATTTATTTAATCTGGGTATAAATTGCTATAGGTGTCTGATCTGCAGTCGATCACTTTAGCCCTTGGACCACACGATGTTGGAGAAGTGCCATAGAAGACAGGTAGCAGCTTCGATGGTTGCAGAAGAGGGTGGGTGCACGATGCCAAAGTCGTCGATCCCTGCTCTTTGCCTGAGCTCCGTCACTCAGTCTCTCTCTCTCTCTCTCTCTTTCTTAACCTCCGGTTCGATCTTTCTGGGAAGTTCAACCTTGTTCGATCTTCAAGTTTTAAGTTTTTTGACCTTGTTCCCCATTGATAGGGGTCTCTATTTATATAGTTTTGGTGACAGTGACCACTCTGTCGGTATAAAAACCGAGGAGTGGAAAGTACAACACCCTTTTACACAACGGTTAAAATAACCAATGCCTGCGTATAGATGACCTTTTGAGTGAGCATGTGACGCGTGTCCAACTAAGGGGACAAAACGCGTATATCTGCTGCGAAGATCACGGCGTAGAAGCCACGTAGGTAGGTATTCCTTGTGTAGAAGAGGTTGGCGTAGAAGCCAAATGACTGTCACCCTGGCGTAGAAGCCAAATAGGCATAGAAGCCGAGTAGGCGTAGAAGCCGATTGGGCATAGAAGTCGAGTAGGCGTAGAAGCCGAATGGTCATAGAGACTGAGTGGGCGTTTGAAGCCGAATGGTCGTAGAGACTGAGTGGACGTTTGAAGCCGAATGGGCGTAGAAGCCGAAGGAGCACAGATCTTGAATGGGCGTAGAAGCCGCTGCGTATCGTGCCAGAGTGCTGATGTGGACGTCTTTAGTCAGAATTACGGCTTTTGAAGATATAATCAAATCTCTTGCAGAGATTTGCCATCCTCTTGTGCATTAAATGCGGAGGCGTGTTTTGAAGGTCTGCAGCCCTTCTGTGCAACTGTCGCAGGGACGTGCCTCCAGAGAAAATATCACCGCTCTGTGCAATTTAGACGTAGAGACGTGCCTCGAGCCCCGTACGAAGTGCAGCTTTTGACGTGGTAGGCGGTTTGTCTGCGGAGCATAAAACAGCTCATGTTTGCCTGTGTAAAACAAGGCAGCGTATCTCCTTGTACACGAAAGAGCAGTTTATGCTGAGGGGACGTCAGTAAACGATGGTTCGACGATATTTTAACCAAATCCTCTGCATTAAATACAGAGATCCGCCATCATACTGTGGTGCGCATCCTGAGGGGTCTGTCCTCTTTTCCAGCCGTCGTCTGGGTAGCCGTGCAGCACTTTTTGTCAGGAGTCAGAGGTCAGGTTCACTGCGTGACTTGACAGGTTCATTTCGGGGAAGACGAAGCGTTCCTCGTACGCTTTAATGCTGCTTTGAGAGCGGATGAGTTTTATGCCATGGAGGCGATGAAGAACCCCATTTACGCTGGAGCGGCCTGGACGTACTGCACTTACGTGGATGGTCCTTTGAGCTTGTACTCTTGATGGCTCTGAAGGCCTCTGTTTACGCTGCTCTGTGTCAGTATGCTGCGTAGCTCCTTCCAGCATATTTTTTATGCTTCTACAATAGTAAGATTGCATGGAGTTCATGTGAGCATAGTCTCGGATCGGGATAGTCGCTTCACTTCGTATTTTTTGAGGAGTTTACAGGCTAGCTTGGGCAACCAGCTCAAGTTTAGTACTGTATATCACCCTCAGACAGACGGGCAGTCGAAGAGGACTATTCGGACTCTTAAGGATATGTTTCGCACTTGTGTTATGAATTCTGGAGGCTCTTGGGAGGATCATCTTCACCTGGTAGAGTTTGCTTACAACAACAGCTACCACGCCAGTATTGAAATATCACCATTTGAGGAATTATAATGACGGAGATGTCGTACTCCGTTATCGTGGGATGATATTGGCGAGAGAGCTTTGCTTGGCCCTAAGATGATTATGGATGCAGCAGAGAAGGTCAAGCTCATTAGAGATAGACTTTGGGTGACACATGACAGACATCGGCATTGGACCGATAGCCACCAGAGACCTTTGGAGTTTAAGGTATAGCTTAGATTTTAGAATTTAGATTTGTGATCATGTTTGTTTTTGATTGATTATTTTTTATTAAGTGTTGAGACCTTGTTTGTGCTAGGTTGGTGATCTGGTGTTTCTAAGAATTTCTTCGACACGGGACACTATTCAATTTGGTGGAGGCAGGAAGCTTAGGCCATGTTTCATCGGACCCTTCAGTATTCTCGAAAGTGTCAGCGCTGTGGCTTACAGGCTAGACTTACCGCCTACCCTAGAGGGATTCCATAACGTGTTCCACGTGTCACAGTTGAGACGGTACGTGGCGAATCCTAGTTACGTATTGGATCACTCAGAGATCGATATGGGACCTACTCTCAGCTATCCAGAGCATCCAGTGGAGATTCTGGATCGTCGAAAGATGGTATTGTTGAACCAGACTATTCTCTTGGTTCGCGTCCCATGGAGGCATCACTCTCTAGGTGAGTCAACCTAGGAGAGGGAGAATGAAATACGCGAACGATACCATTATCTCTTCGAGCCTTCAGGTATGGTTCTTTCTGTTCTTTTGCTTTTATGTCCTCGTTTCGTCTTTTAATTTTGAGGACAAAATTATTATTTTAAGGAGGGTAGACTTTTCACTACCACATTTCTAGAATAGGGATATTTTAGTCATTTGTTCATTTATATAAATAATTATATTATATTATTTAATTAAATGTGCATGTGTTATTTATTATATATAACTATAGAGATATGGTTAGTAGGTGGACTACATGGTTAATCAAGACCCTAGTAGACCCAACCAACTTGACATGACCAACCCAATTAATTACTTTGGACAAGCTCAATTTGACCTATAGTTAGTCTAATGCTTTAACATTATGTTAGGCTGATCACCTTTTTATAAGAAAAGCTTTAACCTAATTTTTTTTCATGGCAAGTGGAAGGGTATCATGGACATTTAACTTTGACTTAACCCTAACCCTAACCCCCAAGAGTGGCCGGCCCTATTAGAGGGTGTTCTCTTTCTTCTTCCTCTCATTTATTGTCTCCATTCACCCAAATTTAATGCTTTCCCTCAAACCCTTCCATTCCACCATTAAATCTCCACTAAATTAACCTCAATCTCTCTCATTTCTCTTACCTTGGAGTCTAGAAGCTAGTTTGGAGCAAGATCTTTGGAGAAAGAGCCTTTGGAGCTAGGGTTGGACCTAGTTGGTGTTATTTATGGCTTTGCCTTGGGATTCCAACTCCCAAGAGGTAAAATCTGAGTTTAACCTTTGTATTTACTTCTAAAGAGTGTAATTAGTCATTTATAACCTATCCATACCTTAGGGCTACCCATGGGGAGAAGCTTGGTCATTACACCCATTTAGAGACTTTTACTAAGGATTTTGTGTCAATTTTGGTAGAAATCCGAGATTGGCACACCAAGTAGTTGTCATTAGATTAGATAGACCTAAATAGACTTTTTAGAGTGTTATGAGGCTAGGTACGTGTCCACAAATGGACACGAGTAGGTCGTGTCACGAGGTTTTGGTGATATGGGTGATTTATAAATTTTTTCCTTCGACATGGGTGCCACACACATGTGGAATTTTGCCATGACCCTAGGATTGATGAGTTAGTACTTAGAATAGGTTCTAATTGCTAATTAGAACTTGTGGGTAGGATTTGGGTTGGGTTGGATAGGTTTGGTGTACGCATCATGAGCGTATCGCGAGACGAACACCAAGTGCTTGTCAAAATGATAATTTGGTCATTTGGCTTTGTTCTTCAATTTTACACTTGTGTATTGATTGGTTTACTCATTAGAGTTATATATTTAAGTTTATATTGTTTATATATATATATATATATATATATATAAGTGTGTTAGTGTGTGTGTGTGTTAGTGTATTAGTGTGTGTGTGTGTGTGTATGTGTTTGTGTATGTAAGAGTTGATGTGAGAAGAGGGGGGGGATTAGAAGTAGTTAATAGGGGGTGGGTTAGCTGTAAAAGAGGGAGAGAGGAGAGTCGAGGGCAGCATCAGTAGCATTTGGCAGCAGCTGCATTGCCAGCAACAGCAGCATTTAGCAGCAGAAGCTAGTAGCAGTTGAAGGGAGGGGGAAGGATAAGTATTTATATATTTATATTAGTTAAGTTAGATGTTAGTTTGATGATAGTTAGTATCTAATTAGGTTGTTGTTAGTGGATTGTTAGATACCTTAGTAGTTAGCATATTAGAAGTTAGATACATAAGTATCGTATAAATTAGATGTTAGTATTGAATGGTTAGTTAATGATAGTATCCTATTAGAGGTCATATTGGTATTAGTATAGTTAGGGGTTAGATGGATATGGTGTTAGTGTAGCAAGTTAGATATTAGTTTTCCAAGTAAGATATTTAATTGAGTTAGTGATTAGTTGATGGGGTGTTAGTTAGTGTCTTAATACTAGGTAGAAGTCATTCTCGTTACCTTAAGATATTACCAAGGTTGGAGAGTGAGATATTAGATATTTGGGTATCAAGCACATTTGTCACTTGCTAATGAGAAGGTTAGCTAATGGATTTATTGTACAAATACACTAAGTTGTTATATATATATATATATATATATATATATATATATATATATATATATATATATATATATATATATATATATATATATCCTATCTCTCGGATATTAGTACTAGTTAACTAGTTTAAGTGGATTTGACTCGTTTTAGCTAGTTTATAGCTAATATTAGTCAAGTACCCTAGTTAAACCTAGAGTTGACTAGTTTGACCTATAGTTGACCGATTTGACTAGTTTGACCTAGAGTTGAACAGTTTGACTAGTTTGGCCTAGAAAAGACCTAGAAGCATATATTTAACTCATTTAAATATGTTTATCATTCTAGAACACCGAGTAACTTTGGAAATTCATAATAGGTCTTTATGATGCCAGTTTGTACTTCGATCATAGCTCGTTGCTCAGGACATCAGGCAAGTCCATACCTCTGATTATTTTTATTACATTATTGAGTATATATCACTTGTTCTAGAACTGTTAATATTTGATTCTGACACGTTTTTACATGGACTGGTATTGTATGGATCCCATCAGGAGATGTTATTCCTTTATCATGTGCATCGGGTATTCCTTTCATGTGTACTTTATCATGTGCATCGGGTACTCCTTGTACATGTACCTATTCATGTGCTCACTCAAAAATTATGTGCTTTATGTGCTCAAGTTAAATTCATGTACGTAACCTATCATGATTGGATCCATGAGTATTGATTGGGGCGGGAGAGTAGAAGCCGGTTATGTGATCAAAGCCCTAAGCGTAATCATGTGTATGTCGATTATACCCTTCAGGTATAATCGAGTTACTGTAGAATAATCATGTGCAATCCAAACCGATCACATAATGAACTTATGCTCTAAACTCAGTAGTAGTATTATTCATTCCTTATTCCAGTATTTTACCCTCTAGTTATATATCATATTTATCAATTTTTCATCTATATTTTTGTTTCTTATATTCTTGTGCATTCTTGTATTCTTTTCTATTGCTCGTCATATATTCTCTACCATGTATGTGGAACTACTTTCACAGTTTTGTACTTCACTCCAATCCTGACTGTATATATTTTCCAAAGGATTTAGAGGACTATTGTCCAACTTTCTACGGACTAGGCGTTGACGACGTCTGCTTTGATTTACTGGATTTGTCTCCAGTTGACTTTTTGGTTGTTATGATGTATATTTCTAATACTCTTATGAGTTGAGATAGTCGACTCTCAGACTTGTGTTATGATTATGATATTGTATCTTGCTATCTTTTGTTATATCCATTGCTTATCTTCATCGTGACAAATACTCTTCCCCTAGTCATTGTGATTGAGTATTGTTATATTTTGATGTTGTCCTCCTATGGAGAGGTTATCATTGATAGGTTACATATAATTGTGTGATAGATAGTATGTTGACCTAGATAGTATTCTACCACCGATTCTGTGGCATAGACTTGACGTACCCACGTACTCGTGTCCTGATCATCTGGGTGCTGGTCATGACACATTTTTAGTGGTGGCCCATGCAGGTCTAGGTCTGAGTCTAGTCGGGTCTTCTGTATAGGTGCTCAAACTTATGAGTATTACTACAAACCTACTATAGGATATAGGATACATGATATAGGCCATGAGATACTGTACTCAATTAGAACTAGGAATATTTCCAATCTAATATTTTATTATCCTTAATTATTATGAATAATTAGTTTCTTTGAAATATTACTGTCCTTCTTTAATAATATTGTATCTTACGCCATATTGACTTCTTTGTTGATCTGTTTTCAGGATGCCACCGAAGACACGATCGTTGTTGTTGCTGCTGCCTCAGTTGGTTTGACCGAGATAGTGTTGTTGTTTTCGATGCTACTGGCCTATTTGGCACTGTGTCTTGAATACAAATGCCAGGAGATGGTGCTGACATTTATTGTGCTTGTCCTCCTCATCCTCCACTTTGTGCATGAGACCTCTTCTGGCCTCCTGTCCTTGAAGATAACCTCAGCATCGTCGGCTCATGTCGCCTGGATGCGATCAATACTACATCGAAAGTATGGTAGTTATGCCCCTATACCAGTTGCTGAATCTCCAGATGAAGTCCATACTGGAACCTCATCACCCTCTCTAGTTCTGTTGTCACCATCGTCGTAGCAAATCTGCTAAGCCTGCAGAACTCCACCGCGTAGCTATCCACTTTCCTTCCAGACTATTTGAGGTTGATAAACCTCTGTTGTAGCTCGTACTGTGCTACCACTCCGAAATACTTAACCCTGAAATGGGCCCTGAAGTTGTCCCACGAAATAGATTATCTTAACCCATCTTCTTCTACTGCCCACCAATCTCTAGCAAGTCCTGGAGTTGCAATCAGACATGATCAACTTGTTCCTCATCTAGAATCCTTATCATTGTTAGTATTATTTTAATATTCTGCAGCCAAGCATTTACGGTAATGGCATCCTATGTTCCATCAAAGTACTTAGGATTGAGTCTGCAGAATCCCACCAATGCTCCTGAATATGTTCTAATACTCCTTTTCCAAGGCTATCTGTCGTCCTTGGTTCAATAAGAGATACTTCTCTTGTTGCTGAAGCTGCTGATGTTGTTGCATCGCTATCATTCCTTGTATAATTTCTAGCAACGTCGATTTATCAGGTGCTACTGGCACTACTACAATGACCGGAGGTACTGGAACTTCTGGTACATATTGCTTCTCATGCTCCTCTGCTGGTTCTACCCTGATCCCTCCAAGTACAGATGTTGCCTCTCGCTGGGGGCCAACAGATCCTTGTCCTGCTGAAATTGCTGGTAATCCATTCACTGATGCGGAAAAAGCCCTAAGGAAAATAAAACAAAATAATCAAGAACGGGACGAGAATGGATCAAGGAACCAATGGTACAGAAGTCAAGTTGAGTTTCGAGGAGACAAATTTAAGATTCAAGGAGGAATATGTTTGATTAAGACATTCTATGATCAGCCACCCCACAAGTCTGAAAAGAAATGTCACGACCCGCACCCGGTTTAGGGGCACGAGTGCGTGGGTACGTCCAGCCTACGCCGCAGCATCGGCGGTAGAATGCTGTCTAGGTCATGTAACTATCTAATCAAACTCACGTGAATACCCAACTCCATAAGGAGACGTGGATATCATAAAATAATGCTAGAATTACTCAATCACATAAACTAAAGCACGATGAGATATCAAGGCAAGCAAGAAATACAAGACAAGTCTAACGACAAAATAATCATACCTGCAATCATTAACTTCAAATCCCCTAGTGTGTCAGAAACCAGTCCACTAAGGTCACAGTCTGGAAAAATATTTTCCAGTCAGGAAGGAGCAAAGTACATCTCTAAATAGCAGTTCTATATTAATGATATAAACTATGTAGCAGTTCTAGATGGAAATATACGAGAAGCATGTATAGGTACGAGAAATAAAAGAAATACTAGAAATACTGTAGGTAAATGCAGGAGAAGAAACAATATGTCTATGAGCAAGAACCTATGACTAAGTGTATGAGTACTAGCTTTAACATGTGATCGGCTTGGGAACTTGATCAGGCTTGTTACATATGATTAGCTATGATTCATGTAAGGTCAGGCAAACCATTGGTTAGCTATGATGCATGTAGAGGTCAGGCTAATCACACGTAACAGCTATGAAGCATATAAATGGTCAGGCCGCACCCGACGTGAGATGTGGGGTGAGCTATGATGCATGTAAAGTTGGGTATGATCATATATCTACACTAAAATATACCCCAACCCCCGACTGGTATAGTAGATCCAATCATGGTACGCTATGGCACGGGATTCCCTAGGGAGGTAGCAAATCTCCCCGGGTCTCAGTGTCTGTACATGCACAAGATAACAAGGAAACAAGTCTTGTACAAGCTACACCATGAATAAGGAATAACATCTCATGACGAGATCCGTGTATACCAATCCGTGTAACCAACGTGTCAAGAGCATGGATATCTACACTAGATACAGTGAACATAGGAGATATCATAAATTAGAAACTAATCAGAGAATGTACTCGCCTTGGGTCCTTAGCTGTCATTACCAATATCCTATCCCAGAGTATCGTCTGGAGGATCCGACAGTCCTATAAACATATAATAATATCACTTGTATCAGATGCTACACTAACACACAATAGAAATACCCTGGCCTCAGGGCTGTGCCAGGCATGGCTCTAGTCAACTAGGGTCATCTAGTAGGGATACGTATATAATACACATTTACACTCAAAGTATATACCAATAAAAACGTATATATAATATATATATATATATATAAGTGTCTATTAGTAATTATACAAAATACGTATGTGTGTATATACACTAAATAGATGTATATAAATATATATTTATACACCAAAATACATATTTGTATATATATATCAATCAAATATTTTTATATATGTATATTAACAAATCAAAGAATGTACATAATGCCACCCTCCTCAAGGTGATCCCAAATGAAATAGCAGTTAGTTCCAATGGGTCCGGAGCAGTCCAATTAGCTAGAAACTATATAAAGAAGTTCAAGATCGGAGTTCGGCACGAAAATCGGGATAAGGATACCAGGCTAATAGGGGAAAGGGTCGTTTGTTTGTTATTAAGGTAACACCTTAATTTATGGAAATCATTTTGAAATTATTTTGAACAATAATTACAATTAAAAGTTTATTTATAAAATTTAGAATTTATGTAAAAGCCAATATATTTTTATATCTATAGTAAAAATCGGTTACTAGTCCAATAAACAAATTTTGAACTAATTTTTTTTTTATTGTTGAAACTATATTTTTAATTAACAATATAAACCCCAAAATTTATTATATATTTTTTTTTACATAATCAAAACCCTTATAATTATTACGCAACTACTAATTACATAAAAGCTAACTAATTGCATATTAATAAAACCAAATCCTTATATATAATACATAACTAAACTAAACAAAACTAAACAAATTAAATATTACTAAACTAATTATATATATTACTAAACTAATTGATTAATAATTAACTACTGATTAATAAATAATTAACTGATTAAGAAATAATTACTGATTAATAAATAATTAACTAAACTAAACTAAACTAATATAAATTAACTAATTAAATTACCAAACTTCAGTTTCTGAATCGAAGAAAGGGGGAAAGAGGGAAAGTTCACTGGGGGTTTCTCGACGTCGACGGAGGAGGTCCGCCGGGCAGGGCGTCGGCGGTCGATCTCGACGGCGGCAGCGGAGCTCGACGACGGCTGGATCTTCTGTGGCGGCGGCGGTCGAAGCTCAAGAGCGGCGGCGGTGGAAACCCGAGAGCGGCGGCGGTGGAAACCCGAGAGCGGCGGCGTCGGCTACGGTGAGGAAAGCGGCGGCGTAGCTCGGCTCGACGGATCTGAGGCGGCCACGGCTCGACGGATCTGAGGAGGTCCGAGGCGGCCACCGGCGGATCTGTTCGTCTCGAGGCCACAGGTGCTCGACGCCGAGGAGGAGATCTCAGTCGCCGGCGGCGGTCGAGATCTAGGTTAGGGTTTGGATTCTGTATGAGTTGGGTGGATCGTGACCAGGGCTGGACACGATGGATTCGATGTTGTGTGGTCTAGGGTGGACGTGTCCGGGTGTTGGACACAGGGATGGTGTACTGTGGTGTGGGGGTTGTGTCCAGATGGTGTCGGACATAAAATCTGGTTGTAATGTTGTAAATCTGGACACAGGAAATGAATGGATACGGTAGGACACCCGGGGTCGGACCTGAGGCCAACACGGCTGACACGGTAATGCTGGACACACGGACACGAGCACACAAATCAATGGTGATGGCTTGTTGGCTTGTGGGAATTTGTGAGGGCTAGCTAGGGTTTCTTGGGAATGGTGTGGTGAGAGACTTTAAATAGGGAGAGAGGGTGTGGGATAAAGGGTGAGGATTGGCCCAAATAATGAATGGCCAAGATTATATATAAATGAGTTTTTCATGTGGGAAATGATGGTGTGAATGGGAGATGGTAAACTTGTAAATTTAATAGAAAAAATTATAATTTAAGAAAATATTTTAAGAGGCTTCCAAGGCTAACTGATTCCAAATTAGCTACTAATTAAACCCATATTTCAAAACCCTAGAAATTATGTAATTTATTTATTTACTATTCCAAAATGGATATGAAAATTTATTATGAAAACAACCAGTCCTTCAATAATTTATTAAACAAATAATTTTATGATTTCAAGCCAATAAATATTCGAAGCTAGAGTATTATATATATATCATTATTTATTAATTTATAATAAATCGACATTTAGGGAAAATGATTTTATAAAAGATTTCAAATCACCTTCTAAAATCAAACATTGTTCAAAATCTAATAAAAATTTCAAGGAGAAAATATTTTATAAACTTGATATTTAAAATAAATTAAAAATCTAATTATTTCAGAAATTTGGAAATCGGAGGTTACAAGTCTACCCACCTTAGAAAAATTTCGTCCTCGAAATTTAAGGTTCTCAATAATTGCCTTTACTCATCATATTATTTCTATCAAATTTAAATTTCAAACCAATAATCATGAAGTAATTCCATATTGCTATTTCACAACCTTTCAAAATTTTATAACATCATATTCCTGAAAATCTTCAAGTTTAAAAATCAAATCCCCTTTGTCATAATCTCCTCCAAAAAATTTAAGTTTGTATCTAAATACTCAAGGATTTTAATATCCAATCCTCCAATTGAAATACAATCAATGCGTATTTATAAAATCGTGTCCCAAAATTTAAATTTTAACCACTAATCCATCAATCATCTTACTCCTCTAACTCAATTTCAATTGATGCTTATTCAAATCTAAATTCTCCTCCCGAGAATTGAATTCGACACCATTCCATTAACGATTTTATTTCCCGATTTTCTTTTTCCTCAAATACTCAACGATGCGATACCTTCAGAATCTTCAATATAAAATATAAAATTTCTATCTTGCAATCAAATAGATAAAATGATAATCTCTCAAATTTTCTCAAATTTTAATAATCAATTTAATCATATCAAGACCTTCCTAAAATTAATAAATCCTCAATTTTGCCCTGTGAATTTCTTAGCTCTCCATTTAAGTTAATGTTTATCCTCGAATTTCAATCATACCTCGATTTTTGTAAAATTAATGATCCATCAACTCCGTTATAACAACCCCTAAATTCTTTATTTAAATTAATGCTCATCCACAAATTTAATCCTCTTGTCTCTTTTTGTCAGTCATAACCTTGTCATAGATCTTTGCTATGGTCAAAACCCTAATGATCATGGTTTAAAAAAATTCTACCTACAGCCATGCAATTTAAGAAAAAATATAGGTCATGTATCTTTTGTCATGTTATTTCAGTCTCTGTTAAGATGTACTACTAGTTATATCCTAACAAGAAAATCATGAATACGAACTACAGTATTAGGAAAATCAATCAATCGAAAGATGGAAGAAGGAATCATTAGGAGGGAAAGAAAGAACCTGCTAACATATTACTTGTAGTATCTACTATCTCTAACAAACGCTTAACTCTAGCACATACACTAACTATTTTCCTATTCTTGTATACTGATACCCATATCAATTAATCATTAATCCACAAGATCCATGAATATATCAGTATTGCATACACCTGTCTATTAATACCAAAATCTGATACCAAGAACCTCTAACACGATTATAGGTCAATTGGTGCATGTAAAGTTTGATACCTCTATCTCTTTAGGTACCCCTGTTCTACTTCAGTACCCCCACTGCTAGTTCTCGTTCCTACTACAATTGTCCATACTATTTGTTCTTATCACTCAAGTGCACACCAAGTGTAACACACCATACTAAGTGCTAAACCCTTTCTAATACAACTCTAGATGGACACCCAAGTCAGTCTGCGGTGCCACCTCAATCATGCTCAAGTCACCAGATCCTTATACATGTATATCATCTACTCATATATTAATATTCGTATCTCTCATCTACCCTAAAAATTAATCCTCAAAATAATCATCAAGGTTTAACTTCTCGATCAACTTAAAATAAATGTATATGCCTCCTCAAGGTCAGATACTCAACATCGAAATAAATTTTAATTATTTCTAAAATCTTTGTAGCCTTGACCATGTTTATTGAATCAATATTTGAAATCCTTAAAAAATTTATGACACAATCTCAACTCCTCAATAATTCTCAAAGTAAAAATTTATTTCCACTCTTTAATTTATAAATCCACAAATGTACATATCAGTGCTCACGGTCTCTGATACTCAAGGTGCACTCAATGCATCTAGTGTCTATAACTGTGTACTAAAATTGTACTGCCTGAATCACTTGCACCATTATCTCCAATGATCAAAGTTATCATCACCTGTAATTTCTTTCATGATTTTCAATTTATGTCAACTGGTATATCATCTAATTATCATCATACAGGGTGCTTACTGTTATTAACGTCATTCTTGACAAATCCTTGATATAGAATCATTAGCACTCTTGGTATTATATCACTAGCTTCATTAATGGATCATTCATCAAGCTCATTATAACTCATGATTACATGTATCTACTATAACACTCATGTTTCTTTACTCTCATGGGCATGTATATGGTTCTTCATCTCGATGGTTGTATAGATATTTCCCTTTAACCTTTCATAGCCTGTTACACTAATCTGTGATACGCTTTACCATCTTCATTACCAATTCCGATATTTCTCTACTCATGACACCTCATTATAACTCCTCATGCATATAAATTTTTTTACCTTTAACACGCCCGATATCAATCATCAGATTGAACGTTATGCTCTATTAATCCTTAACACAATTCCTTGATACCTAATTGTTTACATAGATCACTTAATTACAAAATCATGATTATCCAGGACGGGTAATTGGCTTTGATACTAACTCTGAGAACTATCACTGATACTCTATACTCTCCTTCTACTCTCAGTCGCTAATGACACTTATCCCAGAACCATTGTTACAAGGTAATATGCTAAGGGCTAACTCTAGATTAAAGCCTACTGCTCATATGTCCAATTAGGAAACACTTATAACTCACTAACAACACTCAACCAATACTAACACTCAAGACACAGCCATAATTACAAGTCACTAATTATCATACTTAACAAGGAATCCTCAAAAAATAGGAGCTCAAAAGTCTGGATTGAGGATTGAAGGTGTTTCTACTGCTAGCAACCAAAAGGACGATGGAATAAAGTCTTGTATAACAGTAATAGATAAGTGTTGAGATGATACCTTAAGAACAAATTTTAAGACACAACCCAATAATCATACACGTCGGTCAGAAATTATGACGCTGTGAATCCTCGCCATGCCAGTGAGCATAGGTACGATAAACGACAGGTTCCGTAACTAAAGTACGCAACCCTACAGTCATGTCATCTAGAATCTTCGCTAACCGGTACGGCTGCGATAACTCTAGGTTCCATAACCCAAGCAGACGTTTCACCTTTCTCACTGTTCTCATCCATATATGTCATCAGATGATATCGAAAAATTTAGTCCGTAAAATTTATCTCGGCATGAAATCAACTCTACAATGAAACCAAGATTCAAATTTTAATAATTGATCAACAATAATCAAATTCAATATCAATGAGTGAGGACGGACGGAAACAAGGCGAAGGATTTAAAATTAGAAATTTTAATAAGATTCTCAAGGGGTCGTCCCAGGAATCTCTCAAGAATTTTGTGATTGAGCATCATCTCTCATCCTAGTATCCTATGTCCTATATTCTATAGCAGGTACGTAGTAGTACAACTATGACGTCGTACTACTACGACATCGCACAACTAGCAAAGTCTGACCTGCATGGGCCACCAATAAAAAATGTGTCACGACCCGCACCCGGTTTAGGGGCACGAGTGCGTGGGTACGTCCAGCCTACGCCGCAGCATCGGCGGTAGAACGCTGTCTATGTCATGTAACTATCTAATCAAACTCACGTGAATACCCAACTCCATAAGGAGACGTGGATATCATAAAATAATGCTAGAATTACTCAATCACATAAACTAAAGCACGATGAGATATCAAGGCAAGCAAGAAATACAAGACAAGTCTAACGATAAAATAATCATACCTGCAATCATTAACTTCAAATCCCCAAGTGTGTCAGAAACCAGTCCACTAAGGTCACAGTCTGGAAAAATATTTTCCAGTCAGGAAGGAACAAAGTACATCTCTAAATAGCAGTTCTATATTAATGATATAAACTATGTAGCAGTTCTAGATGGAAATATACGAGAAGCATGTATAGGTACGAGAAATAAAAGAAATACTGGAAATACTGTAAGTAAATACAGGAGAAGAAACAATATGTCCATGAGCAAGAACCTATGACTAAGTGTATGAGTACTAGCTTTAACATGTGATCGGCGTGGGAACTTGATCAGGCTGGTTACATGTGATTAACTATGATTCATGTAAGGTCAGGCTAACCGTTGGTTAGCTATGATGCATGTAGAGGTCAGGCTAATCACACGTAACAGCTATGAAGCATGTAAATGGTCAGGCCGCACCCGACGTGAGATGTGGGGTGAGCTATGATGCATGTAAAGTTGGGTATGATCACATATCTACACTAAAATACTCCCCAACCCCTGACTGGTATAGTAGATCCAATCATGGTATGCTATGGCACGGGATTCCCTAGGGAGGTAGCAAATCTCCCCGGGTCTCAGTGTCTGTACATGCACAAGATAACAAGAAAACAAGTCTTATACAAGCTACACCATGAATAAGGAATAATATCTCATGACGAGATCCGTGTATACCAATCCGTGTAACCAACGTGTCAAGAGCATGGATATCTACACTAGATACAGTGAACATAGGAGATATCATAAATTAGAAACTAATCAGAGAATGTACTCGCCTTGGGTCCTTAGTTGTCATTACCAATGTCCTGTCCCAGAGTATCGTCTGGAGGATCCGACAGTCCTATAAACATATAATAATATCACTTGTATCAGATGCTACACTAACACACAATAGAAATACCCTGGCCTCAGGGCTGTGCCAGGCATGGCTCTAGTCAACTAGGGTCATCTAGTAGGGATACGTATATAATACACATTTACACTCAAAGTATATACCAATAAAAACGTATATATAATATATATATATATATATATATATATATATATATATATATATAAGTGTCTATTAGTAATTATACAAAATACGTATGTGTGTATATACACTAAATAGATGTATATAAATATATATTTATACACCAAAATACATATTTGTATATATATATCAATCAAATATTTTTATATATGTATATTAACAAATCAAAGAATGTACATAATGCCACCCTCCTCAAGGTGATCCCAAATGAAATAGCAGTTAGTTCCAATGGGTCCGGAGCAGTCCAATTAGCTAGAAACTATATAAAGAATTTCAAGATCGGAGTTCGGCACGAAAATCGGGATAAGGATACCAGGCTAATAGGGGAAAGGGTCGTTTGTTTGTTATTAAGGTAACACCTTAATTTATGGAAATCATTTTGAAATTATTTTGAACAATAATTACAATTAAAAGTTTATTTATAAAATTTAGAATTTATGTAATAGCCAATATATTTTTATATCTATAGTAAAAATTGGTTACTAGTCCAATAAAAAACTTTTGAACTAATTTTTTTTTATTGTTGAAACTATATTTTTAATTAACAATATAAACCCCAAAATTTATTATAATTTTTTTTTACATAATCAAAACCCTTATAATTATTACGCGACTACTAATTACATAAAAGCTAACTAATTGCATATTAATAAAACCAAATCCTTATATATAATACATAACTAAACTAAACAAAACTAAACAAATTAAATATTACTAAACTAATTATATATATTACTAAACTAATTATATATATTACTAAACTAATTAATTAATAATTAACTACTGATTAATAAATAATTAACTGATTAAGAAATAATTACTGATTAATAAATAATTAACTAAACTAAACTAATATAAATTAACTAATTAAATTACCAAACTTCAGTTTCTGAATCGAAGAAAGGGGAAAAGAGGGAAAGCTCACTGGGGGTTTCCCGACGTCGACGGAGGAGGTCCGTCGGGCAGGGCATCGGCGGTCGATCTCGGCGGCGGCAGCGGAGCTCGACGACGACTGGATCTTCTGTGGCGGCGGCGGTCGAAGCTCGAGAGCTGCGGCGGTGGAAACCCGAGAGCGGCGGCGGTGGAAACCCGAGAGCGGCGGCGTCGGCTCCGTTGAGGAAAGCGGTGGCGTAGCTCGGCTCGACGGATCTGAGGCGGCCACGGCTCGACGGATCTGAGGAGGTCCGAGGCGGCCACCGACGGATCTGTTCGTCTCGAGGCCACAAGTGCTCGACGTCGAGGAGGAGATCTCAGTCGCCGGCGGCGGTCGAGATCTAGGTTAGGGTTTTGGATTCTGTATGAGTCGGGTGGATCGTGTCCGGGGATGGACACGATGGATTCGATGTTGTGTGGTGTTGGGTGGACGTGTCAGGGTGTTGGACACAGGGATGGTGTACTGTGGTGTGGGGGTTGTGTCCAGATGGTGTCAGACACAAAATCTGGTTTTAATGTTGTAAATCTGGACACAGGAAATGAATGGATACGGTAGGACACCCGGGGTCGGACCCGAGGCCAACACGGCTGACACGGTAATGCTGGACACACGAACACGAGCACACAAATCAATGGTGATGGCTTGTTGGCTTGTGGGAATTTGTGAAGGCTAGCTAGGGTTTCTTGTGAATAGTGTGGTGAGAGACTTTAAATAAGGAGAGAGGGTGTGGGATAAAGGGTGAGGATTGGCCCAAATAATGAATGGCCAAGATTATATATAAATGAGTTTTTCATGTGAGAAATGAGGGTGTGAATGGGAGATGGTAAACTTGTAAATTTAATAGAAAAAATTATAATTTAAGAAAATATTTTAAGAGGCTTCCAAGGCTAACTGATTCCAAATTAGCTACTAATTAAACCCATATTTCAAAACCCTAGAAATTATGTAATTTATTTATTTACTATTCCAAAATTGATATGAAAATTTATTATGAAAACAACTAGTCCTTCAATAATTTTATTAAACAAATAATTTTATGATTTCAAGCCAATAAATATTCGAAGCTAGAGTATTATATATATATCATTATTTATTAATTTATAATAAATCGACATTTAGGAAAAATGATTTTATAAAAGATTTCAAATCACCTTCTAAAATCAAACATTGTTCAAAATCTAATAAAAATTTCAAGGAGAAAATATTTTATAAACTTGATATTTAAAATAAATTAAAAATCTAATTATTTCAAAAATTTGGAAATCGGAGGTTACAAGAAATACAAACCTATTTGGACCACTACTAAAACCTTGGCAACCGCACCTTATGGAATACCGAAATAACCCGCAATGTGTTAAGGCTGTCTAAAGACAAATGGGTGCATACTACAATCAAGTCTCCTAGGGTCAAGAACTTATATACCTCAATTGTTCAATCAAGTAGCAATAACATAGAATATTCTAGAATAAGCAGTAAGGCATCCCAAACGTCGCATCAAAATATTCTAGAGATCTAGCAATACAAAAGGATATATCAGATACACAATTAATTGTATACATGACAGTGAGTCAGCTGCAGTCTAAATATAATTCAGTCATGTAGGGAACTAGTGTCCAAATTTTTTGGCTAACAGATGCCCGCTAGCAAAATATCTAAAAGAATATAGTTTATGAAAGACGGGCAGTAAAACAAGAAAGCCGCTCGTGACCCTCAGCATCCATCCTTCTGGTGTGTTCCATCAATGAGGGAGAAGCAAGCTTGATCCTTCGGTGCTGGCTCTAAACTTGGACAAACAAAACCAGTTGGGTCAGACTCCAAATAGCAAGTACCTCAACGGAAGCATGAAATAAAGAAACAAAACCAAATCTATAGCATGAGATGCATAAGCCAACAATCAATGGCATATATCCCATCTATGGAATGATACGATGCCCCTTTACCAAACAATGACAGGAAGTGCCCTATCATATCAAGATAGAATACGTTCCTTGATTAAGTCCACAGTTTATCGTAACACAAAAGTAAAACCCAATAACCAAACAAGGACATGAGTTGAACTGTCATGCCACAACAACCTATGTTCCTAATTCCACTCAACAAAAGTCACAATACACAAGCAGAGATACATTAAGGAGAAATAATGTAGCTTCAGTCCATGGAGTATCGTAACACAACGATGCAACCCAACAATCAAACAAGGACATGGATTGAATCATCATGCCACGATAGCCCACTTTCCTGGTTAGGCACATATATAAGAAAATTAGATGGCTAATCATGTATTACGGCTTGATATATGATCTTTGGGTTTTTCTAGTAATATAATATATAAGTATCCTCATATCGTGCCATATTCGAGCAGGGCTAGCTGAACCAATGATATACAAGCAATAATATATGTAAATGATGCACCACTCCCTCGCAAGGGTCCTGAGCTAATTAATAATCAGTAAAAGTTCCAGGATTTCTATAGAAAAGATACTGGCTCGTTCTTATAATTATATCAGATAATGTACTCCATTTAGTGTAGATAATATAAAGTATCTGTGGTAGCCAGCCTTTACTTCCAGCTAATTTAGGGTGGTTCGATATGCACGATCTTGAGATATTGTTCCCTCCCAATGCTCTACAATTTAGTTTCCTAGTTAACCGTAGGTTAGTTAGAATCTCATGCCGTGGTCCCATGAATATTCCTTCTTAGATGTCGTACCTTAAGTAAGGGCACTCTTTGTCAAGCCCCGATTTCGCTAAGTCGATAATCGTACCCCGGGCGTGATGCCATGCACGCGTAAGGCGCACGTGCACAAGGCCTAGGCATAATGATATACTTTAGAATAAATGCAACAGAGTACGCAAATAAGATAACACATATTTGAGGCGACGAAAAGTTTTCTTTATTGATAATGAACATCTAGTTACAGACTCTTGACCCAAAAGTAGTAACGATGCCGCACGGGCTTACAACTTTGACACAAAATGAGATAACCGATCTATACATTACATCCCTTACAAGTATTCTAAAAGCACAAAATACCTTGGGTGCGAGTCAGCACCATCACCTAGTGTCTTCCAAAAGTGAGAGCGAGCTCCTTTCTTGCTTATGTACTGGAGCTCCCAAAGGTTACGACACGAACACGCCTTGATTCAGGAAGGGTTAGAAAAAGCTTCAGCTCCTCGTTGTATCACCTTGGCTCGGGGAACCTGCTGCAACGAGGGTCAGTACTTCAAAGAGTACCGGTGAGGGCGAGCTAACCTAACTTACCAAAATCTATAACGAATTCATATGAGCATGCAACATTTTTATTATGTGATCTTTCTATCGTGCCTTTGTTCAATTCTGCGTATATGATAGAATAAAATAATATAACCAAATGTGCCACCGCTCGGTGACTTTACCTGTACCGTCTGAACCACCTGTACAAAACTTATCATGACTTTCTCTGCCACGAAGACATAGTAGTTTTGCATAGTTTAAATATACATAATAATTACTTGGTCGAAATAAGGATGGGTCGGCTGCCATTTTGCCTCGGGTAGCTATCCCTCGGCGGACGCACGGACCCATCCAATGCTAGGAATAGACTAACAATTTGTTATACCCGGGTCGAAGTGGTCCCAGTGCCCCGGCGACCGTTCATAGAACGATATCCCTTGTATACAAGTTGTCCAATACCATGCCTCCCCAAACAACTAAGTTAGCAATTGAAACACATTTTCAAGCAATATAAGTGAATGAACTTCATGCATTTTCCATAGTCTAGGCTACTTGCACAATGTTCCTATTTCCTTTTGCACCACACCATGAACAGTTATAGATAAATGATTCCTAATTACACTTTACATGAAATAGTTATGTGTATAATGGACATGCATGCATCAATGTGATCATTTGGAATCATGTGTGACAAACATTATTACTGTTTTCAAGTCTACTTCTTCTTTATTCTGACTCAATTTTATTGTTTTGGTATCGTTTGATCAGAATGCACAAATGAGTCGATCTATTTAGAATGAAGACTTGGAAGAAGGGAGCTAATAGAAGTAAAGCCACTCACAAGTTGGTGAACTAGGAGAGAAAAGGGGAGATCTTCAAGACTCCACTTGCGCGTCGCCTACCCGATCACCTGCACGCACCAACAGCTGATCAATACCTCCTACTTCGGTCTCCAAAGGTTCGATATGAAATACGAAATCCTAAGAACGAAGGCAATGAAATCCATCAAAACTGTTTAAGAAAACGCAAGTCATAAAACCAATAAGAAAGTAAACAAATGGCATCAAGAACGGGCAAGAAACTGGCGTAACGGAAAGACCCCTCTCGACTCTGCCTCTGAGTTCTTCCTTGAGGCACGATCCATTGAATATGGGACCTGATTCTGAAGAAACCAATCCATAACGAGGAAAGGATCTTGATTCAATCTGTCCTGATTGAACGATACCAATTATTTTTTAGCCGCGATCCCCGAATAGGGAGAACAAGACACTACATCATAAACATCAAATAGAAAGTTTCGTCCTGGAAACTAAGGAATAGAACCTACCCCTAAGAAATAATGAGGGAAACTTTTCCCTCGTGTCTGATTCGAGTTTCTAGGTCGATTCTTCGACAGAGTGGTTCTGCCACAGAATGCGCACTAATGAGACTGCCCAATTACGTAACTGCTTTTCTTTTCGATCCAAAATTTGAACGGGATCTTCGACGTACGATAAGTCCTCCTGCAGATCCAGCTGACCGAAGTCTACCATGTGGTTCGGTCGTGCACGTACTTTCTAAGATGTGACACATGGAAAATATTATGCACTTCTGACAGGGCTGGTGGCAAAACAATTTGATAGGCAACTGAAGTGACTCGTTTGAGAATTTCGAATGGGCCAACAAATCTCGAACTTAACTTTCTTTTCACCCTAAAATCTTATAACTCCTCGAATGGGTGAGACCTTTAAAAATACGTGGTCACCCTCTTGAAACTCAAGGGGGCGATGACGAATATCGGCATAGCTCTTCTACCGGCTTTGTGCTACCTTTAATCGTTCTCGAATCAACTGAACCTTTTGAACTATTTTTTCAACCAGTTCCGGCCGAAGGATTTGGCGCTCTCTAACTTTATCCCAGCAGATCAGTGACCTACACTTTGGCCCATACAAAGCCTCGTACAGAGCTATTTGGATGCTGGATTGATAACTGTTGTTGTATGCAAATTCGGCCAGCGGCAGGTAGACGTCCCAACTTGACTTCGAATCAATTACGCAGAGGCGCAGCATGACTTCTAGTACCTGATTCACCCTTTCTGTTTGGCCTTCTGTTTGAGGATGGTTGGCTGAGATAAACTTCAACTTGGTCCCCATCGCTGACTGAAGGCTTTCCCAGAAACGTGATATGAATCATCCTTCCCGATCTGATACTATGGAAACAGGCACTCAGTGCAGCCGGATTATCTCATCAAGGTAGGTTTGGGCAAGGCGATCGGCGCTCCAAGTACTTTTGATGGCAATAAAGTGTGCAGACTTTGTTAACCGGTCGATTATGACCCAGATTGCGTCGTTCCCTCGATGCATCCTTGGCATGCCAACAATAAAATCTATGCTTATGTGCTCCCACTTCCATTCTGGTATAGCATGATTCTGTATTTACCCGCCCAGCCTCTGATGCTCTGCTTTCACCCTCTGACAGGTTATGCATTGTGACATGAAGAGCGCCACATCTTTCTTCATGTCGTGCCACCAGAAGATAGTGCGAAGATCTTTATACATTTTTGTGCTCTCGGGATGGATCGTATAGGCTACATAGTGAGCTTTCGCAAGGATCTCCTTTCTGAGTTCTGAGTCGTTGGGGATGCATAGCCTTCCCTTCACTCGCAACACTCTATTCTCATCTACTGCAAAGTCTTTCGCCTTTCCTGCTAGAATCTGCTCACGTATTTTCCTTAGGAATGGGTCGTCCCTCTCAGTAGATGTGACCCTCTCTATCAGGTTAGGTAAAAATTGTATCTGAACAACTCGTGAGCCGCGATATCGAATTCGGAGTTCGATGCCCATCTCTTCTAAGTCCTTTTATAACCTGCTATTAACGGACAGGGATCCCGCAAAGACCCGACTCAACGCATTCGCTACCATATTTCCCTTACCAAGTGTGTAGTCTATCGTCAACTCGTAATCCTTTATATATTCTAGCCAACGCCACTGTCATAGGTTAAGATCCGCTTGGGCGAATAAGTACTTCAAACTTTTGTGATCGGTATAAATTCGGCAAGGCACTCCATAAAGGTAGTGTCACCACAATTTTAGCCCGAACACAATTGCCACTAGTTCCAGATCATGCGTAGGATAATTCTTCTCGTACTTTTTCAACTGTCTGGATGCATAGGTTATCACCCTATCATGTCGCATAAGTACACACCCTAAGCCCTGTCCTGACGTGTCGCTGTAGATTTGGAATCCCGAGGTCTCGTCTGGTAGTGCAAGTAACGGGACAGAGGTGAGGCGATGCTTTAACTCTTCAAACGCGGCTTCGTAGTTTGTGAACCACTCAAACGCGACTCCCTTCTGTGTCAGTCAAGTCAGAGGTGATGCAAGTTTGGAAAAATCCTTTATGAACCGCCTGTAGTAGCCCGCTAGCCCGAGGAAGCTTCGAATCTCACTGACGGATGCAGGTCGCTTCCACTCGACGATGGCCTCAACTTTCTGTGGGTCGACTGAAATGCCTCCAGAAGAAATGATGTGCCCGAGAAAAGATACACTACTCAGCTAGAATTCGCACTTACTCAGTTTTGTATATGACTTGTTATCCCGAAGGGTCTGTAGCACGGTCCGCAGGTGCTCTACATGATCCTCTCCATTCTTTGAGTACACCAAGATATCATCAATGAATACTACTACGAATTAATTGAGATACAGCCGGAACACACAGTTCATTAAGTCCATAAAGGCGGCAGGGGCATTGGTCAATCTGAATGGCATTACCAAAAACTCATAGTGGCCGTAGCGAGTGCGAAAGGCTGACTTTGGCACATCGTCCGGCTTAATCTTGAGCTGATGGTAACCCGAACAATGATCAATTTTCGAGAATACCATTGCAGCTTGTAACTGATCAAAGAGATCATCAATCTTGGGAAGGGGGTACTTATTTCGGACAGTAGTTTTATTCAATTTCTGATAATCGATGTAAAGCCGTAATGAGCCATCCTTTTTCTTAACAAACAACACAAGCGCACCCCACGAAGACACGCTCGAACGAATATACCTATGATCTAGCAATTCTTGCAACTAAATCTTTAACTCCTTTAGTTCTGCCGGGATCATTCGATACAAAGTCTTGGAAATTGGTCGGGTTTCTAGAAATATGTCAATAGTGAACTGTACCTCTCGATCAGGTGGCATATCGGGCAACTCATCTGGAAACACATCAGAAAAATCTGCCAGAACGGGAATGGACTCAACGTTTGCGCAATCTTGCTGAGTGTCTTGAACGGACACCAAGTACCCTTTACAGCCTGAGTGAATCATCCGTCGAGTAGACATTGCTGAGATCACCATGTATGTTTTCGATGCTTTCGATTATGGACTGCACGCATAGAAAAATTCGATCTCGTCAGTCAAATAAAACATGACTTTCTTTTCTGCACAATCAATGGTAGCCGATCAAGCACCTAGCCAATCCATCCCCAGAATGATGTCGTAGCCCCTAATGTCTAAGACTATCGCATCTAGTGATAATTTCTATCCCTCGATGCAAATGATACCTTCACGACAGACTAAGTGAGCCGGCAAATCCACGCCCGATGGAGTACGGACGCTTAGGTTTAGGCCTAGCAGTGTCATAGGGAATGTGTTTTCGAAGACAAAATCTGCCGCAATGAAAATATGTATTATTCCAGAATCAAATAATACTCGAGCAGGTACATTATTGAAGAGTAATATACCTAACACTATCGTGTTTGATGCCAGTGCCTCATCCCGAGTCAAAGCATAGACTCGGCCTTGAGCGTTCTACGGTATCGTCTGATCGCTCAAAGTACTTGTCCATGATCTTGAGGCACACGGTTTTGTTGTTGCTGCTAGTTTGGTCCACCTGCCCGACAGTTCGCTGCCATATGCCCCTAGTGACCGCGCTTAAAGCACGATCCATTAAATATTCGGCAGTTTCGAGTTATGTGTCCGGTATGAATACATCAGTAACAAACGAGCTCGCTATCCTTCCCTGGGTTTGCACCCTGATTACTAGCTTTATTGGAGCGCTTGGGCGTGTTGTTAGCCCCTGTATTGCTAGGACGCTTGTGATTGTTATTTTGTACAACACCGATGCAAACTGGGGGGTACTGCCGTTCGAGGGAGAGGGCATGGTTTAGAGATTCCCGCATGGTTCAGTACCAGGGGACAACGACGTGGGCACGAATAAAAGGTCATAGTCCTATCTCAAATCTTCGTGTTCGAGTCTCGGTATCATAGAGGTGAGACTTGGCAAATTTTGCAAGCCTGTTGAATTCTGAGGCGTACTGCCGTACTGTCATATTGCCTTGCTGCAGATGTGTAAATTCATCTTCTTTTCTCACAACGGACGGTGGGTGTAGTGCCCCACTCCACGTAGGCACTATGTACAAGTGATATTATTTTGCTTGCTCGAGCGAAAGTCTTCTCGGAGAGATCCCGACCGAACCATAAGACGATTGATCAATGTGAGGGGGCAGAACTGCATTCTCTGATTCTTGCACGACTTAGTAATAAATCTGAGTTTTTGAATGCTTGTTTGCTTAAGAAGATAAGTTTCATAAGAGAAGAATGATAGAACTGACTCAGCATACCTAATAAGAGAACTCGTATAGCTTATCATCGAAACAAATCAGCTTACCTGCTTGTCTAACTAGAGAACTGGAAATGCTTGTCGGTTATGAGATAGAACCATTGTTATGCAAATAAGATATAAGAAATATTGCATGCTTAGTTACATTGAAACAGCCATCAAACGAACCTTTGTCATGCTAAGAAGATAAGTAAATCAATCGGTTGAATAAGTCCCTTTGAAATATGTTAAGAAAGAGATAGATATTGCATGCTAGATATGAAATCAAAATTATACTTGCTATTATATATTTCGCTTGTTTGTTTGCTATATCGAACTGCTATCAGTCTTTGATTCGTATAAGCATAAACTAATAGTGCGCCCTGAGGATACGCCCGCTGGGGTCTAGTGGGGTATGCTATTAGATATGTGAGAGATGTGCTTTGTTTGACAAGATGTGTTTTGCTAGACCGTATATATTTTGCTTGATTATTTTTTTGCTTGCATAATGTGTTCATGTCATTGCATTGGTCTAGGACAACTTGTGCACAAGGTATTATCCCTCGAACAATTTTGGGGGCACTGGGAACCGCTCGGTCCGGAAGAGATTTTTGTTTTGCCCTAAGGGTACGGCTCGCAAGGGGGTCTAGTGGGGCGATGTGTCTATTAGTATTGTGCGGAACCCATGATGTCTCAGCTGCTAGTTCTCGGGTGTGTTGGTGAAGAGCTGAACCATGAGTCACAGCTGCCGACACCCATGCGTGCTAGTGAGGAGCTGAACCTTAGGCAACCGCTGCTAATCATGGGGCTACCCATGGACCATCATATATTTAGGGAGCATGCTAGGCTAGCCTTCATGCATACCTAACACCTGATGCCTAGATTGATTTATAAGTTATAAATATGCAAATTATGGCTAACTTGTGTGTCTGCTGCAGGAAGAACCGTTCGGCAAGGGGTAAGAAACATAAATAGTTTATATGTAGCATGTTTGTTCATGAATATGTGCACCTTAGATTTTATCTGATAGTGCTTAATGCATTCGCATCGGTCGGACAATGACTATTAGTGCAGAGCTGAACCTTGGTCACAGCTGCTAATAACATCAGAATGTGAGTCATTGGTTAGCTGGATTACCGCTACCGATCCTGAGTTTCTCGAGGACCAAAATTATATAGATATTTTTGCTTGTATGCTTGAAATTATGATTGTCCACTAAATATTTGCTTTGATTTGAGATAATTTAGTCCACTATAGAACTTTGCCCCAAGGAGTTAGATTTTGATGCACAATACATGTTGCGCATTGTACCATAGGACACTGCCCCGATCGTATGCTTATTGTTTAAATATGCAAAACTGTTTCCAAGTAATGTTTTATAAAGATGTAATCTGATTATAGTCTTGAGCTGCACGAAATAAACTTAGGTAAAAGTAGCAAGATCACTAGTAATATAATATTTTGCCACATGCTTACTTAGTGTGGGTTTCAGGGGATGTAGGTTCGGTTCAGTTGTTTATACTTACCAGTACTTATAAAAGTGCGGACCCACCAACAGTTTGCTTGTTCTCAGGTGCTTGTTCGTCCGAGGAAGCGATAGCCGTGCCTCATCCCAAGGAACCAAAAATCTGGAGTCGATGCCTTGATCCGTATCGAGTTTGAGCTGCTTTTGTATAGAGGGACATAATGTACGGAACGGTGTCATTGTAATCGAGAGAAAGAGTGCTTGAGCGATTTGTAACCTCGGCCATGCACCGCTTGTAACACTTTCGATTATCAATAAAGAGCCTGTTTTCATATGCTATTGTGTTCTTTACTTTTCTTCAATTTATGTGCCACCGCTTCTGTATTGAATAGCTAACTTGCCCTTGTTCAAATCTTTGGCATTGTGCAAGTACATTTTAGGCTTGCACGGTATCACGCCCGTGCGAGGACGATCGGTTCCGTAGGGGCCAAAGCGAGGACGAACGGCCATGCGGGACCGGGGCGTGACAGCGGGTGGAAGGTACTCCTCCTCGAAGGCCTTGCGGAACACGGACCAAGAGATAGTTGTCCTGCCACCTTCACTCAATAAAGCTTGTTTGTGCACATCCCACCAATCATGTGCGTTTAAACGGAGCTGAAGTTGGGCGCAAGCTTCTCTCTTGGTTTCGTCCATGCGAAGCACTTCGAAGTGGTCTTCCAACTCAACCAGCCACTCCAACGCCACGGAGAGATCCTTTGTCCCTTTAAAGGTGGCATGAAACATCTTTTTGAGCTCTGATATTTGCAGGATCAGACCCTTATCGTCTGAGGGCAGAGGTTCCGGAAAGTCCCGAGGTCCAGCAGTATCGACTATAACTGGCGCTGCCACGGCGGTCGCTGATGCAAAATGGTTGCTGGCGACTAGCGTCGTCACAAGCGTTTGTAAGCTATCCATTTGCTTCTGTTGTACTTCGGCCTGAGTCTGCTGCGCCAGAAATTGAGCCTCAATCCGGGACTTGAATTGATTCTGTTGTAGTTCGATTTGTCTCTGTTGCGTTTTCATTAAACACATCATTCGTTCGAACGGATCAACAGAGGGTACGGCAGCCGCACTTCCTGAGCTGCCTAACGTGCCGGAACTGCTCCCTTGCACTTTTGCAACCATTTGTGCTTGTGCACCCTGCTCTGAGGTCGTTCCTTCAAAGAAAAGTAATATATATTAGTCTCAAAAATATATTATGAACTCATTATATGGAACGCATCTCATTTTGGCCAAGCGAATTCAAGGGTTCAACCGGGAGGGACAGGGTCATTTCAAGAAACTTTTCTAACACGAAGTCAAAGGATCTGAAGAGTTGCTCTGATACCAATATGCCATGCCCCAATTTTGCTAAGTCGATAATTGTCTCCCGGGCGTGATGTCGTGCACGCATAAGACGCGCATGCATAAGGCCTAGGCATAGTGATATACTTTAGAACAAATGCAACAGAGTACGCAAATAAGATAACACACATTTGAGGCATAGAAAAGTTTTCTTTTTTGATAATGAACATCTGGTTACAGACTATTGACCCAAAAGTAGTAATGATGTCGCACGGGCTTACAACTTGGACACAAAATGAGATAGCCGATCCATACATTACATCCTTTAAAAGTATTCCAAAAGCACTAAACACCTTGGGTGCGAGTCAGCACCATCGCGTAGTGGCTTCCAAAAGTGAGAGCAAGCTCCTTTCTTGCTTATCTAATGGAGCTCCCAAAGGTCACGACATGAAGACGCCTTGATTCAGGAAGGGTTGGAGAAAGCTTCAGCTCCTCGCCGTGTCGCCTTAGCTCGGGGAACCTGCTGCAACGAGGGTCAGTACTTTAAAGAGTACCGGTGAGGGCGAGATAACCCAACTTACCAAAATCTATAACGAATTCATATGAGCATGCAATATTTTTATTATGTGATCTTTCTATCTTGCCTTAGTTCAATTCTGCGTATATGATAGAATAAAATGACATAACCAAATGTGCCACCGCTCAGTGACTTTACCTGTACCTTCTGAACCACCTATATAAAACTTACCATGACCTTCCCTTCCACGAAGACATAGTTAGTCTACACAGTTTAAATATACATAACAATCACTTGGTCGTACTAAGGACGGGTCGGCTGCCATTCCGCCTCAGGTAGCTATCCCTCGGCGGACGTACGGACTCATCCAATGCTAGGACTACACTACCAATTTGTTCTACCCGGGTCAAAATGGTCCCAGTGCCCCGGCGATCGTTCGTAGAACGACATCCCTTGTATACAAATTTTCCAAGACCATGCCTGCCCAAACAACTAAGTTAGCAATTGAAACACATATTCAAGCAATATAAGTGAATGAACTTCATGAATTTCCCAAAGTCTAGTCTACTTGGACAATGATCCCATTTCCTTTCACACCACACCATGAACAGTTATAGATAAATGATTCCTAACTACACTTGACACGAAATAGTTATGTGTATAACGGACATGCACGCATCAATGTGATCATTTAGAATCCTGTGTGACAAGCATTATTAGTATTTTCAAGTCTACTTCTTTTTTATTCTGACTCAATTTTATTGTTTTGGTATCGTTTGATCGGAATGCACAAATGAGTCAATCTATTTAGAACGAAGACTTGGAAGATAGGACCTAATCGAAGTAAAGCCACTCACAAGTTGGTGAACTAGGAGAGAAAAGGGGAGATCTTCAAGACTCCGTTTGCGCGTCGCCTACCCAATCACCTGCACGCACCAACAGTTGATCAATACCTCCTGCTTCGGTCTCCAAAGGTTCGATACAAATACGAAATTCTAAGAACGAAGGCAATAAAATCCATCAAAACTGTTCAAGAAAATGCAAGTCATAAAACCAACAAGAAAGCAACCAAGAAGCATCGAAAACGGGCAAGAAAAATAGTACAACGGAAAGGCCCCTCTCAACTCTGCCGCCAAGTCCTTCCTTGAGACACGATCTGTTGAATATGGGACCTGATTCCGAAGAAACCAATCTATAACGAGGAAATGATCTTGATTCAATATGTCCCGATCGAACGATACCAAATATTTCTTAGCCGCGATCCCCGAATAGGGGGAACGGGATACTACACTCTTGATACAAATCCCTATTGCCACTCAAAATTTAAATCTGAATTCACCAAAGTGTGATGCAATAATCAATATTATCTAGCCGTGGCTAAGGTCACTATCCAACTACCATATCCGTGCATGGAAATAATAATATATATCACGTAACAGGAGTATGTGGCACGATGAATCACTCTATACATATCAAGTAGAACTCTCGGTGCGATCAAGTGTATCAGCACGGATACAATAGTCAGGACCGGAACAAGTTCTAGAATCAAGATCAGGAAAAGGTTACCAGGTAGCAAGTTATTCAGGACATGATATTCTAATAGTGGTCACATCAATTTGTCATTTTATTATATCGATGAATGAAAATAACAGTAGTGCGAGAATCCCTCGAGATCAGATCAACAACCCTTAAACCAAACAATGACCGGGATTGCAAAACGTCACTCGAGTTGAACTACGCCTCTTATTCTATCCAACGTATAATAAGGTGATCAAGGAAAAGTAATCTAATTAACAAGTAAAATAACAAGTTCATACTGGGCTACATCTACAGGACTTAACGTACTCAGGAAAAAGTAGGCACACAAAACACCTAGAAGTAAGGCTGGCGCACAAACGACCAAAACTGGGCAGCGGCGCACAAAGCAAGTTGGCGCACAAACGACTAAAACTAGGCATTGGCATACCAAGCAAGTTGGTGCGCGAGCTACAAAGTATGGCGCGCTTGACAAAAGTGTACGGACAAGAATAAAGCGCACTTTCAAGAAAAGTGCGCGAGCAAACTAGCTACTAGACAAAATACACAATCCGAGGTCAACGCTCGACAGTCGAGAAACTCTTCAGTCGAGGAGCAAACAAATCAATAACACAAAAATCGAGAAACCAAAGTTTCGTCCCTAAGGAAATTAAGAGGAAAAAAATGCACGAGCTACCAAACATAAACAAAGTGCTCCGGTTGATGAAAGAGAGGAAAAGTGTGCAAGATTGTCAACACGAAGAAAGTGTGCGGACTGGCAGTGGCGCACTTTTCCTTGGTTTTTCAGGGAGAACTTTGATGGAATACGAACCAAAATGCGCCAACTGGGTTTCCTCTCAAAAGTGTGCCAATGACTCAAGGAGTTTGACTGGCACACTCTCGCTAGGAGGCTAAGTGAAGTATGATTAGTATGCACAAAGAGTTGGGATATCACACCAATGCGCCCACAAAGTGGATCATACGTAATTCTATGCCAAAGGGGTTCTCTTGCATACTATTCACAGAGCACTGTTCTTCTTCTCCAGTAAGCCATTTGGTATACGTATTGTATCAAGTTTCAGCACTGAACATAGCTGGACTTGAAAACAAGCACGGTCGAAAGCAAAGTTATATAAAATATGGTGCTCTTGTCTAAGAGCTAATTAGTTTTGTAAAATACAACGTTTTGGCAGATCAATCCTCAAGAAAACAAAAGTGAACCCATAGAACCAAATTCTGGTCCATGCAATTCCAAACTTGAAAATCAAGAACAACAAATATTAAAGATGAAGGGGTGCTCGGTCTCAACAACATGAGCTAGAAACAAACAAAAATTATTAAGAATTAAAAGCATGCATAAATCTATGATTTTTCTCTTGTGCAAGATGTACTTGTCTACGAAGGGAGAAAAAATCTAAGAGAGAGAAATGGAAACGAAATAATGAGCAGAGAGAGAGATGAGAATATAAAGATTTAGTTTGAGATGTGGACCGTTGGATTACTCAAAACCATCCAAGCCACACATGCCACCAACCCAACCAGACCCACTCTTCTCCACAACTCACGAGTCCGATCTAAACAAAGGCCGGACAAGCAACCAACATGCGTCAAAGTGCGCCAAAGACAACATGCGCCAAAGTGTGTCGGAAAAGGAGACTGACATTGGTGTGTATTATTCATGAGGGAAAGTCAGGAGAATGTCAGCGAGAAATTCATAAAGATAGTGACCAAAGGAAATGAGAAGTAGTACTTCATGCATATTATGTAATGGATTCGATAAATAAACATATGAATTAGGACTATACTTAATAGTGATCAGTACCATTTTAGATCTAGATTGTACTTGTTAAACAATCTAGAACTTGGCCTGAGTGGTGAAACCATCTTCTTCTACTGTGAATTCTTTAACCTATCAATAATAACAAACTGAGTATATTGGTGTAATAGCCTATGGGACAACTCTACATGTACCAGTGAGTAGTACGTAGTATAAAGTGTTAAGCCATTCGTTAAGCATATCCTTCTTGATACTGTATATAAGACTTAGATTTGTTCAGAATTCACATATAGTCCTGGAAACAGAATCACCAATGAAAGTATGTTAGTGTCATTCATTAAACAATCGCAACAGTTACCCTTCACTTTAAATATCATAAGTAATCACAATTGTACATAAGAAGTAATGGTTTAGAACATACAACCTTTACCAGTACGTAGTATAGTAGCAACATGGTTCTAATTGTACAATTTATACAAATTAGGAGTATGAAAACTTTTCTTCTCATATGCTAATTAATTAGGTAATACCTTAATCTATCAATGATAGCATGATCGTACAATCTGTGCATTGAACCACTACATATAAACCATAGTGCCAAGTATATAATAACTAGGGGTTTGTATGAACACCCCCATGCAAACCATGCACGTGTTCTATTAGTTTAGTATACGTCTATGTCTAAGCTGATAATTAGCAACCCAATAACATAACATAAAGTTACTAAACTACTTAATTAACTTGTATGTTGTATTTTGGGTTCATTTTTGGTCACGATAACGTCAAACTGCATCGTTCGATTCCAGTACCTCCAAATTCTTTGACGGTTGTTGATGTAGGTTTGTATACTGATATTCTTCCATACATGACATGTTCGTGTCAGACACGTCGACTAATCTTCAACCGCGAACCAGACAATTATACCTTTCCATTCATATTACAGTGTACAGGTCAAAGGCAGTCAATAGGTTGGTTAGTTACATCAAGGAATCCACAAAATTATTATCAGTTATATAAATATCTTAATCACTTTACTGGTACATTGATTATTCCACAAGCGATAATGCTCATATGATACTCAATACATGATAACGGAGAAAATCATACAAATCCTGAAAGATAACAAATCCAATATTATCAATACGATACAACATCGATAACACTGCACACAATAAGAGACACAATATGTGATCAAGATACAAGAAACATAATACGAGAAAACTTGATAAAATATACATGTTTGTATCTGTATGAAAATACCGATATCAAAAAATGGGTATTATAGCAGTTGTTAGATCATGCTCTTGTACCATAGGATGAATATAAAAGAAAAAGAAAAAGAAAAAGTCATATAAATATTTTAGCATTCAATTGAAAGGCTAAAATGTTTGTATAATCTATCCTAGTGGTTAAGACCGATGTATACTACTTAGGAGATTGCGGCTTTGAGCCTCATGGACGCCATTTAATTCTTCTTGGGAGAATTAAGTGGTAGGTTGGTGGTGGGTGCAGTGCAGGTGCGGTGCGGTACGACTCAGGTGGTGCGCGGATGCGATACAAGGTGCATGTGCGGTGCTAGTGTGGAGCTGGCGTGGGTGCGGTGTCGCTGCGGTTGCGTGAGGCCTTCGGACTTGTGGGGCCTTCGGGCAGGGATGCCTTCCGGTTGGGGTGGTGCCTTCGGGCATAGATGTAGTCTTCGGACTGGGATGACCTTCGTGCTTGGAATTGTATATATCGGCATCCGGACTGGATTTGTTGTAAGCCATCGGACTGAGTTGTAGCCTCTCGAAGGGGTCTGAATAAAACTTACCTTCTTCAAAAAAAATGTTCTTCCTTGTGATCCATCATATAATTTTAAGAAATAATTTATATATATATATATATATATATATATATATATATATATATATATATATATATATATGACTTTAAATATCCAAATTAACAAATTTCAATATTATTTTCTCCAAAGTCTGAGTATAGAATTTTTGTAACTTAGTAATGGTTGATCAAGTTGAAGACTCCAAATCTTGATATTTCATATTCTTTAGATTCTTCCAGCTCTTAAGAAAGTAGGTAATTCACATAAACACTAGATTAATTCAAAGAACTAAGAAGAGAGGGAAAATATTTATCATGGTAAATTTAGATGAATAAACAAATATTTGTAGAAATTTATAGGGTTTTAAAAACCAAAATTATCCTTAAAATATAACTATATATTATTGGGTAACTTAGTCAGTTTTGAGAAAATAATCAAAACATTCCTTCATAACAGTAAAAAATAATAAAAATGAGGGTATTTTGAAAATGGCCAAAATGAACATATAATATAGGTGTTGGGTTTTTTTTTTATAAAAATGTCCCTCAAACCATAAAATGGGCCGTGTATTTCGAAAAACAAAACATTACTGTCACATGGGGGAGGGGGTCTTGCACCAGGTCTAACCCAGGCATGATCGGGCCTTTCCTTTAAATGGACCGGTTCGGTTTGGTTCCCCGATTTTGGAGAGGTAAATATAGTCCAAACCTCTTGTGAGACCATGTCAGTTTCTAGTTAGATCAACCTTAACTAGTTTTTATTGTTTTCTGGTTTGGACCGTGCTTTGAATCGGATAAGCCGGGGTTCGACCGGTTTGATCATGTCGGGTTTTTGGGTTGTGCATCCCAAATTATGTCTTTGCTCTGAGAGGACTTTTGGATAGTGAGTATTGTCACGTCCAGAAACAGAATACTGGAGAGCGGGACTGATAAGGCTAGCTACGTATACTTAGAGCACTCTGGTAATTTGCATATCTGGTGAAATTATAAGACATGGGGGGTCACTACTACAAACCATCAGTCAAGCCTAGGTCCAACAAATCCTAGTATCTCAATCACAAGAACAACAGAAATAATAACAAAATGTAAGATTAGTTGAAATATAATAGTAAATAGTCCCAAACTATAATATACAAATGATCATGATGCTAGTAAATACAGAATGAATAAACTAGCCAGAATCTGAGTCTACATGATCATTCCTACGATCTGTCAATCATGCTAATGCCCATAGGCTAATTGATCAAACCAAAATACTAGCTACACATGTGCTCGGTGGCTAAATACCAACAAAAGTAGAATGTACATCAGAATGGAGAAGTTAGAAAATTCTCTCAAGCGGTCTGGTGCTCCTGGTGGCCATCATCCTCAGAAAAGTATGGACGATCCTCCGGTGCTACTACTGGATCTGGCCAAACAAAACCAGTGAGGTCAGACCACCAAATAATAAGTACCACAATGGAAGCCAATCTAGGAACTTAAACCAACAAAACAAGCAATACAAATACTAAAATAAAGACTGAACGTAAAAGATCTCAGGATAATAAAGAAAATATTATAAACCTGCAATGAGACATATCTTGAACTGATAATCAAAAGAATAACAAATGCAGAAAATAAAAGTGTGATCATGGAAAGCCTAGACAATCCATCATCCATAAATCACGGTAAATCATATAAGTACGGCTTGATACTTTAACTAACTAGGGTTATCACAATTCTAATTACTAATAATTATAATGCAACGTGATGCTAGAGTTTCTTCTGATCGCATGCCCCTGCAGTCCGTCCGGGATATCCATACGCACAAACCAGCACCAAATACTCCTCAAGATACTCCACAATATAAACCACTGGATACTCGTCAAGATAACTGTATGAATAATCAGGACTGCATGCAATCTAGAAAAATTTCTAGCCATGCACTAAGTGAATCTTTAGTTATTAACCCCTAGCAGTTTCTTATATGAATCCGGGTGTGGCATTTCGCAGAATTTATCCTAGACATGATGCAAAAAAACAAGTTCTACTAGTAATATAAACAATTTTAATATACATTGCACAAACATACTCATGTAAGCCACGACAACAACCAAGCCATATGTAACCAAGTGAAGCCAGGTAAAGCCAAATGAATCAATGTCAATCTCGGTGAAGCAAGGTAAAGCAATGTGAAACCAGGTAAAGCCATGTACAACCATGTGAAGCCTTGTCCAACTAGATGAAACCAAGTGAAACCAAGTCAAGCCATGTCCAATGAAGCCATGTAAAGTCATGCCAAGTCAAGTACAGTCAATCATATCATCAAGTGTAGCCGGGTGAAATCGAGTAAAGCCAAGTCAAGTCAAGTCATTTGAAACCATGTAAGTTAATTTCCAAATATGGTCAAGTCATCACGTATCCAAGCAAAATTCAGAAGTATCAAAATAAAATCACAAAAAGTCAAGTATTCCTAAAGAAAGAGCACGATCGGTATATCGTCGGTACAGTCCATTACACCGTCGGTATACCGGTCCAGAGATAGGAAAAATACGACAAGTTATGGATTCCAAAAAAATCGGTACACCATCGTTACACTGTAGTATACCGTCGGTATACCGGTCCAGAGATAGAAAAAATACGACAAGTTAAGGATTGCAAAAGATCGGTACACCATCGTTACACTGTAGTATACCATCGGTATACCATTCCAAGTAGGCAAAAAGTTACAGAAAAATAAATTTTCACAAATCGGTATACCATCGAAACATCCCAGTACGTCATCGATATGTCGACCAAGACAAATATCTTGAAGTCGATCAACAAATGTCGGCAGTATCGGTATATCGTCGATATAATGTAGTACACAGTTGGTTAGTCGATAGGGTTCACAAAAAAATCTAGAAATCAAGTTGTTCGAAATCGGTATACCATCGGTATACTATAGTATACCGTCTGTATGCCGGTTTCGAAGAATAAATATGGTTATGTCAAGTCTGATTTCTGGGACCCAAATCAAACTCCTAAAATTACCAGAACCAAGTCTAACAAGAAGTCAAGTCTAGGGTATGTCTCATTTCACAATATGGACTAATTCTCACGGTCACAACTCCAGAACCGTTTTAGTTACCGAGTTACCAAAAAGGGACAGAAAAAGATTTTACCAAAAATCAAAACTGAGACGGTCACTAGGACAAAAATTATGATAAGAACAATAATAGTAAAGCAAGTCTAAACTAAAAAGCAATAACCAAGCTCTAGGAAAGTAAAATGACAGAAAGTAGAAGAAGTTCACGAAATCGACAATGTGTACTTGCCTAATGCGAGCTCCCAGCCTAAAACTTCTAGTCCACCGCCACAAAGGGGTTCAGAAACCATACTACAGGTCTCAATACCACACTTTCAAGCTCGAGAGAGAAATGAAGAAGAGAGGAGAGGGAAAGAGAAAGAAAGAAATAAAATGAATAAAGTATTATTTATAAAGAAATATGTCAAAAATATCTCGAAAATATATCAAAATATCTCAAAAGTGAAATAAATATCTACCGGACAGTATACCATTGGTATACTGTAGTATACCGTTGGTATACCAGTCAGGTAGTAAAGTTTTAATTTCGAGAATTTTTGGGCTTCCTCGAGATCTAATAAAATGCAATAACTAGCACAAAATTAAGTATCCACATAAAATACGAATACTGTGAGACTAGTCTCACAACACTTTCCTCCTTAGAAAAATTTTGTCCTCAAAATTTCCATAAGGATCTAAAAATCACTAATAAAAAAAATCCAAGAAAGCCAATACGAAACCGAAAATAAGCAAAAAAACTCATGTGAGCATATAATTTTCTGGACAACAACAAGAAATTAGAAAGAAACAATAACAGACATAACAGATAAGCTATCAATGAATCACATGCATAATCTAAGATAGGACACGGGTATACGAATAAGTATACCTCCAAAGTCGAAGAGAAATGGATAACGAGTACGTATATCATCCTCGGGATCCCACGTCGACTCGCCTAGTGAGTAATGCCCCCCAAGCAACACGAACTAATATGATAGTCCGTTTCTTGAGAACCTTCTTCCTTTGGTCCAAAATAGACACGGATCTCTTCTCATATGATAGGTCGGTACCAACGACCAACTTTGAATGATCCAGGATATGGCTCCGGTCTGAAATATACCGGTGCAACTGAGATACATTAAAGACGTCATGTACGTCATCAAGCGATGTTGGAAGAGCTAGATGATATGATACGTCTCCAACTCGCTCGAGAATATCGAACAGGCCTATATATTTAGGACTAAGCTTTTTTCGTACTCCAAATATAATAACTCCATGGGTAGAATTTTTTTTCAAAAATACATAGTCGCTGACAAAAACTCAAGATGATGACGGTATTGATCTTCCAATGACGCCGGCGATCCTGAGCCACTCTGAGATGCTCTCTGATCTTCCTGATCACTCCAATCAACTAATCAATCATCTATGGATGAAGCATTTGTCTTTCGCCAATGTTATCCCAAGCTAACGATGATCTACATCTCCTACCATATAAATCCTCGAAGGGTGCCATCGGAATACTCGCCTAGAAGATGTTGTTATAGGAGAACTCTATTAAGTATAAGTGACCCTCCCAAGATCCACCGAAGTCAAGTATACAAGCTCGAAGCATACCCTCAAAAATCTAAATAGTGCGCTTCGACTGTCCATCTGTCTATGAATGGTAGGCTGAACTAAACTTCAACCTAGTACCCAGACTCTGCTGTAGGTTCTGCCAGCAATGACACGTGAACCGCGAATCTCTATCAAAATCTATACTAACTGGTACGATATGCAATCTGACTATCTGTCTCATGTACATCTTAGCTAGCTGCTCTGTAGACTGGCCCACTCTGAAAGGAAGAAAGAGAGTAACCTTTGTGAGTCGATACGCTATAACCCATATAACATCTCTACCAGACGGGGATCTAAGAAGACCGGTCACAAAGTCCAAAGTAATATGGTCTCACTTTCACTCAGGAACCAGTAAAGGCTAAAGTAGTTTAGCCGATCTCTGATGCTTAGCCTTGACCTGATGACAGACTAAACACCAAAAAATGAATCGAGCTATCTCCCTCTTCATACCATTCCACCAAAAGTGCTGACGAATATCCTGATAAATCTTCGTCCCTCTTGGATGCATTGAGTACTGAAAATTGTGAGCCTCTGAAATAATCTCCTGCCAGATATCTCCTCTCGGCACACAAAGTCGACTACCAAACCTAAGAATCCTATCCTCATGAATGCTCAACTCTGGTCTGTGTCCTGACTCATACTCTGCTCTAAGCTGCTAAAGCCTGACATCGCTAGTCTACTCTCCTCTGATCCTCTCAACTATAGAACACTGAACCTGTAGAATCGCCATAAAATCGATATCACCGGTAATACTACCTCGATACCCATCTCCTGTAGATACTCTAAAATGTGGCACTTCTTTGTCAAGAAGTAAGATCCTCCTCTCCTGCTCAAGGCGTCTACTATGACATTTTCCTTTCCTAGAGGATACTGAAGGTCAAGATCGTAGTCCGATAAGAACTCTAGCCACCTCCTCTGACGCATGTTGAGTTCCTTATGTGTGAACACATACCTCAAGCTCTTATGGTCTGTGAAGATCTCCACTCGATCACCATATAGATAATGCCTCCAAAGCTTAAGTGTAAATACTACTTCTGCCAACTCAAGATCATGCGTCAGATAAATCTTCTCATGGTCTCGAAGCTGCCGAGATTCATATGCTATCATTCTGCCATACTGCATAAGGACACACCCTAGTCCCACTCCTGAAGCATCACAATATACTGAGAACCCACCTGGTCCTACTGGAAGTGTCAGAATAGTAACCAAAATCAAACTCCGCTTGAGCTTCTTGAAATAAATCTGACAAGCATCTGACTACTCAAAACACACATTCTTACATGTCAGCCGTGTCAAGGGTATGGAAATCCTAGCAAAGTCCGCCTTAAACCATCTGTAGTAGCCTCCTAGACCCAAGAAACTGCACACATCTGAAGTTGTACGAGGTACTGGCCAACTCTCAGTAGCCTCCACCTTCTTGGGATCTACCTTGATTCCTCCACCAGAAATGATATGTTCCAAGAATGAGATACAATCAAGCCATATTCACACTTGCTGAACATCGTGTACAGCTGATGCTTTCGAAGAATCTGAAGAACTACACAAAGATGCTGCTCATGCTTCTCAATCATCCGGTACAAGATCTCTAACTCAGATCATGACATCTATAAACCCTCTCTGATATTGGTTCTGCTCCCGGGATCAAATTAATGTATAACTCCATGTCTCTAACGGGTGGTACACCTGGTAGCTCATTGGAAAATATGTCCAGAAACTCATAAACTACCTTGGAAAACTGTGCCTTCTCAGTCTCTGCCATCTTTAATGTAACCTTTAGTGACTCTACTACACCTCTCAAGAATGAGAACTCCTCCCTACCAGGTACACAAAAGATAACCTTGCCACTATGGCAATCTAACTTCGCATATCTCCCACTCAACCAATCCATCCCAAGAACAACATTATAATCGCCCATAGGAAACTCTATCAACTGTAGAAGCATGAAAAATACGCCGGATGACTATACGCGGCATATTGGTGCAGAGCAGCGTAAGCAGAGGCCTTAAGAGCCATTAAGCGTGCAACAGATCTCTTTTTGCCAAAACACAGCAGGAAATATGAAAGCTCAAAAATACCATCCGCGTAAGGCAGTATGTCCAAGCCGCTTCAGCGTAAACAGGGTGCTTGATCGCCTCCAGGGCGTAAAACTCATCCTCTTTCGGACGCAGCATTAAGGTGTACAAGAGACGCTTCGTATTCTCCGAGGTGAACCTGTCAAACCCTGCAATGAAGATCCTGCAATGAACCTGACGTCTGGACTTCTGACAAAGGGATACGGCTCGACTACCCAGACGACGGCTATAATGATGGCACAGCACTGCGACCCAGGCCGTCAAATACCGCCATCCCCTTTGCGTAAACTACTTTTACAAGCACGAAGGGATACGCTGCTTTGTTTTACACAGGCAGACACGAGCTATTTTACGTTCTGCAGTAGACAAACCGCCTGCCACGTCAAAAGCTGCACTCCGTACGGGGTCGAGGCACGTCTCTACGTCTAAATGCATAGAGCGATGACAGTTTCTCAAGGCACGTCTCTGCGACTGATGCGCAGAAGGGGTTGCAGACCTTCAAAGACACGCCTCCACATTTAATGCACAGGATGGTGGCAAATCTCGGCATTTAATGCAAGAGATTTGATTGTATCTTCAAAAGCCGTAATTTCGGCTAAGACGTCCCCATCAGCACTCTGGCACGGTACGTAGCGGCTTCTACGCCCATCCAGCTCCTACGCCTGCTCGGTCTCTATGACCACTCGGCTTCAACGCCCACGCGGCTTCTACGCCCATCCAGCTCCTACGCCTGCTCGGTCTCTATGACCACTCAGCTTCTACGCCTGCTCGGCCTTTACGACCATTCAGCTTCTACGCCTGCTCGGTCTCTATGACCACTCGGCTTCTACGTCTGCTCGATCTCTATGACCACTCGGCTTCTACGCCTGTTCGGCTTCTACGCCTATTCGGCTTCTATGCCGGTTTGATAACTATTTGGCTTCTATGCCATGGTGGCAGACATTTGGCTTCTATGCCAACCTCTTCTACACAATGGATACCTACCTACGTGGCTTCTACGCCGTGATCTTCGTAGCGATTATACGCGTTTTGTCCCTTAGTTGGACCTGCATCACACGCTCATTCAAAGGATCATCTATACGCAGGCATTGGTTACTTTAACCGTTGTGTAAAAGGGTGCTGTACTTTCCACTCCTCGGTTTCTACACCGACGGAGTGGTCACTGTCACCAAAACTCTATAAATAGAGACCTCTATCAATGAGGAACAAGGTCGACAAATTGGAAGGTCGACAAATTGGAAGGTCGAAAGATTGAAAGATCGAACCGGAGGTCAAGAGAGAGAGAGAGAGAGAGAGAGAGAACCCGGAGTTCAGGCAGAGAGCAGGGATCGACGACTTTGGCATCGTGCATCCACCCTCTTTTGCAACCTTCGAAGCTGCTTCCTGTCTTCTACGGCACTTTTTCAACATCGTGTGGTCCAAGGGCTAAAGTGATCGACTGCAGATCAGACACCTATAGCAATATTTACCCAGATTAAATAAATTGTACCCCCATATCCTCGTATAGGATCAAATTATACAAGTTTGTTTGTAAACCAAAGAAGGCGGGTTCCGTGTAAACCCCACATTGAATACATCTTCCATTCTTTCGTTTAATACCACAAACAAGATGGCGACTCTGCTGGGGACATCTTTCTCTTCTGATGAGGAAGCAATTGCTAAACACGATGCGGTATCTATAGGAACCGTGAAGAAGACACTGGTCGTCCAATTCGACCAGTCTGCCTATGAAGACATGTTTCGAACCGGGGGTAGCTCTCACCCTCTCTCCGTCCAAGACGATAGGAAGCTGTGCAAGGTTTGGATGCCCAAGACATCCTCTACCATTCCTGTGGACTCTCCGATCTCTCCGACCTCTCCGACCAATGAGGTGGTAGCATTGCTCCCTCCGTGCCCTGCACGTAAAATTCAGTCTCCCGCTATGCGCGGTACAGATGAAACTTTGGGCAAAGCCTCAGCGCTAACCCAGAAGTATCCCCTGCGCTCTACGCGTAGGAACCAGTCTCCCGCTACGCGCGGTACAGACGAACCTTCGGGCAAAGCCTCAGCGCTAACCCAGAAGCATCCACTGCGCTATACGCGTAGGAACCAGTCTCCCGCTATGCGCGATACAGACCGAACTTCTGATGATGTCTCAGCGCCAAATCGAAAGTACAAATCACTCTCCATGCGCAAGACAACATCTGACCTCTACGGGGAACCAGATAAGCGCTGTGATTTCCGCAAGGGGAAGCAAGCGACGGAGTACTCAACTTCTCGGCCGTTACGTCAGCGAAGAATCAATCTGCCTACCCTCCGGATTACGCGGGAAGCCGACGGCCGACTGAGGACCTCTTCAGCTTTACGCCAGTCTGAGCAAATCTCTAAACTACGCCAAGCAAAGTCCCACGACGTAAAGCAAGCTCAGGTTGTAGGAAGGCACCCTCCCCGGGGATTATCCGCCACCCAGATGGCCAACCTGTTGTACACAGGTGGCGTAGGGAAAACCATGGTGCCCAATCTTCGCATGCCCACTGATGGGAACAGAAGGAACAAGCCGTCGTCTTCTTCCTCTACTCCCCCTGACTTGCGCGCATATCTAATCCAGAAGCATAAGGAAAGGAGACCTTCTAACATGTCTATTACGCCCCCTAGCGAGCGACGTTGTAATAGTCATAAAATTATGATTGACTGCTGCTGTTTTAAAGCAAAACGGTCGGTTTTCGACCGATTGAGCTACTCTCAGTCTTTCCAGAAAGAAGAGCCCGCGCATGCATCCGTGAACATGGCTTCACACATAGGAGGGTCGAGCTCAAGACGTCATCCCTCTGGGCCTCCGAGCCGAAGAAGATTCGAAGACCTCCTCAGGAACACTGAAGCTGGGGTGTTCCAAAACAACCGTGCAAGGTCACAGCAACCAGCTTCGTACTCGTCTGATTCCGACGCCGGGGGTCGCCAATCTCCCAGATCAGACGCTGAGAGTATAGAGTCGACTTCTGCAGCGACCTATACTAATCCTTCGATGACGCCCAGGGAAATGGGATTTTACGCCGTTGAAGATGAACGCGAGGAAGCTTCGCCGTCAGGAAACACGAAACAATGATTCACTGTGCTGGAGACATCTCTGAAACAAATGCAATCCATGATGGAGAACATGCACTAGATGATGCTAACTCAGCACGCAGCTGCCATGGCTCAAACGTCGGTCCCGCCAACTCAGATACGTGTGGGTGTGGACTTACCACCATCCAACCTGAGCCAAGAGCCTGCTCTAGATCAAGAGTCAGCAGTTCCTCCTCTTCCTCACTCAGAGAATATATTACCTCTCGTTGGAGTCACAATACAACCAACTCCGCGCTACACCGTAGTCCCGCTTCCAACTGAAAATCCGATGCAGGCAGTACGCGAGTTGAAAGCCCAGTTCGACGCCTTGAAGCACAAAGATCAGCTCAAGAAACTGGGAATTAACCAGCCTTACCCAGCTATCTGGGAAGAAGTCCCTTTTCCTCCGAAGTACAAACCTCAGACTATAGCTCTGTTCGAGGAAAAAACATCACCAAGTCAGTACATGAACTATTTCAGTATGATGACGGTGTTGCTACAAGGGAACGATGCCCTCCTCACTCGGGTGTTCAAAGGCTGCCTCTTGGGAGTAGCCTATCAATGGTACCGTAGCTTGGTGGACAACTACATTACTTTCTTCGAAGACTTCAAAGATGTATTCTTTACACGATTCTACGAGGGTGGAATGGACATGTCTATGTCCTCTCTTATCGAAGTCAAGCAGAGGGAAAAGGAGGACGTTCGCACCTTCGTCGAACGTTTTCGTCAAGCCACCTTACAGATGCCCCCAGGAGTTCCAGACTCTGCGTTAGTAGACATTTGCAGGAAGAACCTCCTTCCTGTAGTCTCGGTGTTTACAGGACCCTATCAGTTCCATGATTGGCCCTTGTTCATCATCTCGGCAGTGGCCGCCGAAGACAACAGTCGCAAGGCGCGCGACAATGGCATTATGATCTCCGCCTCTGATAAAGGCAAGAGGTCATCTCCCAGCAGCGACCATCCCCACAGCTCCAAGGGAAAAGAAGCTCTGACGGTCAATACGTCCAGACAAAAGACTGCGGCGACCACGCAAACGAGACCCGGGACTTCCAAGCCCGTCGAAGTCTACTCTTTTGACGACGACGATATCCCAAGTATATTCGAGTGTCTCGTCAAGAGTGGCAAGATCATCCTTCCGGAGCTGAGGTGGCCCCAAGAAGTCGGCAGTACTGACGACCCCAAATACTGCATCTTCCACAGATACATACACCACCCAACAAAGGCGTGTTACATACTGAAAAGGAAGATCCAGGGGTTAATCGATGCTAAGGCCATCACTCTACACAACACCAAGAAGACGGTCACGGCCAACATGTTCTCTCTGCGATTTGGTAATCTGCCTTCCCAAGAAGTCATGGACGGTGTCACGCCCATTTCCTGGACCACGATGGACATCGTCAATCTCCCTCCAGCTAGGGGTCAAAATCATGACCTGGTACCCCTAACCACCCGGCAGGGCGAGATTATGTGGGTTCATCCGGATTTGGTGTCAGAGCTCGAGGAGGAGACTAAAGCTACTAAAGCTACGTCTAAAAAAAGCTCCAAATTCAAACCATGCCATATGGTCGCAACTTCTTCGCCATCAGACGAAGACGAGGTATTTGCCGTAACCCGTTCAGGGAAAGCCTACCTCAATGACTACGGAGCAAGTCAGGAAGATGCGCCGGCGGACGCTCCAGCTGCCAAACCTTCAGGACCAGGCCCCGCCGTACCAGAGGCCAGCCCTTCAAAACCGACGCCGACGGACAAAGGAAAGCAAAGAGAAGTGCGCTTTGATAAACCTGTGAAAAACATTCCAAACAAAGGTTTTGAGAAGCCGTACAACTTCGACAACCTGGCCCAACTGGCTAATACACCAGCCAGGCTCTCCATCTTTGAGCTACTCAGGCTCTCCCAAGACACTCGTCTAGCCCTGAGTGAAGCGCTGATGCAGGCGGAGGCATGCTTGACCCAGCTCAAGTCTTCCGACGAAGAACCAGTGGCGTGTCCTCAATGCCACAGTATGATGGAGGTGGTCCCAAATATCACTTTCACTCAAGACGACATGCTGTTAAAATATAACAGGCATGACAGGCCCCTCTATTACACCGGGTACGTCGGCTCCATGGAGGTCGATCTAATTCACATAGATCCGGGATCGTCGATCAGCATCATCCCTCACAGTCTGCTCAGACCATTGAGGATTCCTACCAGCGAATTGGCTTAATTCCTGGCTCACAACTTGGGCGATGCTGTTAACACCATATGACATGGTATACGTCCTGCAGAAGTCCATCAAAGGCCAAGCGCTGGCCGACTTCCTAGCTGCTCATCCGATCCCGGAGGCCTCCAAATTATACGAAGACATTCCCGACGAAGTTGCAGAATATAATTCCGCAATGGAAAGTGACGCGTGGCAACTGTTCTTCGACGGCGCCTCCAGGACTGGTCCCCAGGAAAACGTGGTTTCAGGGGTAGGAATCGTCCTGATCACTCCTGATAAACTCATCATCTACCGAGTATATTCTCTTAACGAACCATGTTCCAACAATGTGGCGGAATATAACGCTCTGTTAATCGGGCTCCAAGTCGCTAAAGAGTTGGGGGTCGAGTCCCTGGAAGCTTTCGGTGATTCTATCCTTATCGTCAATCAAGTCAGGGGAATATATGAAGTCCGGAAACCAGACCTCATCCCCTATCACCAGACAACGGTCGAGATAGCCATGACATTCAAAGGGTTCTTCCTAGAGCATGTACCTCGATCTCAGAATTTGGAAGCTGATGCCCTAGCCAGTCTAGCTGCGGATTTAGCCACTCCTATAAGAAGGCAGGATTGGGTAATCCTTCTTAACAGAGATCTATTCTGCGTGAAGAACAACTTTCACATAGAATGCAGCTACGCTGTGAACATGGATCCCCCTAGAAGAGACTAGAGAAGTCCCTTCATAGATCTCGTCGCATACGGAATCTTGCCGGAGGACCCCAAAGAAGCTGTATCCGTCAAAAGATGATCATTACGCTTCTACTTCGATGCATCTTCACAATGCCTATATCGCCGGACCTACGACGGACTGCTATTAAGATGTCTCTCTGACGACAAAGCACAGCAGGTTATCCAGGAAGCTCACGATGGCGTATACGGAGCGCATCAACCCGGTCCTAAGCTACAGGATCGTATCAGGAGGATGGGCTATTATTGGCCCACTATGATCACAGACGCGATCAACTATGCAAGACAATGCAGAGCCTGTCAAGTTCATGCAGACTTCATACATCAACCGTCTGAATATCTACATCCTACGGTTGCATCCTAGCCTTTCGAAGCATGGGGTATGGATATCGTTGGTCCCATTCACCCGTCTTCTTACAGAGGTCACTGATTCATACTGGCCATCACAGATTACTTCTCCAAATGGGCGGAGGCGATCCCTCTCACTGAGGTAAAGGCGTCTGACGTAATCAGCTTCATCAAGCATCACGTCATTTATCGCTTTGGGGTTCTCCAGAGGATAATCCATGACAATGGGCCTCAGTTCATCAGCCAAGCATTTTATCAATTTTGCGATAAAAATCGAATATATAATATTGCCTCTACGGCATATTATCCAGCTGCTAATGGTTTGGCGGAAGCTTTCAACAAAACCATTATCAAGCTCTTGAAGAAGTTTGTCTCTTCAAACAAAAGAGACTGGAATGATAAGCTGGGCGAATGTCTCTGGGCATACCGCACAACGGTACGGACACCGACAGGTTGTACCCCATTTTTACTGGTCTACGAGAGCGAAGCAGTTCTTCCCATCGAAATCCAGATCCCGTCGCTCAGGATAGCCGTGACTAATGAGCTGACCCAAGAAAAGAACGACCTGCTAAGGCTTCAAGAGCTAGAAGGATTAGACGAGAAATGCCTCCAAGCTCAACAGCGCATCGCGCTCTACCAAGCACGCATTTTCAGAGCTTTCAATCATAAAGTAAAGGAAAGAGTGTTCAAAGTCGGCGAGCTAGTTTTAGCCATAAGAAGGTCGATGATTCTTACTCACAGGAGTAAAGACAAATTCCAGCCCAAGTGGGAAGGCCCTTATGTGATCGAGACAACGTTCTCGAACGGCACTTACAGGTTAGCCCAACCTAATGGAGACCTGTTAATGGCTCCTATCAACGGTAAATTCCTGAAGAGGTACTATGCTTAACCTCCTCTGCTCAAGTGGAATATAGCGAGAATCTCAAAGTCTGACCAAACTACTTCCAGAATGAAACTAGTTAGGTCATATTCTATCATGTCCGTATGACCTCTGAGTAGATATATCCTGCTAAAAGTTTATCGAGAGTCTATCATGTCCATACTACCTCTGATATCACTCTCGCCCAAACCTGTCATTTATATTCCGAAATGATGGGTCCACAAAGTCAAAAAAGATTCGCTTTATTTATTCCCGGAATGAGCATAATTACATTGGGGAAGCAAAAAGAAGGAAGGGCACATCATTGTGGGGGAGCGGTCAGATCGCGAATCAGCTTCGCCAGTGCAGCCACCCTCTCGTCCCTGGAGACCAAGGCATCAGCGCGGGCCTGTTCCAGCCGTGCCTCGGGATTGTTCGTAAAGGACAGTTCAGCCCTTGCCCGAAAAGAGCCAACTCGGGCAGCTTCTGCACGCTCCAGGTCCCATCGCGCTGTGCTCAGTTGACTAGTCGCTAGGTCTAGACCTGCCAACGACTGAGAAGCCCACTCCTCTGCCTGAGCGAGTTTCTCCTTCAACTTGCGAGCCCTCGCTGCATTCCCTTCATGCTCGGATTGGCACTTCGTCTGAAGAGCAAGAGCCTCCTCCACGACAGCTTTTCTTTTATCCATCTCTAGCTTATGTGCTTTAATGGAGTTATCTAGGCTCTCCAGCTGTTTGGTAAGCCGTGCAGTCATGGAGTCGTATCTGGCCTGGACCTCAGCCTCAAAACTGCCCCGAGTCAGCTGCAAGTATTCGTTAATAGGTTGCTCCAACCCATTAACCATCGCCTCCAGGGCGTCAGCTACCCCAGAATCGCCAAACTCCCTGACCGCCCCAATCAAAAACTGAGAAGCCTTCTTCAGACGATCAAAATCCAGGTTCATCGCCAACACCATTGATATCAGTGTGTTCAAACTGGTGTATAAGAGGCTGGTATACAGCTCGGTCAGCGCAACTAGATCTGGTTGGACGCCAGGAGTGGCCGCGATATTGGCAAGTTCCCCTCCAGGAATGATTGCAGACGAGGTGGCCACAGCCGCAGCCTCGACAGGTGGTGCGACCGAAGAAGGTGCGACAATGACGGTCGAAGTCATCGGCATACTCGCGAGAGGCGAGGTCACAATAACGGGTTCGTCCTCCTCTGGAGGCGACGAAACTACTCCGCGCGAGCTGGCCCCCGAAGGCATTTCCTCCTCGAAGTCGAACGCCTCCGTATCATCGTCAGGAGCCCGAGCAAAGCCAGAAGGCGCTTCAGCGCTATACTCCCCGTGGATGCCATCCCCTGAGAAGAGGACAAGAAAGTTGATATCAATATGATAGTAATCTTTCTAAGAGGAGACATAAAGATGACCTTTACCCGTAGCCAACGGTGTATATGCCGCGTCTGCAGCCGTTGTAGCTATATCACGCCTTAATGACGCAATACGAACTGTCATACCTGGAGAAGGAGGTGGGCCAACCGACATCGCCAGGAGCTCTACCAAGCCTTCACCAAGACGCGGTCGAGGTTCGTCAGCTGGAACCTCGCTGGTCATGCTCACGGACACGGCAGGAGTTTCATCCGTTGCTGGTCCAGGGAAAGATTCTCCCATTTTCCTCGGTCATGCAGGCGATTTCATCCCACTATCGGAGGCAGTGGCACCAACGGCAGCTTCAAGCAGGAGTTCTCCGGCACCGCCAGCCGAAACTGAGGGTCCCCCTCCGAGGGGCAGGGAACCTCCAATCAAAGGGACATCCCCAACAGGAGAGACAGCAGATTCCTCTCTAGGAGCCTCAATGCCAGGAATCCGGAGAGGGCGATCAACCGTCTTCTTCTTCCTCTTGCGAGGGGAAGTCTGCTTCGAAACAGGAGTCCTTCGCTTCCCAGAGACCGCCAAAGCCCCCGCAGGTGGAGGCACTTCACACCTCGGCACCGACACCAGAGGCTCATCCGGAGTGACTGACTCCTCACCCTCGTCAGATGAAACCGAGGGGACTTCGATTCTTCCCCCAGGCTTGGGAGAAGGCACCCTAAATCTTCCACGGATGTCAAAATTGCTATGGAAGGTGTTGATCGCCACGTAGAACTGAGCGTACGAATGGAGGATACGCAGCTCCGTGGAGAGGGTGGCGACCGGCACGATAAAGATTACTCCCGTGCAGCCCATGATGAGGTACCGCCATCCTCTGGCTCCATCAATGAGTCCGCCCCTGGACCTGAAGCTGGTGATGGTATTGCCCACGTGCAGCTGATCGTACCCAAACTGCCTGGCGAACCGGCTGGGCAAGTAAGGCTCGAAGAAGCAATGATCTTCGCTTCTGTACAGCAAATGGGAGGGTCTGATGCAGACCAACCAATTAAAAGCTTTCGGAGAAAGATTGGTCTTTTCTCCGCCTAAATCCTCAAGCCTAATCCCCGACTGATTGCGATGTACAGAAGGGACAGTGCAGAGGAGCTTCCAGCAATGACCGAGGCTCAGCGCCAACCGACAGTCTAAGACTATGTTCACATTCCAGAGGGAGTCCTTGTAGTTCAGCAAGAAACTACCCCCCGCGCTGCTACCAGGGCCGGGAGACATCATCCGGGGGTTGTGGAGAATTAACCATCCCATCAAGTACAGGTATGGTAACTCTACCCGAGGAAAGCTATCATGTCGAGCTTCATCGACGAGCAGTCCGTTAGTCATGGCTCTCAGTCCAGCCTGTATGCAGCACACCATGGCACGGAGCAAGCCCAGTCTTGCCCCGAACACCAGATAAACGGCGGGCCACAGGATATTCCGGTGAATGCGGTCCGCGGACGCGATGCCGGGCACCACTACTCGACGCAGCCATAGGGAGAGAAAGCCAGCTAGCTTGGCTTCCTCAGACAAAGGCCTGCGACAGCACCTCAAGTAACTATAGGCCTTAGTGCCTTCAGGGTACTTTCCTACCCCGTCATTGAGAAACTGATATGGAGCTTTAGCCTCCTCCATAAGATCCTCGACGACCTGGGCACTGAGCACGCCCAAACAGTTCACGGGCTCATGTTTGCCCCGCGAAACTTTCTTCGACTTGACGGCCCTAGCCCGGTGGAAGAAGAGGTAGGACATCCACTTAGTGGTGTGAGCCAAGTCAGAAGGCTCATTATAAAAAATGGTGCACGCGAAGTAGTGGCACATCAGCTCCTGGTACACCTCCACAACCCGAGGGTCCGAGTCCTCCAACTCTCGGTTGGTGGGAACATACTCTTCATACGGGGTATCCCCCATCGGCAGTCTCGAGATCGCTGCCATTTCATGGAGGGCCAACCCCAACTCCCCCAGTAGAGTGGCAAAGGTCCCGGTGAGCGAAATGTATCGCTCCATCAGTGCCAGAAACAGGTTAGGGTTGGGAGGCAACCCAACACTCGTCACGCTCACGGCAGCATACAGTCCTATGACCTCCAGCTCTCTCCGAAAATGCTTCAGAGCCCAGTCAACTAGGCAAGTCCATCGGAGGTTTGCTGGGGTGATCCACCCATTGCACCGAGGATTCTCCTTGGGGTATACTCCCCCTCGCACCATGAAGTCGTTGCAGAAAGTCGGCAATTGGACCGGCTGGATCACTGAACTGTCTTCACTCGGGATGCTGCCCGGGCACAGTCCCCTGAACAACGTCACGATGCCAGAAGGGTGGCTGACAAACGACCCCTGGTCATCTCCTTTCAGATGAAAGATCTTCCCCGGCTTCCCGTGAAGATCGGGAGTCAGGGTCCACGACATCCTCCTGAAATGTGTGGCATGGAAGAAAGCCGAGATGGGATAATCTCTCGGCATCGTGGGCAGATACAAGACCACGCTCTTGGCGGGAAAAACCCAGGGTTCTCTCTTGGGCTTCGTCTGGGACTGCTTGTCTATCATGTCCCCAAAGAGAAAGGCCGGCTTGATGTACTACTCCCCATCTACATACGTTAGGGGCTCCCCGTTGATCATGCTCAGCAGCATTCGCTCGCCCTGAGCCGATATCAAGATCCCCCTTCCTTCAGGATACTGGGGTGCGGAGATAGGAAATATCACGTGCGATAGATCCTCCAGGTAGTTCGAGTGCAGCATCCCGGCAGCAGAACCCATCACCTCAGCCAGTGGAGACTCATGCAAGTTAACTGCGAAAAGTGCAAGGAAAATACGTCATTAAAAATCTTGCAAACACAAAGACCAAGAAACGACGGTCTGTGCTTTACGCCAAGACTGTACAAAATTTGGTCATTTTACGCCGGAGGTCACATCCTGAAGCGTAATTGGCGGTATACTGTCCGTGCTTTACGCCAGACTGCCAAAATTCTAGTTACTACGCCGGAGGTCCCATCCGAAGCATAAAACTAAAATTTTATAGTATACACCAAGTTTTCGGCAGTCAGAGCTTTTACGCTCATAACTGCGAAAAATATGTAGTTTTTATGCTGGCACATTAGAAATGTGGGCGTAAAAGATAAAAAATATCTCCGTGCGTCATCTTCCTCAAAGAGGCTATCAGCACAGAAGACGACCTAGCGCGGTCACGTTCAATGTGTGCGAAGGATTGTTCGTCGTTCTTTGTCATCCCAATGGCTATACCTCTAAGGCCGGGTGCGCTACTCGTCGGCAGGAGCCTTCGCTCAGAAGGAAGTTCACCTTGCCCGACCGAAGACTCTCTCGCTGGGGCAGAAGAACGAGAAGAAGAGCCTATGCTCTTTCCCTTGGTGGAGGGGGTTTGTTTCGGCGCCATTTCTGAAAACTCGGAGGGCTCGGAGAACGAACGAGGGGAAAAACTCAAGCAATCAAAGCTCTCTTTCGCAGAAGACGGGTAAAAAGTTTTTCTCTCAAAAGCTTGGAATATATATAGAGTTCGGATCGACTCCTCGAATCCTCAGATGGGATCCTCGAAACCCCAACCAAATCTCACAAATTAAATATTTGGTTATGATTGGGTACTACGTCAGCCCACTACTCTCGAAAGACGGACAGTCAGCAAATTCGAAGAGTTTTTCATGCAAAAGCAGGTCAGCGGTTCCTATTCTAAAGAGCTTTCTATGCTCGACAGCAATAGATCTACGGTTTTACGCTCGCAAGCTATCAGTCTATGGTTTTATGCCCGGATGCCTTTGTGCTCGGTAGCTTTTATGCTCGAGAGGCTACAAACCTACGACTTTAAGCTCAGCAGATACCAAATCGATGATCTTGCGCTCGATGGCGTTTACGCTCAGAGGCAACAGATCCGCAAACTTACGCTCGGAAGATCTCTTTCTTTTTCATAGCCTACAAATCTACAGTTCTACGCTAAGGAGCTTTCTATGCCCGACAGCAACAGATCTACGGTTTTTACGCTCGCCAGCTATCAGTCTATGGTTTTATGCTCGGATGCCTTTGTGCTCGGTAGCTTTTACGCTCAAGAGGCTACAAACCTATAACTTTATGCTCAGCATTTCCGAATCTACGATCTCACGCTCGGTGGCTTTCTACGCTCAATAGACTACGAACCCAGGATTTTCAGCTCATCTACACTACGGATCTCTGACTTTCCGCATATCCGAATAGCAAGGCGGTCGATTACAGGAGTTCACACAGAAGATACTCCTTCTTGACCTCAACATATCCCAAGTACCCGAAGCATACAGAGTTTAAACATTGAGGAATTACTCTTCTCGGGTTAAATTAAGGTTCATCCAGACTCCAGTCTGAATATCTTGTCTACCAAGATGGCAACTCAGTTTGACGACCATTTCTCGACCCTGTTCCAAGGGATTTACGAGAAGTCATTCTTGAAGACGAAGTCTGAACAAAAAAAAAAATTCTACGCGGTTCCTCAGTCCTAGCAACAGGACAATTCTAAATGTTCAAAATGCTCAACAGCGTTCTATGGACTATTCGCTATGCATAAAAGGATAAGACCTAGCACTCTTCTAAACAGAGTTGGCGTAAAGAATCAGACGTGTCGAAGCTACACATATTCAGACTTCACAGTAACGTATGGCAAAACGATCATATACAGAGAAGAAAGACGATTCTTTTATTAAAGATTAAAGTCATGATTACATATGAGAGAAATCCAATCTACAAGGGTTTTTCTTCATTTTCATGATTACAACTGAGGGAAACTCCGTCTACAAAGGGCTTCCTCATCATCGTCGTGGGAAGATCGCCCCCAGAATCCGTTCTACCGGGTTCTCGCATCGGTGCAGGTCTTCCTCTTCTTCCATGGTAGTTCATCGACCACCACAGTCATGAACAAGAAGATCGCTGGCGGGAGGATACAGAACTGGGCCTGTATAAATAATGCAGATCCTATGCTCCGTATGTCATGACCGATCCAGTTGAGGCTTCTTTAAGACCCAACTCGATCGAGGACAGCAGTCACAGTTTATCTGCTCTTGTCCACGGAGGTCTCAGAGGGAAATATACAGCCTGCAAGCTGTGTGGTCCAATACGACCCTTCCCTTCTCCCGAAGAACCACCATACAAAGTTGTTGATTATCCCGAGCAAGGGAGGCTAAGATATCCTTCCATGATCCATCGTTGCAGTGGACACTTGCTCGAAGATGCCGTCTTTTTTGGCTCCTTACACGCTGGAAGAACATGATCTCCTTCTTCCTCAGATCGACCCGACGAACTCCGATGATCATCTCTGCGTGGTGATGGAAATGTGGGGAGAACAGGTTAACTCCCCCAGCCTTTTTATAGGCGAAAGAGGTCACACCGGTCCCCAATGAATCCGTTATAAAGTCAGCATCGACCGTTTTAATGCTCTATTCAGAAATGTTTCGAGTCACGAGGAGCGGTTCATGCTTCATTCAAAGCGTTCCAAATTCTGAGGAATTTGAAAGCTTTGAAGGGGGTCTTGTAGAAGCATGGAAAATACGTCGGATGACTATACACGGTATATTGGTGCAGAGCAGCGTAAGCAGAGGCCTTAAGAGCCATCAAGCGTGCAACAGAGCTCTTTCCGCCAAAATGCAGCAAGAAATATGAAAGCTCAAAAAGACCATCCACGTAAGGCAGTACGTCCAAGCCGCTTCAGCGTAAACAGGGTGCTTGATCGCCTCCAGGGCGTAAAACTCATCCTCTTTCGAATGCAACATTAAGGTGTACAAGAGACGCTTCGTATTCTCCGAGGTGAACCTGTCAAACCCTGCAATGAAGATCCTGCAATGAACCTGACGTCTGGACTTCTGACAAAGGGATACGGCTCGACTACCCAGACGACGGCTATAATGATGGCACAGCACTGTGACCCAGGCCGTCAAATACCGCCATCCCCTTTACGTAAACTGCTTTTACAAGCACGAAGGGATACGCTGCTTTGTTTTATACAGGCAGACACGAGCTGTTTTATATTCTGCAGTAGACAAACCGCCTGCCACGTCAAAAGCTGCACTCCGTACGGGGTCGAGGTACGTCTCTACGTCTAAATGCACAGAGCGGTGACAGTTTCTCAAGGCACGTCTCTGCGACTGATGCGCAGAAGGGGTTGCAGACCTTCAAAGACACGCCTCCACATTTAATGCGCAGGATGGTGGCAAATCTCGACATTTAATGCAAGAGATTTGATTGTATCTTCAAAAGCCGTAATTCCGGCTAAGACGTCCCCATCAGCACTCTGGCACGGTACGCAGCGGCTTCTACGCCCATCCAGCTCCTACGCCTGCTCGGTCTCTATGACCAGTCGGCTTCAATGCCCACGCGGCTTCTACGCCCATCCAGCTCCTATGCCTGTTCGGTCTCTATGACCACTCGGCTTCTACGCCTGCTCGGCCTCTACGACCATTCGGCTTCTTCGCCTGCTCGATATCTATGACCACTCGACTTCTATGCCTGCTCGGTCTCTATGACCACTCGGCTTCTACGCTTGCTCGGTCTCTATGACCACTCGGCTTCTACGCCTGTTTGGCTTCTACGCCTATTCGGCTTCTATGCCGGTTTGATTACTATTTGGCTTCTATGCCATGGTGGCAGACATTTGGCTTCTATGCCAACCTCTTCTACACAATGGATACCTACCTACGTGGCTTCTACGCCGTGATCTTCGTAGCGATTATACGCATTTTGTCCCTTAGTTGGACCCGCGTCACATGCTCAGTCAAAGGATCATCTATACGCAGGCATTGGTTACTTTAACCGTTGTGTAAAAGGGTGCTGTACTTTCCACTCCTCGATTTCTATACCGACGGAGTGGTTATTGTCACCAAAACTCTATAAATAGAGACCTCTATCAATGAGGAACAAGGTCAACAAATTGGAAGGTCGACAAATTAGAAGGTCGAAAGATTGAAAGATCGAACCGGAGGTTAAGAGAGAGAGAGAGAGAACCCGGAGCTCAGGCAGAGAGCAGGGATCGACGACTTTGGCATCGTGCATCCACCCTCTTTTGCAACCTTCGAAGCTGCTTCCTGTCTTCTACGGCACTTCTTTAACATCGTGTGGTCCAAGGGCTAAAGTGATCGACTGCAGATCAGACACCTATAGCAATATTTACCCAGATTAAATAAATTGTACTCCCATATCCTCGTATAGGATCAAATTGTACAAGTTTGTTTGTAAACCAAAGAAGGCGGGTTCTGTCACGACCCACACCCGATATAGGGGCACGAGAGCGTGGGTACGTCCAGCCTACACCGCAGCATCGGCGGTAGAACGCTGTCAAGGTCACAGTAATACTAGATAACTAAACACCTGTCAATAATATACATCTCCAAAATCTCTCAATATAACTCAATCACCACAACTATAAGGCACGATAAAAGATAAATAGAAATGACATAGTTAAACACCATATCCCAACATAAAGATACTCACAGTCTAACTGTCCAACACAAGTCTCCAATTAAACTTAACATAAGTCTAAACATAACTGCAATATCCTCCATAAGTCTCAAGCATAAATAAATACTATCTAAATAGTTGTATGCAAAGTCTCATCTAGAAGCATAGTCTCTTCTAGGATCTCTGGTGCATAGTCTGCTTCTATACCTGGTCCGTAGTGCGTAGTACAGAAATCCTCAAGGTTCTCTGGAAAAAATATCCAGTCAGGATTGGAACGAAAATACACCTCTAACAGCAGTTCCATATATATTGACAAAAACTATAACACAGTGTAAAGAAATACAAGACAGATATGAATAACTGGAAATAAGATACTGAAATAAGAAATGCTGGAATAATACTGGAACATCATCATCAATATGCATCTGACAAGGAATAGAACTACAAGTGTACGCAAGTACAAAGAACTGGTATGTAAGTGTATGTAAGAACAACAACTAGAACATATGGAAATACAAGATCAATCTATCAAGATACATGTCAAGAATCATCTAACTAAGTGTGTGAAACATCAGTATATCATGTGATCGGCTTGGGTTATATGACTCATTACATGGATTAGAGATCATCCCCAACAGGTCAGGCTAACCAGAATGTAACAGCGATGAGGCATGTAAGGGTAAGGCTGCACCAACGTGAGATGTGGGTGAGCTAATGCTGTATATAAGGGGTATGATCACATAAGCTACTAATACTTCCCCGTTTTTCCCCAGCTAGCACGATGGATTCCAATCACGACTCCTCGTGACAGGTCTCAATGATGCCAACTCGTGTAAAGAACAGTGTCAGAGTCATGTACGCTATACAACAAGAATTATAGAGATAATCAACATAATGGAAACTGTCAGAGAATGTACTCGCCTGTGGTCCTTAGCTGGCAATACCAAAGTCCGGGTTCCAAGGTACCGTTTGAGTGATCCAACAGTCCTATAGATATCATAAACACAAAACTGCATCAGACATCACACTAATACACGATCAACAGAATGATCAAGGATTATACTAGGGTCGCGTCTGTAATTGCTGTGCATAACAGACAGTCAATGGTACGGTCTTGCCAGTACGTCAGTGTACATATGGCAGTCTACTATCATGCTATATGGTCACAGGTAGATGTAGCTACGGGGTATCCGTGGTCACAATCAAGACATCTTGGACATATGATACATAGGACTTAATATGAACTAATCTCTTATCATACTAATTAATTATATTTATAATAGATATGTATAAGTGTATTAACCTAATTGAGCATTATACGGTTCGTAGGCATATATATATTAACCTACATTAATTATGATTATAATACACGTATTGATATACTAGGGAATACCTACATACTACTTATACGCAAGTATATAGATGTTAGTTGGAAACTTATATATATACACCGATATATCAATACGTATGCAAATACGTATATACATACGTCCCTAGTTACTTGTATATCATCGCAGGGAATGATGGGAACTTGGACAGGAGCTAACCTGCGTCGGTCGTCGATGTGCAGGGTCGGTCGTCGAACTCCGGTCGTCGAGCAGTCAGTCCGTGCGGGAAATCCTCGGTCGGCAGCGTCGGTCTTCGCGAGAACTTCTCGGTCGGCAGCGTCAGTCTCCGCAGGAACTTCTCGGTCGGCAGCGTTGGTCCCCGCGAGAACTTCTCGGTCGGCAGTGCTCAGGGACTCGGGGCTCGGCGTTCAGCGCTCGGTGCTCGGCGCTCAGGGACTCGGGGCTCGACGTTCAGTGCTCGGCGCTCGGCGTTCAGCGCTCGGGGCTCGGCGTTCAGCGCTCGGGGACAACGGGTGTCCGGCGCTCGGGGATGTCCGATGAGGAACAGTAAAGTCGGGGGGGGTTTGAGATGGTCGGCTGGGGGTGTATTAGGTTTTGGTTGAAAAGAATAAGGAATCTATACTTATGTATATATATGATCATAGTAGACTTTGGGTTGACCTAGAATTAGGTCTGGTCAAGGCCTTCCTGGAATTGGGCTTTCTCATGGGTATTGCAATGGTTGGAATTTACACCTAAAGGAGAATTTGGGTTTATATACGTATCGTTCAACGGAAAGGATACCTCAATGTACTCTTGCACCAAGGTGTCTAAACAATAAAAGGTTGTACAAGTTCGACTTATGAATCAATTTAATAAAAGTGAATGCAAGTGGGGTTCAAAATTCAAAACGCCGGTGAGGTGCAACAAATTAAAATCACCAAAAATTGAGAATAATCAATTATCATGCAATCATTTACTCATTAACTATGAAAAGACGAAAATACCCCTAATCCAAAAAAGTGGGGGTGACAAGTCTACCCTCCTTAAAAGAATTTCGTCCTCGAAATTAAAATAACTAACAAAGGAATCAAACAATCAATTAATAAATTATACCTCAAGTCTCGAAGAGATATGGATACCTCTCGCGCATCTCGTCCTCTCTCTCCCAAGTTGATTCTCCTGGAGAGTAATTTCTCCATGCAACACGAACCAAGGGACTAGTCTGGTTCCGCAATATCTTCTCTCTTCGATCCAAGATCTCCACAGGTTGTTCAGGATAGCTTAGTGTTGGTCCAACTTCGATCTTCGAGTGATCTAATATGTGACTAGGATCTGCCACGTACCGTCTCAGCTGTGACACGTGGAACACGTTATGCACTCCATCTAGAGCAGGCGGCAAGTCTAGTCTATAGGCCACTGCACCGACCCTTGCAAGAACACTGAAGGGCCCGATGTATCGTGTACTAAGCTTCCCTCCTCTGCCGAAACGAACCGTGCCCCGTGTCGGAGAAATCCATAGGAACACCAAATTGCCAATCTAGAACAACGATCTTAACACGCAATCTAAACAAAACAATCACAAATAAAACCAACAAATCAAAACAATACCTGAAACTCTAGGGGTCTACGGTGACTATCTGCCCAATGCCGCTGTCTGTCCTGCGCCACTCGCAGTCTGTCTCTGATAAGTTTCACCTTTTCTGCTGCGTCCACGACCATTTCTGGTCCTAACAAGGCTCTTTCTCCAGCATCATCCCAAGATAAAGGTGTACGGCACCTCCGTCCTTATAAAGCCTTGAATGGTGACACCTCAATGCTGGCCTAGTAGCTGTTGTTGCAAGCAAACTCTACCAAGTGTAGATGATCCTCCCAAGAACCTCTGAGATCCAATACGCAAGTGCGTAACATATCTTCTAGAGTCTGAATAGTCCTTTCAGACTGCCCGTTTGTCTGAGGGTGATATGCGGTACTGAACTTGAGCTGAGTGCCCAAGCTAGACTGCAGGCTCCTCCAGAAATGGGAAGTGAAACGACTATCTCGATCTGAGATAATACTCACAGGAACTCCATGTAATCTGACAATCTGCTGTACGTACATCTCTGCTAGCTTCTTCGTCGAACTACCCACTTTAAAAGGTAAGAAGTGGGCTGATTTGGTCAACCTATCCACGATGATCCAAATTGCTTCCTTTCCTCCTGGAGAACGAGGAAGTCCTGAAACGAAGTCCATAGTCACGTGCTCCCACTTCCATTCTGGAATGGGTAAAGGTTGAAGCAATCCCCCTGGCCTCTGTCGATCTGCTTTCACCTGTTGGCACACTAAACATCAGGATACGAAGCGTGCTACTTCGCGCTTCATACCATACCACCATACATGCTTTCTCAAATCTCGATACATCTTGTTGGCTCCGAGATGCATCGAGTACTGAGAGCGGTGTGCCTCCTGTAAAACTTCTTTGCGCAGCTCTCCGCTTGGCACACACGTCCTCGTGCCATGTCGTAAGGATCCATCATCCGCAATAGTAAAATCGTCTATCAATCCTGCCTGAACTTGTGCTCTAATATTCCTTAGAGTCTCATCATCATAATGTGCCGCTCTAATTTTGTTTATCAGCTCTGATTGAATCTGTAGTCCCCACATCTGAATCTCAGCTCCTGGAACTAATACCTCAATTTCCAAGCTCTCAAGATCAGCTAATAAGTGTCTATCCAAAGTCAAGCACATAGCCATTGGGTACCTGCTCAAGGCATCCGCGACTACGTTGGCTTTCCCTGGATGATACTGTAATGAGATATCAAAGTCTTTCATCAATTCTAACCACCTTCTCTGTCTCATATTCAGCTCCTTCTGTGTAAACACGTACTTTAAGCTCTTGTGGTCTGTGAAGATTTCCATACGCTCTCCGTACAGATAGTGCTTCCACAGCTTTAGGGCAAAGATAACTGCCGCTAACTCCAGATCGTGGGTGGGGTAGTTCTTTTCATGAGGGCGTAATTGTCTTGAAGCATAGGCAATTACTTTTCCGTGTTGTTGAAGAACGCATCCCAACCCTTTTCCCGAAGCATCACTGTAGATAGTGAATCCACCTGTCCCTGATGGAAACGTCAAAACTGGCGCTATCGTCAATCTCCCTTTCAGCTCATCGAATGCGGCTTGACATTCTTCTGTCCAGACAAATTCCACATCTTTCTTGGTCAGCCTAGTCATTGGCTCTGCAATTTTGGAGAAGTCTTGTACAAATCTTCTGTAGTATCCTTCTAGTCCGAGAAAGCTCTTGATTTCAGCTACCGTACTGGGGGTAGTCCATGACTTCACTGCCTCTATCTTCTTTGGGTTAACTAAAATTCCGTCACCTTTCACCATGTGTCCAAGAAATTCAACCTCTTCAAGAAAGAACTCACACTTTGAAAGCTTCTCGTACAATCTCTCTCTTCTGAGAGTTTCTAAGACTATTCTCAGGTGCTCTTCGTGCTCTTCTGGGGTTTTTGAATATACTAGAATGTCGTCAATAAACACCACTACGAACTTGTCAAGGTACTGGTGGAACACCTTGTTCATCAAGTTCATAAATACTGCTGATACATTGGTTAAACCAAACGGCATTACTGTAAATTCAAACTGGCCATATCTGGTTCGAAAGGCGGTCTTCGGTATGTCTTCTTTCTTCACTTTCACCTGGTGATAGCCTGACCTCAAGTCTATTTTTGAAAACACCTTTGCTCCATTCAATTGATCGAAAAGATCATCTATCCTCGGCAGCGGGTATTTATTTTTGATAGTGAGATTATTCAAAGCTCTATAATCGATACACATACGTACCGTGCCATCCTTCTTTGGTACAAATAATACCGGTGCTCCCCATGGCGATGAACTGGATCTAATAAAACCTTTGTCTTGCAGCTCCTCAACTTGTTTCTTCAGTTCTACCAACTCGTTGTTGTTAACTCTATAGACATGTTGTGAAATAGACTTCGCTCCTGGTATTAAGTCTATAGAGAACTCAACGTCTCCGTCTGGTGGCAAACCTGGCAACTCCTCTGTAAATACATCCAGGAACTCCGCTATAAGTGGATGCGGTAACTCTTCTTCTTCCGCCCTGGCTCCGCAAAAAGTACCTCTGCTCCGCTCCTCCGTTCCTCTGGCAATCTCAAACTCTGGCTCTCCTGGTGGTCGAAATACTACTCTTCCTCTGCGACAATCTATAGAAGCATGGTATTTACTCAGCCAGTCCATTCCGAGTACAATACCGTTTTTCGGAAGTGGTATAACGAGTAAACTCACGCTCAACTCTTGGCCTTCCAATGACACTCTCCGATCCTTGCAATAATCACGGACTAGGATAATACCTCCTCCTGTCGTGATCTTGCAAGTCCTATCTAATGGTCCCATTTCTAAATGATGTTTAAGGGCATAAGATACAGATACGAAACTATGGGTAGCGCCAGAATCAAACATTGCAAGTGCTCGAATATAATCGAGTAAAACTGAACCTGAAATTATGTCTCCAGCTGGCTCGGCCTCCTCAGTGGTCATGGCGTAAGCTCGTCCTTATGGTGCTCCTCTCTGTTGCTGCTGCTGCTGAGCAAACCTCTCCTGCTGTGATGGAAGTGGAGGTCCTCTCTGCTGGCCTCCTGGTACAATAGGTGCTCTGGCTGGTCCTCTCTGAGCTGCTCCTCCTCCTTGGCGAGTCTGAATAGCTGGGCAGTCCCTCAGCTGATGTGCTACTGATCCACACGATAAGCAAGTGCCCAACCTTTTTCTGCAGATGTCTCTTGTATGTCCCATCTTCCCGCAATACGAACATGGGGTAGCGAGTTGATTATGCCTCTGTGGTTGCTGTTGTTGAGCATGTCCTCGAACTGGTTCCTGTTGCTGGTGTTGCTGCTGGTACGGCCTATATTGTTGTTATTGTTGAAAGTGTGGGCGCTTGGCTGGTCCTGTGTTACCTCCTGTTGCTCCAGATGTATCGCGTCCTCTCTTGGGCCTAAGGTCTAAGTCGTCTTCGGCAATCTAGGCATCCATCAGAATACCCTCAAATGTAGCAGTACGTTGTCCCGAAGTACGAGACTTGATCTCCCTATTCAATCCTTTTCTGAATTTCCGAGCTCTGTCTCCTGGGTCTCGAACCATCGATGGCGCAAATCGACTCAATCGACAAAACTCTGCAGCATACTCGTCGACTGACATGCCTCCTTGGACTAAGTCATGAAACTGACTTTCTAAAGCTCCCAAAGCTACGTCAGGAAAGAATTTCTCTTTGAAGAATTCTTTAAAGTTCTCCCAAGTAAGTCCTTCAGCGGCGAGTCTCGGCTCTGTACGATACCACGTCAGTGCGATATCAAACATCTGACTGCCAGCGGCCTCTATCTGAAGAATCTCTGGAAACTGTGATAAGCGCAAATTCCTTTCTATGTCTTCTAACCATTCGTCAGCATATAGTATTCCTTCTGTGCCTTTGAACTCTCGAGGCATCATCTTCTTAAAGTCCACTATGGTACCGGACCTCTATTGTTGCTGACCTTGATGTTGCGGTTGTCGTGCTACTCTCTCCACAGCTTGGAGAGTCATCTGATTAGCATTCTCCATGCTCTCTCTCATCAGTTCAGTCTGCGCCTGGTGTGCTTCTGCTTGCATTCTCTGAGCCTCATCTTGAACACGTTGAGCTTCTGTGGTTACTCTCTCGGCCTCTAGCATGCCCTGCATCAATGCGAACATCTGTGCCCCGTCAGCGGGCACTCCTCCAAAAATCGGTGTCGGTGGTGGTGGAAGGTCGTCTGTCATAGTTGGGGCAATCCTCTGTATAGGTGGAGGAGGAATCCCGTTAATTGTATACACTCTCACACGAACAGGAGATGTAGGAGAATATTCAGGTATCTGTTCGTCAGGTTGAGAGGTGGCAGCCTCTCTGAATTGGCTGCTCCCATTCTCATGGATCTAGTATTCGGCGATATCCTGAATACAGATCAAAGAATCAATTAAGGTGATAGATGTGATATTATCAAGGAAGGACACTAAAGTGCTAAGGAAGCAATCCATTATAATAGCAATAAGAAGTTTAAAATTTCCTCGTGTGATTGAGTATACTCTCATCCTAGATCATATTCCTATATCCTAGCACAGGCTCGCAGCAATACAACTAAGTTGTCGCACTACCACGATATTGTATAACTTGCAAAAACCTGACCTGTATGGGCCACCACTAAAAACGTGTCACGACCCATACCCGGTATAGGGGCACGAGAGCGTGGGTACGTCCAGCCTACGCCGCAGCATCGGCGGTAGAACGCTGTCAAGGTCACAGTAATACTAGATAACTAAACACCTGTCAATAATATACATCTCCAAAATCTCTCAATATAACTCAATCACCACAACTATAAGGCACGATAAAAGATAAAAGGAAATGACATAGTTAAACACCATGTCCCAACATAAAGATACTCACAGTCTAACTGTCCAACACAAGTCTCCAATTAAACTTAACATAAGTCTAAACATAACTGCAATATCCTCCATAAGTCTCAAGCATAAATAAATACTATCTAAATAGCTGTAGGCAAAGTCTCATCTAGAAGCATAGTCTCTTCTAGGATCTCTGGTGCATAGTCTGCTTCTATACCTGGTCCGTAGTGCGTAGTACAAAAATCCTCAAGGTTCTCTGGAAAAAATATCCAGTCAGGATTGGAACGAAAATACACCTCTAACAGCAGTTCCACATATATTGACAAAAACTACAACACAGTGTAAAGAAATACAAGACAGATATGAATAACTGGAAATAAGATACTGAAATAAGAAATACTGGAATAATACTGGAACATCATCATCAATATGCATCTGACAAGGAATAGAACTACAAGTGTACGCAAGTACAAAGAACTGGTATGTAAGTGTATATAAGAACAACAACTAGAACATGTGGAAATACAAGATCAATCTATCAAGATACATGTCAAGAATCATCTAACTAAGTGTGTGAAACATCATATATCATGTGATCGGCTTGGGTTATATGACTCATTACATGGATTAGCGATCATCCCCAATAGGTCAGGCTAACCAGAATGTAACAGCGATGAGGCATGTAAGGGTAAGGCTGCACCGACGTAAGATATGGGTGAGCTAATGCTGCATGTAAGGGGTATGATCACATAAGCTACTAATACTTCCACATTTTTCCCCAGCTAGCACGATGGATTCCAATCACGACTCCTCGTGACAGGTCTCAATGATGCCAACTCGTGTAAAGAACAGTGTCAGAGTCATGTACGCTATACAACAAGAATTATAGAGATAATTAACATAATGGAAACTGTCAGAGAATGTACTCGCCTGTGGTCCTTAGCTGGCAATACCAAAGTCCGGGTTCCAAGGTACCGTCTGAGTGATCCAACAGTCCTATAGATATCATAAACACAATACTGCATCAGACATCACACTAATACACGATCAAAGAATGATCAAGGATTATACTAGGGTCGCGTCTGTAATTGTTGTACATAACAGACAGTCATTGGTACAGTCTTGCCAGTACGTCAGTGTACATATGGCAATCTACTATCATGCTACATGGTCACAGGTAGATGTAGCTACGGGGTATCCATGGTCACAATCAAGACATCTTGGACATGTGATACATAGGACTTAATATGAACTAATCTCTCATCATACTAATTAATTATATTTATAATAGATATGTATAAGTGTATTAACCTAATTGAGCATTATACGGTTCATAGGCATATATATATATTAACCTACATTAATTATGATTATAATACATGTATTGATATACTAGGGAATATCTACACATTACTTATACGCAAGTATATAGATATTAGTTGGAGACAAATATATATACACCGATATACCAATACGTATGCAAATACGTATATACATACGTCCCTAGTTACTTGTATATCATCGCAGGGAATGATGGGAACGTGGACAGGAGCTAACCTGCGCTCGGCACGATAACGATTACGAGGCGATGGTCACAAACAGGAAAGGCTGATCGATGTGCAGGGTCGGTCGTCGAACTCCGGTCGTCGAGCAGTCAGTCCGCGAGGGAACTCCTCAGTTGGCAGCGTCAGTCTTCGCGGGAACTTCTCGGTCGGCAGCGTCGGTCTTCGCGGGAACTTCTCGGTCGGCAGCGCTCAGGGACTCGGGGCTCGGCGTTCAGCGCTCGGGGACAGCGGGTGTCCGGCGCTCGGGGATGTCCGATGAGGAACAGTAAAGTCAGGGGGGGTTGAGATGGTCGGCTGGGGGTGTATTAGGTTTTGGTTGAAAAGAATAAGGAAGCTATACTTATGTATATATATGATCATAGTAGACTTTGGGTTGACCTAGAATTAGGTCTGGTCAAGGCCTTCCTGGAATTGGGCTTTCTCATGGGTATTGCAATGGTTGGAATTTACACCTAAAGGGGAATTTGGGTTTATATACGTATCGTTCAACGGAAAGGATACCTCAATGTACTCTAGCACCAAGGTGTCTAAACAATGAAAGGTTGTACAAGTTCGACTTATGAATCAATTTAATAAAAGTGAATGCAAGTGGGGTTCAAAATTCAAAACGACAGTGAGGTGCAACAAATTAAAATCACCGAAAATTGAGAATAATCAATTATCATGCAATCATTTACTCATTAATTACGAAAAGACGAAAATATCCCTAATCAAAAAAAGTGGGGGTGACAGGTTCCGTGTAAACCCCATATTGAATACATCTTCCATTCTTTCGTTTAATATCACAAACATCAGCCTCGCGAAAAACTCTCTCCCGCACAATATAATTCTACACGAGGGATATACTCTATCTACTCCCACGATACCGTTACCAATAAATATATTCAACCTTACAGGTAAGGACTCGGACTCCAATCCAACTTGTGTCGCAAAACGTGCAGATATAAATGAATATGATACACCAGAATCAAATAAAGCTGAATCTGAATAAAAGATGACGAGAATAGTACCTGTTATAGAAGCATAAAAAATACGCCCGATGGCCATATGCAGCATATTGATGCAGAGCAACGTAGACAGAAGCCTTCAGAGCCATCAAACGTGCAATAAAGCTTTTTCCGCTAAACACAACGTGAAATATAAGCTCAAAGGACCATCAGCGTAAATAGGGTTCTTCGTCGCCTCCTGGGCATAAAAACCATCCTCTTTGAAGTGTACGAGAGACGCTTCGTATTCTCCGAAGTGAACCTGTCAGATCCTGCAATGAACCTGTCAGATCCTGCAATGAACCTGACGTCTGGACTTCTGACAAAGGGATACTGCACGGCTACCCAGACGACGGCTATAATGATGGCACAGCACTGCGACCCAGGCTGTCATTTACCGCCATCTCCTTTGCGTAAACTGCTTTTACGTGCACAAAGGGATACGCTGCCTTATTTTACACAGGCAGACATGAGCTGTTTATGCTCCGCGGTAGACAAACCGCCTGCCACACCAAAAGCTGCACTTTATACGTGGCTCGAGGCTCGTCTCTACGTCCAATGCACAGAGCGATGACAGTTGCTCGAGGTACGTCTCTACGTCTAATGCACAGAGCGGTGACAGTTTCTCGAGGCACGTCTCTGCGACTGATGCATAGAAGGGCTGCAGACCTTCAAAAATATGCCTCCGCATTTAATGCACAGGATGGTGGCAAATCTCGGCATTTAATGCAAGAGATTTGATTATATCTTCAAAAGCCGTAATTCTGGCTAAGACGTCCACATCAGCACTCTGGCACGGTACGCAGCGGCTTCTACGCCCATTCAGCTCCTGTGCTCACTCGGCTTCTACGCCCATTTGGCTTCTACGCCCACTCGGCCTCTATGACCACTCGGCTTCTACGCCTATTTTTGGCTTCTATGCCTACTTGGCTTCTACGCCATGGTGACAGACACTGGCTTCTACGCCCACCTCTTCTACACGAGGGATACCTACCTATGTGGCTTCTACGCCGTGATCTTCGTAGCGATTATACGCATTTTGTCCCTTAGTTGGACCCGCGTCACACGCTCATTCAAAGGATCATCTATACGCAGGCATTGGTTATTTTAACCGTTGTGTAAAAGGGTATTGTACTTTCCACTCCTCGGTTTCTATACCGACGGAGTGGTCACTGTCACCAAAACTCTATAAATAAAGACCTCTATCAATGAGGAACAAGGTCAGAAAATTGGTCAAGAAAACCAATATCAGATCCAAGGTCGACAAATTGGAGGGTCAAAGAAGTTAAGTCTGAAAACTGATCAAGAGATCCAGTACCAGATCCAACGGCCGAGAGAGAGAGAGAGAGAGAGAGAGAGAGAGAAAGAATCCGGAGCTCAGGCAAAAGAGTAGGGATCGACGACTTTGGCATCGTGCATCCACCCTCTTTTGCAACCTTCGAAGCTGCTACCTGTCTTCCACGGCACTTCTTCAACATCGTGTGGTCTAAGGGCTAAAGTGATCGACTGCAGATCAGACACTTATATCAATATTTATCCAGATTAAATAAATTGTACTTCCACATCCTCGTATAGGATCAAATTGTACAAGTTTGTTTGTAAACCAAAGAAGGCGGGTTTCGTGTAAACCCCATCTTGAATACATTTTCATTCTTTCATTTTCCACCACAAATAAGATGGCGACTCTGCTGGGGATATCTTTCTCTTCTGATGAGGAAGTAATTGCTCAACACGATGCGGTATCTATAGGAACCGTGAAGAAGACACTGGTCGTCCAATTCGACCAGTCTGCCTACGAAGACATGCTTCAAACCGGGGGTAGCTCTCACCCTCTCTCCGTCCAAGACAACAGGAAGCTGCGCAAGGTCTGGATGCCCAAGACATCCTCTACCATTCCTGTGGACTCTCCGATCTCTCCGATCTCTCCGACCAATGAGGTTGTAGCATTGCTCCCTCCGTGCCCTGTACGTAAAATTCAGTCTCCCGCTACGCGCGGTACAGATGAAACTTTGGGCAAAGCCTCAGCGCTAACCCAGAAGTATCCACTACGCTCTACGCGTAGAAACCAGTCTCCCGCTACGCGCGGAACAGACAAAACTTTGAGCAAAGCCTCAGCGCTAACCCAGAAGTATCCACTGTGCTTTACGCGTAGAAACCAGTCTCCCGCTACGCGCGGTACAGACAAATTTTTTGATGATGCCTCGGCGCCAAATCGGAAGTACAAATCATGCTCCGTGCGCAAGGCAACATCTGACCTCTACGGGGAACCAGATGAGCGTTGTGATCTCCGTAAGGGAAAGCAAGCGGCAGAGTACTCAACTTCTCGGCCTTTACGCCAGCGAGGGAGCAATCTGCCTACCCTCCGGATTACGCGGGAAGCCGATGGCCGACTGAGTACCTCTTCAGCTCTACGCCAGTCTGAGCAAATCTCTAAATTATGCCAGGCGAAGTCCCATGGCGTAAAGCAAGCTCAGGTTGCGGAAAGACACCCTCCCCGGGGATTATCCGCCACCCAGATGGCCAACCTGTTGTACACAGGTGGCACAGGGAAAACCATGGTGCCCAATCTCCGCATGCCCACTGATGGGAACAGAAGGAACAAGCCGTCGTCTTCTTCTTCTACTCCTCCTGACTTGCACAAATATCTAATCCAGAAGCGTAAGGAGAGGGGACCTTCCAACATGTCTATTACGCCCCCTGGCGAGCAATATTATAATAGTCATAAGATTATGATTGATTGCTGCTGTTTTAAAGCAAAACGGTCGGTTTTCGACCGGTTGAGCTACTCTCTGTCTTTCCAGGACTAAGTGCCCGCGCATGCATCCGTGAACATGGCTTCACACATACCTAGAGGAGGGTCGAGCTCAAGACGTCATCCCTCTAGGCCTCCGAGCCGAAGGAGATTCGAAGACCTCCTCAAGAATACTGAAGCTGGGGTGTTCCAAAACACCCGTGCAAGGTCACAGTAACCAGCTTCGTACTCGTCTGATTCCGACGCTGGGGGTCGCCAATCTCTCGGATCAGATGTTGAGAGTATAGAGTCGACTTCTACAGCGACCTATACTAATCCTTCAATGACACCCAGGAAAATGGGAGTTTATGCCGTTGAAGATGAACGTGAGGAAGCTTCGTCGTCAGGAAACGCGGAACAACGCATCACTATACTGGAGACATCTCTGAAACAAATGCAATCCATAATAGAGAACATGCACCAGATGATGCTAACTCAGCACGCAACTGCCATGGCTCAAGCATCGGTCCCGCCAACTCAGATAAGTGTGGGGGTGGACTTGCCACTATCCAACCCGAGCCAAGAGCCTGCTCTAGATCAAGAGTCAGCAGTTCCTCCGCTTCCTCACTCGGAGAATATATTACCTCCCGTTGGAGTCACGATACAACCAACTCCGTACTACACCGTAGTCCCGCTTCCAACTGAAAATTCGATGCAGGCAGTACGGGAGTTGAAAGCCCAGTTTGACGCCTTGAAGCACAAAGATCAGCTCAAGAAACTGGGAATCAACCAGCCTTACCCAGCTATCTGGGAAGAGGTCCCTTTTCCTCCGAGGTACAAACCTCAGACTATGGCTCTGTTCGAGGGAAAAATATCACCAAGTCAGTACATGAACTATTTCAGTATGATGACGGTGTTGCTACAAGGGAACGACGCCCTCCTCACTCGGGTGTTCAAAGGCTGCCTCTCAGGAGTAGCCTATCAGTGGTATCGTAGCTTGGCGGACAACTGCATTACTTCCTTCGAGGACTTCAAAGCTTTATTCTTCATGCGATTCTACGAGGGAGGAATGGACATGTCTATGTCCTCTCTTATCGAAGTCAAGAAGAGGGAAAAGGAGGACGTTCGCACCTTCTTCGAACGTTTTCGTCAGGCCACCTTACAGATGCCTCCAGGAGTTCCAGACTCTACATTAGTAGACATTTACTCCGTAGTCTCGGTGTTTACAGGACCATATCAGTTCCATGACTGGCCCTCGTTCATCATCTCGGCAGTGGTCGCTGAAGATAACAGTCACAAGGCGCGCGACAATGGCATCATGATCTCCGCCTCTGACAGAGGCAAAAGGTAATCTCCCAACAGCGACCATCCTCGCAGCTCCAAAGGAAAAGAAGCTCTGGCGATCAATACGGCCAGGCAAAAGACTACGGCGACCACACAAGCGAGACCCGGGACCTCCAGGCCCGTCGAAGTCTACTCTTTCGACGACGACAATATCCCAAGTATATTCGAGTGTCTCATCAAAAGTGGCAAGATCACCCTTCCGGAGCTAAGACGGCCCCAAGAAGTCGGCAGTACTAACGACCCCAAATATTGCATCTTCCACAGATACGTGCACCACCCGACAAAGGCATGTTACATACTGAAAAGGAAGATCCAGGGTTTGATCGATGCTAAGGCCATCACTCTGCACAACACCGAGAAGACGGTCACGGCCAACATAATCTCTCTGTGGTTTGGCAATCTGCCTTCCCAAGAAGTCTCGGACGGTGTCACACCCATTTCCCGGACCACGATGAACATCGTCAATCTCCCTCCAGCTAGGGGTCAAAATTATGACCTGGTACCCCTAACCACCCGGCAGGGCCAAATTATGTGGGTTCATCCGGATTTGGTGTCAGAGCTCGAAGAGGAGACTAAAGCTACTAAGGCTACGTCTAGAAAGAGATCCAAATACAAACCATGCCATATGGTCGCAACTTCTTTGCCATCAGACGAAGACGAGGTATTTGCTGCAACCCGTTCAGGGAAAGCCTACCTCAACGACTACGGAGCAAGTCAGGAAGATGCACCGGCGGATGCTTCAACTGCCAAACCTTCAGGACCAGGCCCCGTCGTACCAGATGCCAGCCCTTCAAAACCAACTCCGGCGGATAAGGGAAAGCAAAGAGAAGTACGCTTTGATAAACCTGTGAAAAACATTCCAAATAAAGGTTTAGAGAAGCCATACAACTTCGACATACTGGCCCAACTGGCTAATACACCAGCCAGGCTGTCCATCTTCGAGCTACTCAGGCTCTCCCAAGACACTCATCTAGCCCTGAGTGAAGCACTGATGCAGGCGGAGGCATGCTTGACCCAGCTTAAGTCCCCCGACGAAGAACCAGTGGCATGTCCCCAATGCCACAGTGTAATGGAAGTGGTCCCAAATATCACTTTCACTCAAGACGACATGCTGTTGAAACATAACAGGCATGACAGGCCCCTCTATTACACCGAGTACGTCGGTTCCATGGAGGTCGATCGGATTCAAATAGATCCGAGATCGTCGATCAGCATCATCCCTCACAGTCTGCTCAGACCGCTGAGGATTCCTACCAGCGAATTGGCTTATACCTCCACTACAATCGTGGGTTTCAACGCCAAAAGAAGTAAGTCGTTGGGGAAAATTCGCCTAAGGATCCAGATTGACAACCTCAGATCGGTGGCCACATGTTACGTCATCGATTCAGAGGTGTCCTACAATATTCTGCTGGAAAGACCGTGGATCCACGACCACAACATCGTTCCTTCGACTATATATCAATGTCTTAAATATGTAGACCCCCAAGGAATAGTACAAACGGAGGTTGCTGACCTAAACCCGTTTAAAGGAGTAGAATCCTACTATTCCGATGCCGTGTTGTACTCTCAAGACCACACGGAAGAAGCGTCAGGCGAGACAGAGAAGGAATCCCACCGGGAGCCAGAAGAACCCTCTGCCGTACTACCGCTGACAATCAGAGTGAAAGGACGAACCACTCGTCCGAAAGCCATGGAGCCTATGGCTATTCACCTGAACAAGACCAGGTCAGGAAAAGGGAGTGATCCTCTAGTGATCACTTTGAACCAGAAGCCTCCAACCCTGGTCATCAACCTTCGGCGCAACAGGCAGTCGACCGATGTAAATGCAACCAGGAACGGAGTTCCAGATGATAATAAACATCCTCTTTTCCAGTATATTGACGCTCAGATTCCAAATCAGGAATCCACTCCCCGTGACGAGGTAGAACCCATAGCACAAAAATTCTAGGAAGTTATGAACTCCTACCATCCGTATGTCTGGGAAGTAGCATCATCATCCAACGTCGTCACGATATATGGACCACATGAGGATTCTATCTTCATTGTCCCGCCTACCTGCAGCAGTCAGCGTTCAATAGTTTTCGACCGCATGCACAATCAACCGGCTATCCAGGAAGATCCTTTCAATGACGATGCTGGAAAAATGCAAGTTCACCGATACAGCCCACAAGCGTTAAGGATCATGCAAAACATGGGCTACGACTTGGAGCGGAAGCCAGGCCTTAACTACGAAAGAGGCAGACGAACGCCGCTGTGCGGCAACCCCCGCTATCAACAAACTCGTTTCGGGTTAGGGTATGCCACCTCCCTTACGACTTCCAAGTCAGATGAGGACATCTTTTCCTCTTCTCAGAATGGCTCGTCACCCTCCGACTCACCTGATGCTCTTGAACAAACATTATCAGTGAATATGGTAGTGACCGATTCCTTTGGATCAGACAACAAGAATCCAAACTATTCGAGAATAATGCTTGGGCTCAGCAAATGGATACGCAGTGGGAATTCCGCTTCGAGCAAAGAGAATCTCCCACCAAAGACGAAGTTATCCAGGTTGATGTTGGGGGTGAACTTTCGCTAAAGCCGATATTTATCAGTAATAATCTTTCCCCAGCTGAAAGGGAAGAAGTTATCCAGCTGATAAAAGAGTATATCGACGTCTTTGCATGGGATTATGAGGATATGCCGGGCCTTGACCCAAAGTTGGCTACTCACAAACTCAACATATTGACCGATTCAAAGCCTGCGAAGCAGCACCAATGCCGGTTCCGCCCGGATATGATGGACGCCATCGAAGCTGAAGTCAAGAAGTTGATAGCCTGCAGTTTCATCCGGGAAGAACAACATCCCGATTGGGTCGCCAACGTTGTCCCAGTCATAAAGAAAAATAGGAAAATACGTATCTGCATCGATTACCGAGATCTGAATGCGGCCTGTCCCAAGGATGAGTTCCCTCTTCCCATCACGGACATCATGATCGACAACACCTGCAATTTTGAACGCATTTCTTTCATGGACGGATTCTCAGGATACAATCAGATCAAGATGCATCCCGAAGACGAGAAGCACACTACCTTCCGGACCCCTTTGGGGGTATATTGCTATACGGTCATGCCCTTCGGATTGAAGAACGCCGGGGCTACATACCAACGGGCTATGAGTAACATATTCCATGAGCATTTACGCAAAACATTAGAATGTTACGTGGACAACATAGACGTCAAGAGCCGTCTCAAAGATAATCACATTCAAGACTTGAGGACAGTATTCGAGTTAATGCGCCAACATCAACTCAAGATGAACCCTATGAAGTCCTTTCTGGGTGTATCGAGTGGCAAATTTCTGGGATTTGTCATCACCGCCAAAGGCATCCAAGTGGACCCTGACAAAGTCCAGGCCATCGTAGAAATGCGACCGCCCCGCAATCTGAGGGAACTCCGGTGATTTCAAGGCCGTCTGGCTTATATCCGGAGGTTCATATCCAACCTCTCGGGGAGATGTCAGCCCTTTTCTCATCTCATGAAGAAAGGTGTATCCTTCATATGGGACGAAACCTGTCAACAAGCGTTCGGAGATATCAAACGCTACCTCACCAGTCCGCCAGTTCTGGTGCCTCCCATCATGGGAAGACCATTCTTGCTGTACGTTCGAGGGATGGATCATTCGCTAGGAGCTCTTCTCGCACAGAAGAACGATATGGGGCATGAACAGGCTATCTACTACCTCAGCAGGATGATGGTCGGAGCCGAACACCGGTACAACCCAGTGGAGAAAGAATGCTTGGCTCTGATGTTCGCTATCCAGAAGACGCGGCACTATGTCACCGGCCAGACTATTCATATCATCTCCAGGATTAACCCTCTTCGAGTACTGATGAGCAAGCCAAGTGCTCTTAATTCTCGACTCGCGACTTGGGCGATGCTGTTAACACGATATGACATGGTATACGTCCCGTAGAAGTCCATCAAAGGCCAAGCGCTGGCCGACTTCCTAGCTGCTCATCCGATCCCGGAGGCCTCCAAATTATACGAGGACATTTTCGACGAAGTTGCAGAATATAATTTCGCAATAAAAGTGACGCATGGCAACTGTTCTTCGACGGCGCCTCCAGGACTGGTCCGAAGGAAAACGTGGTTTCAGGGGTAGGAATCGTCCTGGTCACTCCTGATAAACTCGTCATCTACCGAGCATATTCTCTTAGCGAGCCATGCTCCAACAATGTGGCAGAGTACAACGCTCTGCTAATCAGGCTCCAAGTCGCCAAAGAGCTGGGGGTCGAGTCCCTGGAAGCTTTCGGTGATTCTCCGCTTATAGTCAATCAAGTTAGGGGAATATATGAAGTCCAGAATCCAGACCTCATCCCCTATCACCAAGCAACGGTCGAGATAGCCATGACATTCAAAGGGTTCTTCCTAGAGCATATACCTCGATCTCAGAATTTGGAAGCTGATGCCCTAGCCAGTCTAGCTGCGGATTTAGCCACTCCTATAAGAAGGCAGGATTCGGTAATCCTTCTTAACAGAGATTTATTCTGTGTGAAGAACAACTTTCACATAGAATGCAGCTACGCTATGAACACAGATCCCCCTAGAAGAGACTGGAGAAGTCCCTTCATAGATTTCGTCGCATACGGAATCTTGTCGAAGGACCCCAAAGAGGCAGTATCCGTCAAAAGACGATCATTACGCTTCTACTTCGAGGCATCTTCATAATGCCTATATCGCCGGACCTACGACGGACTGCTATTGAGATGTCTCTCTAACGACGAAGCACAGCAGATTATCCGAGAAGCTCACGACGGCATATGCGGAGCACATCAGCCCGGTCCTAAGCTACAGGATCGTATCAGGAGAATAGGCTATTACTGGCCCACTATGATCACAGACGCGATCAACTATGCAAGACAATGCAGAGCCTGTCAGGTTCATGCAGACTTCATACATCAACCGTCTGAATATCTATATCCTACGGTTGTATCCTGGCCTTTCGAAGCATGGGGTATGGATATCATTGGTCATATTCACCCGTCTTCTTCTAGAGGTCACCAGTTCATACTGGCTATCACAGATTACTTCTCCAAATGGGCAGAGACGATCCCTCTTGCTGAGGTAAAAGCGTCTAATGTGATCAGCTTCATCAAGCATCACGTCATTTATCGCTTCGTGGTACCCCTGAGGATAGTTTACGACAATGGGCCTCAGTTTATCAGCCAAGCGTTTTATCGATTTTGCGATAAAAATTGGATACATAATATTGCCTCTACGGCATATTATCCAGCTGCTAATGGCTTGGCGGAAGCTTTCAACAAAACCATTATGAAACTCTTGAAGAAGTTCGTATCTTCAAACAAGAGAGATTGGAATGAGAAGCTGGGCGAATGTCTATGGGCATACCGCACAATGGTACGAACACCGACAGGTTGTACCCCATTTTCACTGGTATACGAGAGCGAAGCAGTTCTCCCCATTGAAATCCAGATCCCGTCACTCAGGATAGCCGTGACTAATAAGCTGACTCAAGAAAATAATAACCTGTTAAGGCTTCAAGAGCTAGAAGGATTAGACGAGAAATGCCTCCAAGCTCAACAGCGCATCGCGCTCTACCAAGCACGCATTTCCAGAGCTTTCAATCATAAAGTAAAGGAAAGAGTGTTCAAAGTCGGTGAGCTAGTTTTAGCCGTAAGAAGGCCGATGATCCTTACTCACAGGAGTAAAGGCAAATTCTAGCCCAAGTGTGAAGGCCCTTATGTGATCGAGACAACGTTCTCAAACGGCGCTTACCGGTTAGCCCAGCCTAATGGAGACCTGTTAATGGCTCCTATCAACGGTAAATTCCTGAAAAGGTACTATGCTTAACCTCCTCTGCTCAAGTGGAATATGGAGAGAATCTCAATTCTGACAAAACTACTTCCAAAACGAAACTAGTTGGGTCATATTCTATCATGTCCGTATGACCTCTGAATAGATATGTCCTGCTAAAAGTTTATCGAGAGTCTATTACGTCCATACTACCTCTGATATCACTCCTGCCCAAACCTGTCATTTACATTCCGAAATGATGGGTCCACAGAATCAGAAAAGATTCGCTTTATTTATTCCCAAAAAGAGCAGAATTATATTTAGGAAGCAAAAAGAAGAAAGGGTACATCATTGTGGGGGAGCGGTCAGATAGCGAATCAGCTATACCAATGCAGCTATCCTCTCATTTCTAGAAACTAAGGCATCAGCGCGGGCCCGCTCCAGCCGTGCCTCGGGATTATTCATAAAGGACAGTTCGGCCCTTGCCCAAAGAGAGCCAGCACGGGCAGCTTCCGTACGCTCCAGATCCCGTCGTGCCGTGCTCAGTCGACCAGTCGCTACATCTAGACCTGCCAACGACTGAGAAGCCCACTCCTCTGCCATAGAGAGTTTTTCCTTCAACTTATGGGCCCTCGCTACGTTCCCTTCATGCTCGGATTGGCACTTCGTCTGGAGAGCAAGAGCCTCCTCCACGACAGCTTTTCTTTCATCCATCTCCAGCTTATGTGCTTTGATGGAGTCATCAAGGCTTTCCAGCTGTTTAGTAAGCCGCAAAGTCATGAAGTCATATCTGGCCTGGACCTCAGCTTCAAGGCTGCCCCAAGCCAGCTGCAAGTATTCGTTAATAGGTTGCTCCAAACCATTAACCATCGCCTCCAGGGCGTCAGCTACCCCAGAATCGCCGAACTCCCTGACCGCCCCGATCGGAAACTGAGAAGCCTTCTTCAGACGCTCGAAGTCTAGATTCTTCGTCAACACCATTGATATCAGCGTTTTCAAACTGGTGTAAAAGAGGCTGGCGTAATGCTCGGTCAGCGCAACTAGATCCGATTGGACGCCAGGAGTGGCCGCGATATTGGCGAGTCCCCCTCCAGGAATGATTGCAGACGAGGTGGCCACAGCCGCCGCCTCGACGGGTGGTGCGACCGAAGGAGGTGCGACAACAACGGTCGAAGTCATCGGCATACTCGCGAGAGGCGAGGTCACGATAACAGGTTCGTCCTCCTCTTGAGATGACGAAACCACTCCGGGCGAGCTGGCACCCGAAGATATTTCCTCCTCGAAGTCGGGCGCCTTCGTATCATCGCCAGGAGCCCGAGCAGAGCCAGAAGGCGCTTCAACGCTATACTCCCCGTGGACGCCGTCCCCTGAGAAGAGGACAAGAAAGTTGATATCAATATGATGGTAATCTTTCTAAGAGGAGACATAAAGATGACATTTACCCGTAGCCAATGGTATATATGTCGCATCTGCAGCCGATGTAGCTAAATCATGCCTTAATGACGCAATGCGAACTGTCATACCTGGAGAAGGGGGTGGGCCCACCGACACCGCCAGGTGCTATACCGAGCCTTCACCAAGACGCGGTCGAGGTTCGTTAGCTGGAATCTCGCCAGGCATGCTCACGGACACGACATGAGTTTCATCCATTGCTGGTCTAGGAAAAGATTCGCTCATTTGCCTCGGCCACGCAGGCGATTTCGTTCCACTACCAGAGACGGTGGCAGCAACGGCAGACTCAAGCAGGGGTTCTCCGGCACCGCCAGCCGAAACTGAAGGTCCCTCTCCGAAAGACGGGGAACCTCCAATCAAAGAGATATCCCCAACAGGGGAGACAGCAGGTTCCTCTCTAGGAGCCTCAATACCAGGAATCCGGAGAGAACGAGCAACCGTCTTCTTTTTCCTCTTGCGAGGGGAAGTCTGCTTCGAAGCAGGAGCCCTTCGCTTCCCAGAGACTGCCAAAGCCTCCGCGGGCGGAGGCACTTCACACCTCGACACCGACACCAGAGGCTCATTCGGAGTGACGGACTCCTCACCCTCGTCAGATGAAACCGAGGGAACTTCGACTCTTCCCCCAGACTTGGGAGAAAGCACCCTAAAGCTTCCACGCATGTCAAAATCACGATGGAAGGTGTTGATCGCCACGTAGAACTAGGCATACGAATGGAGGATGCGCAGCTCCGTGGAGAGTGTGGCAACCGGCACGACAAAGATTGCTCCCGTGCAACCCATGATAAAATATCGCCATCCTCTGGCTCCATCAATGAGTCCGCCCCTGGACCTGAAGCTGGTGACGGAATTGCCCACGTGCAGCTGATCGTACCCAAACTGCCTGGCAAACCGACTGGGCAAGTAGGGCTCGAAGAAGCAATCATCTTCGCTTCTGTACAGCAAATGGGAGGGTCTGATGCAGACCAACCAATTAAAAGCTTCCAGAGAAAGATTGGTCTTCTCTCTACCTAAATCCTCAAGCCTAATCTCCGACTGATTGCGATGTACAGAGGGGACAGTGCAGAGAAGCTTCCAGCCGTGACTGAGGCTCAGCACCAGCCGACAGTCTAAAACTGAGTTCACGTTCCAGGGAGAATCCTTGTTGTTCAGCAAGAAACTACCCCCCAAGCTACTACCAGGGCCGGGAGACATCACCCGGGGGTTGTGGAGAATTAACCATCCCATCAAGTACAGGTATGGTAACTCTACCCGGGGAAAGCTATCACGCCGAGCTTCATCGACGAGCAGTCCATCAGTCATGGCTCTCAGGCCAGCCTGTATACGGCACACCATGGCAGGGAGCAAGCCCAGTCTTGCCCCGAACACCAGACGCACGGCAGGCCATAGGATATTCCGGTGAATACGGTCCGCGGATGCGATGCCGGGCACCACGACTCGATGCAGCCATATGGAGAGAAAGCCAGCCAGCCGGGCTTCCTTAGACAGAGGCCTACGGCAGTGCCTCAAGTAACTGTAGGCCTTAGTGCCTTCAGGATACTTTCCTACCCCGTCATTGAGAATCTGATCTAGAGCTTTAGCATCCTCCATAAGATTCTCGACGACCTGGGCACTGAGCATGCCCAAACAGTTCACGGGCTCATTCTTGTCCCCCGAAACTTTCTCCGACTTGGCGGCCCTGGCCCGGTGAAAGAAGAGGTAGGACATCCACTTAGTGGTGTGAGCCAAATCAGAAGGCTTATCATAAAAAGCGGTGCACGTGAAGTAGTGGCACATCAGCTCCTGATACACCTCCACAACCCGAGGGTCCGAGTCCTCCAACTCCCGGTTGGTGGGAACATACTCTTCATATGGGGTATCCCCCATCGGCAGTCTCGAGATCACTGCCATCTCATGGAGGGCCAACCCCAACTCCCCCAGTGGAGTGGCGAAGTTCCCGGTGAGCGAAATATATCGCTCCATCAGTGCCAGAAACAGGTTAGGGTTGGCAGGCAACCCAACACTCGTCGCACTCACAGCAGCATACAGTCCAATGCCCTCCAGCTCTCTCCGAAAATGCTTCAAGGCCCAGTCAACTAGGCAAGCCCATCGGAGGTTTGTTGGAGTGATCCACCCATTGCACCGAGGATTCTCCTTGGGGTATAACCCCCTCGCCCCACGAAGTCGTTACAGAAAGTCGGCAATTGGACCGGCTGGATCACAGAACTATCTTCACTCGGAATGCTGCCCGGGCATAGTCCCCTGAACAGCGTCACAATGCTGGAAGGGCGGCTGACAAACAACCCCTGGTCAGCTCCTTTCAAATAAAAGATCTTTCCCGGCTTGCCGTGAAGATCAGGAGTCAGCGTCCACGACATCCTCCTGGGATGTGTAGCATGGAAGAAAGCCGAGATGGGATAATCTCTCGGCATCGTTGGCAGATACAAGACCACACTCTCGGCGGGGAAAACCCAGGGTTCTCTCTTGGGCTTCGTCTGGGACCGTTTGTCAATTATGTCCCCAAAGAGAAAAGTTGGCTTGATGTACTGGTCCCTGTCTATGTATGTCACGGGCTCCCCGTTAATCATGTTCAGCAACGTTCGCTCGCCCTGAGCCGATATCAAGATCTCCCTTCCTTCAGGATATTGGGATCCGGAGATAGGAAATGTCACGTGGGACAGATCCTCCAGATAGTTTGAGGGCAGCATCCCGGCAGCGGAACCCATCACCTCGGCCAGTGGAGACTCATACAAGTCAACTGCAAAAGTGCAAGGAAAATACGTTATTACAAATCTTGCAACATAAAGACCAAGAAACGACAGTCTGTGCTTTACGCCAAGACTGTACAAAATTTGGTCATTTTATGCCGGAAGTCACATCTAGAAGCGTAATTGGTGGTATACAGTCCGTGCTTTACGCCAGACTGCCAAAATTCTAGTTATCATGCCGGAGGTCCCATCCACAAGCGTAAAACTAAAATTTTATAGTATACACCAAGTTTTCGGCAGTCAGAGCTTTTACGCTCAAAACTGTGAAAACATGAAGATTTTACGCTGGCACATTAGAAATGTGGGCGTAAAAGATAAAAACGTCTCCGTGCGTCATCTTCCTCAAAGAGGTTATCAGCACAGAAGACGACCAAGTACGGTCACGTTCAACGTGTGCGAAGGATTTTTCGTCGTTCTTTGTCATCCCAAAGGCTCTACCTCTAAGGCCGGGTGCGCTACTCGTCGGCGGGATACTTCGTTCAGAAGAGAGTTCACCTTGCCCGACCGAAGACTCTCTCGCTGGGGCAGAAGAACGAGAAGAAGAACCTATACTCTTTCCCTTAGTGGAGGGGATTTGTTTCGGCGCCATTTCTGAAAACTCGGAGTGCTCGGAAGAAGAACGAGGGAAAAAAAACTCAAACAGTCGAAAGCTCTCTTTCGCAGAAGACGGATGAAAAGTTTTTCTCTCAAAAGCTTGGGATATATATAGAGTTCGGGTCGACTCCTCGAATCCTCGGACGGGCTCCTCGAAACCCCAACCAAAACTCACAATTAATATTTGGTTATGATTGGGTACTACGTCAGTCCACTACTCTCGAAAGACGGACAGTCAGCAAATTCGAAAAGTTTTTTGTGCAAAAGCAGGTCAGCGGTACAGATCTATGGTTTTACGCTCGCAAGCTACAAGTCTATGATTTTATGCCCGAATGCCTTTGTGCTCGGTAGCTTTTATGCTCGAGAGGCTACAAACCTACGACTTTACGCTCAGCAGATACCAAATCGATGATCTCACGCTCGGTGGCATTTAGTTTACGCTCGGAGGCAACGGATCCACAATCTTACGCTCGGAAGATTTCTTTTATTCACAGGCTACAAATCTACAGTTCTACGCTAAGGAGCTTTCTACGCTCGACAGCTACAGATCTACGGTTTTATGCTCGCAAGCTACAAGTCTATGGTTTTACGTCCGGATGCCTTTGTGCTCGGTAGCTTTTATGCTCGAGAGGCTACAAACCTACGACTTTACGCTCAGCAGATACCAAATCGATGATCTCACGCTCGGTGGCTTTCTACGCTCAATAGGCTACGAACTCAGGATTTTTAGCTCATCTACACTATGGATCTCTGACTTTCCGCGTACATCTGAACGGTCCTCAAGGCAGTCAATTGCAAAGAGTTCACACAGAAGATACTCGCTCTTGACCTCAAGACATCCCAAGTACCCGAAGCATACAAAATTCTACATTGAAAAATTACTCTTCTTCATGGGTCGATTCGAAGTTCATCCAGACTCCAGTCTGAATATCTCATCTATCAAGATGGCAACTCTGTTTGACAGCCATTTCTTGACCCTATTCCAAGGGATTTTTGAGAAATCATTCTTGAAGACGAAGTCTGAACAAAAATTCTGTTCATCAGAAGTAAAAACAACAGTTCAAAGCTCTACGCGGTTCCTCAATCCTAGCAGCAAAACAGTTCCAAATGTTCAAAATGCTCAAACAGCGTTCTATGGACTATTCGCTATGCACAAAAGGACAGGACCTAGCACTCTTTCTAAACAGAGTCGGTGTAAAGAATCAGACGTGTCGAAGCTACACATATTCAGACTTCACAGCAACGTATGGCAAGATGATCATATGAAGAAGCAAGACGATTTTATTAAAGATTAAAGTCATGATTACATATGAGGGAAATCCAATCTACAAGGGTTTTTCTTCATTTTCATGATTACATCTGAGGAAAACCCCGTCTACAAAGGGCTTCCTCATCATCGTCTGAAGATTGCACCGAGAAGCTGTTCTGACAGGTTCTCACGTTGGTGATGGTCTTCCTCTTCTTCCAAGAAGATGATCAGTGGCAGGAGGATACAAAAATGGGCATAGACCCATCCTCCAACAGAAGGAAAACAGGGTAAATCTGCTATCCTACAGACCACCGCCGCTCAAACCGGGACAGAGCTAGTCTGTCTGACTCTCGTCACCGGAGGTAACGGGAGAAGGGCCACTTGCAAGCGCCATGGTCTAAAATGACCCTTCCTCTCTCCCGGAGAACCACCATACAAAGTTGCTGATTATCCCAAGCAAGGGAGGCTATGACATCCTTCCATGATCCATCGTTGCAGATGAGACTTGCTCGAAGATGCCATCTTTTTCGGCTCTTTACATGCTGGAAGAACATGATCTCCTTCTTCCTCAGGTCGACCCGACGAACTCCGGTGATCATCTCTGCGTGGTGAAGGGAATGTGGGGAGAACGGGTTAACTCCCCAGCCTTTTTATAGGCGAAAGAGATCACACCGGTCCCCAATAAATCCGCCATAAAGTCAGCATCGACCGTTTCAACGCTCCATTCAGAAACATTTCGAGTTACGAGGAGCGATTCATGCTTCATTCAAAGCATTCCAAATTCCGAGGAATTTGAAAGCTTTGAAGGGGGTCTTGTAGAAGCATAAAAAATAAGCCGGATGGCTATACGCAGCATATTGATGCAGAGCAGCGTAGACAGAGGCCTTCAGAGCCATCAAACGTGCAACAAAGCTTTTTTCGCTAAACACAGCGTGAAATATAAGCTCAAAGGATCATCCGCGTAAGGCAGTACGTCCAGGATGCTTCAGCATAAATAGGGTTCTTCGTCGCCTCCTGGGCATAAAACCCATCCTCTTTGAAGTATACGAGAGACGCTTCGTATTCTCCGAAGTAAACCTGTCAGATCCTGCAATGAACCTGTCAGATCCTGCAATGAACCTGACGTCTGGACTTCTGACAAAGGGATACTACACGGCTACCCAGACGACGGATATAATGATGGCACAGCACTGTGACCCAGGCTGTCATTTACCGCCATCTCCTTTGTGTAAATTGCTTTTACGTGCACAAAGGGATGCGCTGTCTTGTTTTACACAGGCAGACATGAGCTGTTTACGCTCCGCGGTAGACAAACTGCCTGCCACACCAAAAGCTGCACTTCGTACGGGGCTCGAGGCACGTCTCTACGTCCAATGCACAAAGCGATGATAGTTGCTCGAGGCACGTCTCTACGTCTAATGCACAGAGCGGTGACAGTTTCTCGAGGCACGTCTCTGCGATTGATGCACAGAAGGGCTGCAGACCTTCAAAAATACGCCTCCGCATTTAATGCACATGATGGTGGTAAATCTCGGCATTTAATGCAAGAGATTTGATTATATCTTCAAAAGCCGTAATTTCGGCTAAGACGTCCACATCAGCACTCTGGCACGGTACGCAGCGGCTTCTACGCCCATTCAGCTCCTGTGCTCACTCGGCTTCTACGCCCATTTAGCTTCTACGCCCACTCGTCCTCTATGACCACTCGGCCTCTAATGACCACTCGGCTTCTACGCCTATTTTCGGCTTTTATGCCTACTTGGCTTCTATGCCATGGTGACAGACATTGGCTTCTACGCCCACCTCTTCTACATGAGGGATACCTACCTACGTGGCTTCTACGTCGTGATCTTCGTAGCGATTATACGCGTTTTGTCCCTTAGTTGGACCCGCGTCACACGCTCATTCAAAGGATCATCTATACGCAAGCATTGGTTATTTTAACCGTTGTGTAAAAGTGTGATGTACTTTCCATGCCTCGGTTTCTCTACCGACGGAGTGGTCACTGTCACCAAAACTCTATAAATAGAGACCTCTATCAATGAGGAACAAGGTCGGAAAATTGGTCAAGAAAACCAATATCAGATCCAAGGTCGACAAATTGGAGGGTCAAAGAAGTTAGGTCTAAAAACTGATCAAGAGATCCAATACCAGATCCAACGGTCGAGAGAGAGAGAGAGAGAATCCGGAGCTCAGGCAAAAGAGTAGGGATCGACGACTTTGGCATCGTGCATCCACCCTCTTTTGCAACCTTCGAAGCTGCTACCTGTCTTCCACGGCACTTCTTCAACATCGTGTGGTCCAAGGGCTAAAGTAATCAACTACAGATCAGACACCTATAGCAATATTTACCTAGATTAAATAAATTGTACTCCCACGTCCTCGTATAGGATCAAATTGTACAAGTTTGTTTGTAAACCAAAGAAGGCGGGTTTCGTGTAAACCCTATCTTGAATACATTTTCATTCTTTCGTTTTCCACCACAAACACCTGCTACCACCTCTCCTGCTGTGAAATTCTCCTCCATCGATAGCAAGAAGGCTCGACCCTATCCTCTGGGTGCTGGTCTCCTTTGTTGCTGACCTTTAGGTCTCGCATGTGCCTGGGCCTACGCATACTGTTGAAGCCTCTGCTGGAATGCCTGAGTCTGTGTAGGCAAAGGCCTCTGAACATGCTACTGCTACACTGGTGCTAGTATCCTCTAATACGATGCTACTGGCCGAACTGGTGACTGGGCTGATGATGATCCAGTCTGGTTCCTCCTACGATATGCTCCGACCATGTGGTCTGATTCCCCACACACCAACTATAATCCCTGTGCCCTTCGGTAATCTGATACTATATGCCTAGGTTTTTCGCAATGGAAACAACTACAGTTAGAGGAAGAAGATGACTACCTCTGCGGAGGGAGAGTCTGGGAAGACTGTTGAGATGATATTGTCCTCCTCGAGGATCCAATCGTCAGGGCTCAAATTGCTGGAGCTGGTGTTGATGACTGGGATGCTAATCCTCCTGAAATATTGGGCCTCTTTTGACTCCCAACTCGATCTGTAATCCTCTGTAATTTGTACTCATACCTCCTGGCTGCCCGTATTACCGCATCAAAGGTCTGAAACTCATGCTGCTCCACAGCCAAGATAATCTCTAAATGGAGTCCCTGCTGGAACCTCCTCGCTCTCTCCAACTCGGTCGCTACCAAAGTAGGAGCAAACCGACTAAGTCTCGCTAACTCTGCCACATAACTGTCAACCTTCCTTCCTTCCTGCCTTAGGTTATTAAATATCTGCTGAATCTCGTAATGCGCCATCGCGTCAAAATACCTCGCCTGAAATCTTTCAGTAAAAATCTTCCATAGAATCGGTATTATGAGAGAAACCTCCAGCACTGCCCACCAATCACTAGCCAAATCTAACAACTGTAGCCTCACTATTGCTACACGCTCTCTAGCCAGAGTCCCTTCTGCCCCCAAGATGGCCTCAATATCCTCCAATCAAGCATCAGATAAAATCGCGTCTTCTATACCATTGAAGTAAGGAGGACTGAGATGCTTGAAGCTGGTTGCAGAAATTTGGATCTGAGAACCACCTCGCTCCAATGCTGTCTAAACCGATTGAGTTAGTATATCACTCTGGTGCTGTTGGGTCGTCATGAAACTTCGAAGGACATCTATCAGGGCTTGGGAAACACCCTCTGGTTGCTCGGGCTGAACTGGGTGTACAGGTGTTGCCTGCTGGTCTGATACTATCGGCCGATCTGCCCTGGGATCTACTCTAGACTCTTCCCCTGAATGCTGAGACCGATCTCAAGGAATATGTGGAACTCCCGAATGCTGACCCTCCTCGAGCTGTACTCGATCCATCTTGTCTATAGTAACAGGAACAGTGCCCCTGAAAGTTAAGGACACAAGAATCAAACGAAGAACAAGATAGATCAATGAATAAGCATATAACATGTCAAGAATCAGGGATAGAGATAAATGACTAGGGATCAAGGGAAATAATTTTAGGATTGAGACATCTAGCAACAACAACCCCCACATATCTGTAAAAACCAGACATAATCCGTTCAGACAGACATAATCCGCTCAGACAGACTTGCATGGGCCACCACTAAAATCGTGTCACGCTTCAGAACCACAATACTGGAGAGCGGGGCTGACAAGGCTAGCTACGTATACTTAGAGCACTCCGGTACTCTGCATATACAGTGAAGATATAAGACATGAGGGGTTACTACTACAAACCATCAGTCAAGCCTAGGTCTAACAAATTCTAGTGTCTCAATCACAAGAACAACATGAATAATAACAAGATGTAAGATCAGCTGAAATATAATAGTAAAGAATCACAAACTATAATATACAGATGATCATGAAGTTAGTAAACACATAATGAATAAATTAGCCCAAATCTGAGTCATACATGATCAACCCTAGGATTTGTCAATCATGCTAATGCCCATAGGCTAATTGATCAAACCAAAATATGAGCTAAACACGTGCTCGGTGGCTAAACTCATACAAAGTAGAATGTATATTAGAGTGGGGAAGTAAGAAAACCCACTCAAGCGGCCTGGTGCTCCTAGTGGCCACCATCCTCAAGAAAGTACAGAAGATCCTTCGGTGTTGCTACTGGATCTGGCAATAAAAAATCAGTGGGGTCAGTGCCCCAAATAGAAATTACCACAGAGGAAGCCAATCTAGGAACTTAAACCAACAACACAAGAAATACAAATACTGAAATAAAGAATGAATGTAAATAATCTCAGGATAATTAATAAAATACTGTAAACCTACAATGAGACATATCCTGAACTGATAATCAATAGAGTAACAAGTGCAGAAAATAAAGGTGCGAGCTTGTAAAGCCTAGACTATCTATCATCCATAAATTACGACAAATCATATAAGTAAGGCTTGATACTTTAACTAACTAGGGTTATCACAATCCTAATTAATAACAATTATAATGCAACACGATGTTAGAGTTTCTTCTGATCGCATGCCCCTGCAGTCCGTTCGGGATATCCTTACGCACAAACCAGCATCGGATACTCCTCAAGGTACTCCCCAATGTAAACCACTGTATACTCCTCAAGATAACTGTATGAATAACCGAGACTATATGTAATCTAGGAAAATCCCTAGCCATGTACTAAGTGAATCTCTAGTTATTAGCCCATAATAGTTTCTTGTATGAATCCGGGTGTGGCATTCTGCAGAATCCATCCTAGACATGATGCACCAAAATAAGTTCTTCTAGTAATATAAACAAGTTTAATATATATTGCACAAATGGACTCATGTAATCCATGACAACAACCAAGCCACGTGTAACCAAGTGAAGCCAAGTAAAGCTAAGTGAAGCCATGTCAATCCAGGTGAAGTTAGGTAAAGCCATGTGAAACCAGGTAAAGCCATGTACAACCATGTGAAGCCATGTCCAACCAGATAAAACCAAGTCAAACCATGTCTGATGAAGCCATGTAGAGTCATGCCAAGTCAAGTCCAGTCAATCATGTCATCACGTGTAGCCGGGCAAAGCCGGGTGAAATTGAGTAAAGCCAAGTAGGGTCAAGTCATTTAAAGCCATGTAAGTTCGTGTCCAAATCTGGTCAAGTCATCGCGTGTCCAAGCAAAAGCCAGAAGTATCAAAACGAAATCACCAAAAACCAAGAAGACCTAAAGAAAGAGCACAATCGATATACTGTCGGTACAGTCCAGTACACCGTCGGTATACCGGTCCAATGATAGGGAAACACAACAAGTTTTTTATTACAACAAATCGGTACACCATCGGTACACTGTAGTATATCGTCGGTACGTCATTCTAAATAGGCAAAAAGTTACTGAAAAATAAACTTCCACAAATTGGTATACTATCGAAACATCCCAGTACGCCGTCGATATGCCGGCCAAGACAAATATCTTGAAGTCAGTCAACAAATATCGGCAGGATCGGTATACCGTCGGTATACTGTAGTACACTGTCGGTATGGTGATAGGGTTCACAAAAAATATCCAGAAATTAAGTCTGTCGAAATCTGTATACCGTTGGTATACTGTAGTATACCGTCGGTATGCCAATTTTCAAGAATAAATATGGTTAAATCAAGTCTGATTTTCGGGACCCAAATCAAAGTCTAAACTAAAAAGCAATAACCAAGCTCCAGGAAAGTAAAATGACAGAAAGTAAAATAATTTTACGAAATCGGTAAGGTGTACTTGCCTAACGCGAGCTCCCAGTCTAAACCTTCTAGTCTACCACCATGAAGGGATTCAGAAACCACACTCCAGGTCTCAAGATCACGCTTTCAAGCTCAAGAGAGAAATGAAGAAGAGAGGAGAGAGGAGAGAGAAAGAGAAAGAGAAAGAAATAAAATGAATCAAGTATTATTTATAGAGAAATATCTCGAAAATATCTCAAAATATCTCAAAAGTGGAACAAATATCTGACGGACAGTATACGTACCATCGGTATACTATAGTATACCATCGGTATACTGGTCAGGTAGTAAAATTTTAATTTTGAGAATTTTTCGTTTTTTTTAGATCCAATAAAATGCAATAAATATCACAACAATACGTATCAACATAAAATACGAATACTGTGAGACGAGTCTCACAAGTATTACGTCATCCGTCGTTAAGCACTTAATAATCACATAAATCGTCTGTGGTATCGTGACCTGTTGGTTATGATAAAGTGCTCTCGTGAAGATGGACACGGTTCGAATCCTCCCTTGGAAACTTAGTTCCTAATCCGGTGAAAAGAACATATCAAAAAAATAAAAAAAATCCAAAGGACAAATGTATGGAAAACAATACAGCAAACGAGAGACATCTCTACTATTATAATGCGGTATCAAAACGGCTCAAAAGTGAGCCATCTAAACCGTTAGTAAATACTCAACCAATTATTATTTTTAAAGAATAACTTACGGGAGATTAATAAAACCTTAAACCAACTTCTTTCTTATCTATCCAAACAGTAAATAAATATTAAACCAATTTACTTAAAAAAAACTAATGGGAGAGAAAAATAAAATCTTAAACTAACTTCTTTCTTATCTATCCAAACCGTAAATAAATACTAAACCAATTTACTTAACCCAAAAAAAAAACTAACTGAGAGAGGTAAATAAAACTTTAAACAAATTATTTTTTTTTAAAATTACTTACGGGAGATTAATAAAACATTAAACCAACTTCTTTATTATCCTTCCGAACCGTAAATAAATACTAAACCAATTTACTTAGCAAAAAATATAACGGGAGAGAGAAACTCTACGGGAGATTAAAAAAACTATAACCGTAAGTAAATACTCAACAAATTTAAATTTAAAAAAAATTTTTACAAGAGATTAAAAATCTAAAATCGTAAAAAAATACTCAACCAATTTAATTAATAAATTTTTTACGGAAGATAAATAAAAACCGAAACAAACGTCCCTCTTATCCGTCCAAACTGCAAGTAAATACTCAAAAAATTTATAAGAAAAATTTATAATTACGAAATAAAAAATTCAAGATAAATTATTTTTTACAAACAATACTTAGCATTAAATATACGTGCAACGTACATGCACGTTACTAGCATATATTAACTTTTAGTATAAAATTGAAACAAATGATATATAGGGAATTACATGAAATTTTGATTAGATTTGTCAAGGTCCCTCTCTCTCTTTTAGCGTGTGATTGTTCATCTTTGCTCCAAGACTTAACTCACCACTGGTTGGTAGCTGTACTAATTATATATAATTTTGTTTTTTCTAACCACATGTATTATATAATCACCATATTAATTTTGCCATAATCACTCTAACCAACATAATTTTCGTTTGAAATATCTATCCGCATCTGATCCAATAACCCGGTTACAGATGGCCGTGGAGAATATCTAGTGCAAGTGTGAAGAAGGGTTAATGGTATCTATCAACCTCGTTTCTCGATCGTGTCATAAATATATGGATTTTGAAAATGCTTGTCGAGGACGTGTATCACGCGGGCACTCATTAGTGCTACTGAAGTCCACGCCTAGTGAGGGCGTGTATCATGTTTCCTCTATACTCACGGTAGATCACCACCCCCAACTTGTCTTTTTCTTTTTCTTTCATTGGACTCCATTGAAATGCCATTTGTTGTGTTTCAATAATGGAAGCTATTTGGCACAGACAGCAAAGTCTATAAATTGAAAAAAAAACAGTAGAATCCACCTCCAATCAGACGACGTCGTCGATGGAGCATCTACAGCTTCCGATAGTTTGTTTCCTCGTCGCCATCTTCGTAACCACCTTAGTAGTGTTGTTCAAGAGAAGGGGAGATGAGCTAATAGTCGTCCAAGACGACGTCTACCATCTTGCAGCTGGTTACCCTGTCCCCAGCTCCCTGACGTGGCCGAATGACATGGTCGTCTCGTGCTCCTACTGCTCGCCAACGCCAACGCCAACGCCAACTATGGCATGCTAGTTGAAGACCCACATTGATGTGCCGGCCATCTTCAAAAGAGAAGTTTATATATACTTTCTACAAGTAATAAACTGTTGTGGTGGTGGTGGTTAATGGAAGCATGTTAGCTGCTGCTGCTGCTGCTTCTCTTCTTCTTCTTTTCAAGAAACGTACATGTATTAATCTTGTATTATTACAAAGAGTTCACAATCAGTAGTGTTTTGATCTCTTCCACGAATAAAAACATTTTCATCCAAGAATTAATACATCTCCTACTGGGATTAATTGTATCATTAAATTATATTTATGGTGATTAGCTATATATGGTGATTGGCTGATATATATTGTGATTGGGGTATTGGGATTAAATTGTATTTATAGTGATTGGCCATGTGACTTAGGCCCCAAGTTGATATGTGGATGTATATATATGTAATATCATGATGAATGAAATACCTAGAATATTATCTCCTATCACTTCTTCACATGGTATCAGAGCCTGACGGCTAGCGCACGTATTCTTCGAGTGGTGGCGGTATGTCAAGCGGTGACGGCGACATGACGAGCGGCGGCGGGACTTCTCTACACCGGCGGCATCGTGGATCGATCCCACATCCCCGTATTACCTTGGTTCTAATGACAATCCGGGTAATACAATTACGTAAGTGGTGTTTCGTGGAGAGAATTATGAGGAATTATCGAGATTTATTCGGCTTTCTCTACGGGTTCGACGAAAATTTTGGTTTGCTGATGGGTCTATTATAACAAATGTATATTTTCACTAATACATATACATGTATATTCTTAAATATAGTTATGCATAAATGTGCTATGTATATTTATAACGTATAAATATATATACCTATATACTTCTATTTAGTGTATATACACTTATATGTATTTTGTACAAAACTACTGATATACACTTATATATATACATTATACATATTAAATTGATACATATCTATATTTTCTGAGTATAAATGTATATTTATATATGTATTACTACTAGATGACCCTAGTTGACTAGTGCCCTGCCTGGCATGGCCCTAAGGCCAGTATTTTTGACTGTGTGTTAGCGTAGCATCTGATGCAAATGTTGTATTGTGTTATGTCTATAGGACTGTTGGTTCACCCAGGGGATACTCTGGAATAGGACCTCAATATTTACCAGCTAAGGACCCAAGGCAAGTACATTCTCTGATAATTTCTATAAGTTCAATAATCTTGAAATGTTACATCTGAATCCTTGACACTGTGCTACACGGACTAGTATAGCTTGGATCTGCAGTCATGAGATGTTACATTGATTATCGTTGACATTGTACACGACATGTATATTAGACATCGTATATGATAGATTGGACTTGCTCGTGTATCGTGACGTGTCATGGTTGGATCCACATTACTAGTTGGGGGCGGGAAAGTAGTTAGTAAGAAATGTGATCATAACCTCTTATTGTAGTATAGTACAATGTAAGTGTTAATCATGCTCTTCACATATGATTAGCCAGGCCCTATAGCTATCGTACATGTTCCCAAGCCGATCATATTTCGAAACTACTATTTTAAACACTTAGAATAGATTACAGTTCCCTATTTAAATCATATACTACATCACCCGTATATGATACTGTTCCTTGTTCTTTTCATTTTCATACTGACTGTATCATATTGCCTATTGCATGTCTCTTTACATTGCCTGTCTCTCTTTAATTGCCATTGCATTTATTTCACTGTCTTCTCAGTAGCTAGCATCACATGTTTATTGCTTTATAGTCCTTATCAATTTAATGGAACTGTTATTTGAGATTTGTACTTTGCTCCTTCCTGACTGAAAATATTTTTCCAGACTATGCCTTAGAGGACCGGTGTCCGACACTTTATGGACCATATGGTGAGTAGCTGCAGACTTGGTAGTTTAGTTGTGATTCCGGAAGGTCTAGCCGGAATTGCTAACCTTCTAGTTATTTTCTTTTAGCAGACTATTTGGTACCGGATTTGTCTCCGGCATGATTTGTTGAGACTTGGATATTATTGAGTTAGATTATTACTTTTTGACTTGTGTTGTATTTAATTTTTGTTCGATATCTTATCGTGCTGTAATCCTGTGATTGAGTATGTGTTCGTATTATTTTGTGTCATCCTTACCTCCTTATGAAGATTGGATGCTTGTGTGAGATTGGCTAGATAGTATCAAGACCTTGACAGCGTTCTACCGTCGATGCTGCGGCGTAGGCTGGACGTACCCGCGTACTCGTGCCCCAATTCCGGGTGCGGGTCGTGACATCTATCAATAAACCTTCGGAGAAAGATCAATTGGAGGATTTATATTGCGTCCATTCGATGCTTGTGCAGTAGATTTTGCATACTATCGATGCTTCGGTGAAGAAGACAATACCATACTTTGAGGAGGCGAAACCACTGTAGGATTCGCTCAATGTCCGATTTAGCGGACATGCGGCTGGTGGTGGACGTGGACGGGGTACGAAAGTGCGTGAGTGGTGGCAGGACGTGACTCCGTTGCGGAACAGTCGCGGATGGCAGATGATGGTACAGGCGTCGGTGGTGTGTCGGGATTGACTCCGGACCAATGGCAATAACTTATTTCTATGCTTGGTAATTCATCAACTAAATCTCCGGAGGATCGTATGGTGGGTAAGTTCATTGCACCTTGGATTATTGATACAGGCGCTTCGAATCATGTTACGGAGAATTTGAATTTATTGTCGGGGGTGCCGGCAATAGAGGTGTGTCCCGTTGGACTCCCGGACGGACGGAGTGCAGTTTCCTCGTGCTGCGAAAGTGTTGCTCTTGCACCAGGCGTGGTTCTCACAAATGTTCTATTCGTATCTCAATTACATTATAATTTAATTTTTATGGCCTATGTTATTGATTATATAAATTGTGTTGTATAATTCAGTAGAAATTTGTGGTGATATATGACCCCAGTTTGAGGACCCTGATTGGCGTTAGTGAAAGGCGGGACGAACTCACCTACTTTTGTATTGTACCAAAGAGCCAGGCCTTGGCAGTGACTGGGACGACTTCTCTGGACATTTGGCATCAACGACTTGGCCATCCTTCTGATAAAGTAGTAAAGTCACTTCCTGTTGTCAGTAGCTCTATTAGTTCAGTGAATAAGGCATGTGAAGTTTGCTATTAGGCAAAGCAAACTCGAGGTATCTTTCCTGTCAGTGACTCTCGAGCTGTGGTAATTTTTGATTTGATACATTGTGATCTTTGGGGGCCGCTTCTTACGCCTTCTTCGTATGGAGCTCGATTATTTTTAACGATTGTGGATAATTTTTCTAGTGTTGTTTGAGTGTTTTTGTTGATTGATAAGACTGAAGTATACAAGATATTCTCGTCATTTTTTTCTATGATTGAGCGACAATTTAATTCCAAAGTTCGCATTATGCGAAGTGATAATGGTACTGAGTTTAATTGCCTGCATGACTACTTTGCACAAAATGATATTTTGTTTCAGACATCTTGTATAGGTACACCTCAGCAAAATTGGAGGGTCGAACGAAAATATAGACATATTTTGAATGTGGCACGCGCTTTACGTTTTCAGAAAAATTTGCCAATTTATTTTTGGGGTGAGTGTATTTTGGCGGCTGGATATTTGATCAATCGAACTCCTTCGAACCTCCTTGGTTTTAAAACCCCCTATAAAATATTATTTGGTGTTCCTCCTTCTTATGATGAATTATGTATTTTTGGTTGTCTTTGTTTTGCCCACAACAAAAAAGCTAAGATGGATTAGTTTGCTCCTCACAGTCGAAAGTATATTTTTGTGGGATACCCCCATGGCAAGAAGGGATAGAAATTGTATGATCTAGATACTGGTGATTATTTTATCTCTCGAGATATTAAATTTTATGAGAACGAGTTTTTCTATTCTGTTGAAGATGATCGTAGTGATATGGCTCCTCCTGACATGGCGTCCCTTGTCTTGGGTGATGATGCTTTGGGGTTTGATCTACCTCATATGGATGGGATGGCCGTCATGGAGGCTGAGGCCACCGTGGAGGACAACACAGTTGAGGTCGAGGAAGCCGTGGAAGATGCGATAATAGAGGCCACCGTGGCGGAGGCAGTCGTGGCGGCTGCGATAGTAGAGGATGAGGCGGCGGTGGTGGTGTCGAATGGTGATGGTGCAATGGGACGTGGCATGCGTACCAAGATTTCGTCTGTGAAGCTCCGTGACTTTGTTACAAATACAATACGAAAGTTGTCTAACAGTCCTCCCTCCTAACGTTCCACTACGTCCAATGACTCCTCAGGTACTCCTTATCCTATAGCACATTTTTTGAATTATGACTAATTTTCTCTGGGACACAGAAATTTTCTTACATCTGTAACTGCAGGTACAAAACCGACATCCTTTAAAGAGGTGGTTAAAGATATAGGTTGGCGAGAAGCTATGCAGAAGGAGATATGGGCGTTGGAGGATAGTGGTACCTGGACCATGGAGATACTTTCGGCTGAAAATTTTGCTCTAGGGAGCTAGTGAGTATACAAGATAAAGTACAACTTTGATGGGAGTGTTGAGCGACATAAAGCCCATTTTATGGTTTTTGGAAATCATCATGTCAATCCAGATTGATTACTGTTCATGCCTTTCTAGCTGTAGTTGCAGCAAAGAATTGGAAACTACATCAGATGGATGTTCACAATGTCTTCCTACATGGAGACCTTACCGAAGAAGTGTATATGAAACTACCACCTGATTTTCAAACCAAACATCCGGGTTAGGTATGTCGGCGTCGAAAATCTCTTTATGGGCTTAAACAGGTGCCTCGTTGTTGGTTTGCGAAGTTGGCATCTTCTTTGTGGGAGTATGAATTTTGCCAATCGTACTCTGACTATTAGTTTTTTACTCTTCATAAGGATGATGTTCAGATAAATGTTCTTGTGTATGTCGATGATTTGATTCTCTGGCAATAATTATGCTGCTCTTACTACCTTTAAGAATTATTTGAGTATATGCTTTTACATGAAGGACCTTGGGACGTTGAAGTTTTTTCTTGGTGTTGAGGTAGCTCGAAGTGCGGAAGGTTTTTTCTGTGTCAAAGAAAATATACACTTGATATTATCTCTGAGACAATATTATCGGGGACGAAACACGCAAGCTTTTCCATGGAACAACATCATCAACTGGCACGCTCTACAAGTCCACTTTTGTCTGATGGGGAAGGATATCGATGGCTGATTTATCTTTCGTTTACTCGGCCGGGTTTGGCTTATGTTGTTCACATCTTGTCCAGTTTATGCATGAGCCCAGCGTGATCATTGAGATACGACTTTGAGGGTAGTTAGATATCTGAAGGGTTGTCCCGATCAAGGCATTCTTCTTCACTCTGACTGTGATTTGCTGCTCCGAGGGTGGTGTAATTCTGATGGGTGAGTTATCCCATCACACGACGCTCTTTGTCTGGTTGGTTAATTTTTTTTGGTGATTCGCCCATCTCTTGGAAGACGAAGAAACAGGTAATGGTGTCCCATTCTTGGGCAGAATCGGAGTACCGTGCGATGGCGGCAGTCATATATGAGCTTAAGCGGCTCAAGGGGTTGCTTGACAGTTTGTGGGTGCAACATTCGTGTGCTACGGTTTTGTGATAGTCAATCTGCTTTAGATCTTGGCAGAACCCAGTTTTCCATGAGCGCACAAAACACATTGAGGTAGATTGTCATTTTTTGAGGGATGATGTTCTTGCTGGAGTTACTTGTCCATTTCATGTGCCAACATATGGGCAACTGGCAGATATTTTTATCAAAGCTTTGGGCAAACAGCAATTTGAGTTTCTTTTATCCAAATTGGACATTTGTGACTTGCATGCTCCAACTTGAGGGGGGGGGGGGGGAGGGAGGGGGGAGGGGTATTGGGATTAAATTGTATCATTAAATTGCATTTTTGGTGATTAGCTATATATGGTAATTGGCTAGCTATATATGGTGATTGGGATATTGAGATTAAATTGTATTAAATTGTATTAAATTGTATTTATGGTGATTGGCCATGTGACTTAAGCCCCAACTTAATATGTGGATGTATATATATGTAATGTAATGATAAATAAAATATCTAGAATATTATCTCCTATCACTTCTTCACATCTCCTTTAGCAAAGTCTAGTGAAGTACACAACAAATATTCCGAGACGAGAATTTTTATGTCAAATACAATGCATCTAACTAAACTAGCTGTAGTAGGAAAATCCAGATTGAACACCCTCCTATTTTGTCCCCAGGTTGATGGATACTTGTTCATATTTTTTTCTACCCTATCTATTTCTAACCTAGTGCATATATTGCATACAAAAATTTTATTGTGCATAGTCATCGTATCGATGAACCGTATTACCTTAGAAGACCAAACAATATTCCATTTATATAGATTAATCTTCTTCTTTTTTGAGAAACAACAAACAATTTTATAAGTTAACTGAGTTATGACAGTCCATATCATGAATGATATAGTTTAGTACATATGAAGGAGCAATATCATACTTAAAAGGAAATTGGAAATGGAGATAAAACAGAGGATGTAGCCAAAGCATTGGCCACTCCATTGGCTGATCTTGGAATGTACTCGAATGAAATTCCATTATTGTGACGGAGAAGATCTCAACATTCCCCAAGAAATTTTCTAGCCTTCTATAAGAAATTTACGTATGAAGGCACAACATCATCTCTGGTTAGAAGGGATTGGATAAGGCTTTGCAATGATGAATATTGTTGCAGAAGATCACGAACCAATGGTTGAGCATTCTTATGTTGATATTAGCTCCTGTAGGAATCAAATTACTGATAGCTCTCCACACAAAAATAAGCACCCGGGGGCTGATGTGTTGCAGTTTCCAGAGCTCTTTCCATTTGGTGACGTCCTGGGGTTGATTTTGAGAGGGTTCCCTACAGTCAATAATTTTTTTGTATACAGACTTTGTGTTGTCCTCCATCATTTGTATGAATCCAAATAAGTGTCTTGAGCGATATTGGAGATGATTGGAGTTTGAATTATGGCTGCTGCCTCAATAGGGGAAAATACTGAATATAAGATGTTCATTCCATCTGCAACTGGACTGATCAATCAGCTCGTGTACATATTGTACTATAGATTGGGCACCCGTAACTCCATATACTTTAAAATATGGTCAAATATAGACCCAAGGGTCATTCCATATGTTGAGGAAGTTCCCATTCTTAACTTCCTATATAACATTACCCACCAGAATGTCTCTGCAGTTTAAAATACTGCACCATGTACGTGAAGAACCTATATTAGTTGTAGTAGTCCAAAAATTGCCAGATCTGAGATATTTACGTTCCAACAATTTAACCCATTCTGCTTTTGGATTATTAATAAACCTCCAGGCCAATTTTGTCACCAGTGCTCTATTAACAATCTCAGGATATCTTATTCCAAGCCCTCCCTGAGCTTTAGGTAGACCAAAAAATTTCCAGTTTCTATAGTGCATTTTAGTAGTATTATTCGAACCCCCCACCAAAAATGGTTTTGAATAGAGAAAAGTTTTCTAATCACAAGTTTTGGTAAGAGATAAGAGGATATGAAATCATTAGGCATTGAGCTCAGGGTTTATTTGATCAATGTTATGCGACCCGCATGAGATAAGCAAGTGTCACGACCCGCACCCGGTGTGAGGGCACGAGTACGTAGGTACGTCCAGCCTACGCCGAAGCATCGATGTTAGAACGATATCTATGTCAACAATACTATCTAACATCTCACACAATATATATATATATATATATATATATATATATATATATATATATATATATATATGTCAATGATATCTCAACTCCAAATGGAGGACAATAAGGCAATATGATAATCAATACTCAATCACAATAAAACTAGAGAAAGATAATTGCACGATGTGGAATAGAAGAATAGATTCGTAAAGTTACAATACAATCCAAAATCCAAATATAGTAGTCTAGCCACAACACAAATAGTCTTAAATATATATATATATATATATATATATATATATATATATATATATAATGAACATGTCAACGATATCTCAACTCCAAATGGAGGATAATAAGGCAATATGATAATCAATACTCAATCACAATAAAACTAGAGGAAGATAATAGCACGATGTGGAGTAGAAGAATAGATTCGTAAAGTCATAATACAATCCAAAATCCAAATATAGTAGTCTAGCCACAACACAAATAGTCTCAAATATATATATATATATATATATATATATATATATATATATATATATATATAACATGCCAATGTCTAGCTGGAGAAATATCTAGTAAAATAGTGAATAACTTAGTCTGCTATACTAGTTGAGTCTCTTCGGTGGCTGGCACTAATCATCCTGCTCTAAGGGTGCTACCCCAGCCGGATAATCATCATGTGGCCCACAGTAAGTGGGACACCACTCCTATAAATAATCATCTGAAAAACAAAAATACAAGATGCACCAGTAACTAGGAATGAAAATATAGCTGAAACAGGCAGATAAATACAATAAGAAACTGGAAAGATAAATATAGGTAATATAGAATGAATTGTGAGTAAGAGAAACTATAATACTGACTAAGTGCCTTAGAGTACAAGTCCGTTATGTGATCAGTTTATGTTGCACAAGAATAAACTAAGGTAACTCGATCATACGTGCGGTGTCTAATCGACATACACACGACTCACTACCAGAAAAAGTCAAATTAGCGACGTCTAAAAACGTCGCTAAATAACCAAAAATCGTCGCTAATTAGGTTTAGCGACGTAATTAGCGACGTTTTAAAGCAGTCGGAAAACACCAAGTCGCTAAAACAAAAAACGTCGCTAAACGTCGCTATGTCGACGTTTTTTAGCGACTTTAATGTGTCGCTAAATTTAGCGACGTTTTGCGACGCCAAGTCACTAAATAGCGACGTTTAGAAAAGTCGCTAAACGTCGCTGATTAGCGACGTCTATCGCGACGTTACACCGACGTCTTTAATGACCTGGCTATACTGCCATGTCAGCAATTGGCGACGTTTAGCGACGTCATTAGCGACATCCTTAGCGACGTTTTACAGCGTCGCTAAGTAGCGACGTAATTAGCGACGTAAATTAACGTCGCTAAATGTCGCTAAACGTCGCTAATAACGTCGCTAATTTTTAAAAAAAAATAATGTGCAGAAACAAACATTGGTGATTCCCTGCAGTTTTACATCATCTTCATCATACACACCAACATGATTCAATCTAGTTAACTATATAATCCAATTAAATTAAAGACCACAAGAAGTATCAATCCAATTAAATGTGGATAACTATATAATCTAATTAAATTAACTAAAAAATTAAAGACCACAAGAAGCATCATACATCATGTCTATTGTTGAAGTATCAATAATTCATAAATAATAATAAAAATAACTATACTACTACGGATCTGCAGGAGGCTGACCAGCGGCGCGCTTGAAGGATAACAACTCCTCATACTCGTCCCGTGGAATCGACACCGATGTCGATGGAGAAGGCAGTGACGTCGGTGGAGGCCGTGCCCGCTCCAAGTCTGCGAGTCGCTGGTTGTAAGAATCCAGGGTAGATAACAGCCTCGTACTGCTATCACCCATTGAATCCTACATCCTCGTCAGGTTCTCGCCCATCGATAGCTGTGACGCCTGCATCCTCGTCAGCTTCTCGCCCATCGATAGCTGTGACGTCTGCAGCTCCATGATGTTGCGATCATTGGAGGCTCTAATATCATTTGTCAATTCTCGTAGCTCCGTCATGCTGCGGTCGAGCATATCCAATCGTGCGATGAGCATCGGATCGTCCGCCTGCGGCTGGGATCGGGACTGGTCCTCCATACTTCGCAGCAAGTCGTCACGGAGAGACGCAATCTGACGGTCAACGGCCTCCTGGACGGCCTCCTGGACTCTGGCCGACGACTGCGTGGTCTGCGACTGCGAGGGGTGTGTGGAATGCACAGCTGTCAGGGAGGCCCTAGATGACTGCATCGCAACCAGGGCGCCATAGGAGCCCGTACCGTAGTACATACCCCTCTGGAGACCACCAGCTGCGGTCACCCACAGGTCGTCCGCCGACGGAGATGGACCGGGCTGCGACGAAGCACCAGCCTCTCCAGGTGTAGTTGCACTAGCAGTCGCCCGCTCACGAAGCCTAAGATACTCAGCCTAGAAAAGGTTTGGAAACTCAATAATTGCCTAAGTTATATTAAAATAAACACAAAGTAAAGTAATACTTACATAGGTCTGTGAGGCCCTCTCATCAATGAGATTTCCGTCCTTGCGATGGGTGGCCAAGAAGACGGTCACCATGTTTGCATCCTCACCCCTCTGTTCCTGTTAAAAATATATTTTTTATTACTAAACTTAAATATTTTTCCAAGTACCATTTTATGGTACTTATATTAAAATAATATATTTTAAAAGAAAAAATATACCAAACGACGGAAATGTTTCGTCATCGGAATCGAGCCACCACACCACTTGGCAGCATTCTGCCTAGCCGCCTTGGCCTTCTTAGACCTTTCCTTGTAGCTTGGATCGTCGAATCTAGCCCTCATCGCAGTCCACTGCTCAGGCGTGATCCAACCTTGGATTGGTTTTCCAGCACGATCACGAGCCTTCTGGTCATCCAGAGCATCTCGGATAAGCTTGGAGGCAACGGTAGGAAAGAGCCGCTCGATCAACTCGGCCCGGTACGGAGGATAAAAATACGTTTGCTACAATAAATAATTCATTAAGTTAGCATCACGAATATGCATAAATTAGAGGATTTATTTAATATACTTTTACCTGGAAGTGCGCAAACCAGAACGCCTTCCTCTCCTCCGGAGCCTCAGAGTAGTTGATCCAAGGGCCACCGTAGTTGTTCCTCAGAAATTGGCCCAGGCGTCTCTGAACCGACGATGGACGATATCTATACAGAAATAATAATTTAGATTACTGAAAAAGTCAATATACGATGAATAAAGAGAAACACAAATATATACTAAATTATCTAATTGACTTACTTTGTACCGTCGGCCCAAATCTCTGTCCTCGTCTCCTCCGGTGGTGCGCATGGAGGATCTTGCTGATGCTGGGACAACGTCGGCATGACCTCCTCTACATGCTCATCTGTCTTCATGGTTCCGTCAGCAGGAGGAACGCTGGACGAGGGAGTACTATCACGCCTGGAACTACTCGTCCCAGGAGTGATGCCACGCAACGTCATCGCAGTCGAAGATGTGACTGATCGATATACTGGAGTACTGGGCGACGATGATCCGGAACCAACAGTAGGCAGTACCGGAGTGGCACTCTGTCTACCTCGGGACCTGCCGAATCCTTCGCGTCGTCCTGTCATATCTGATAACAACATATGATGAATATAGAGAAACACAAATATATACTACATTCTACAGTCGAAATGTGATACATATCTCAAAGCATTATACAGTCAAAATATAATACATATATTCGTTAATGTCAACATCTACTTCTACATGCAATATTTATAGTCCAAATATAGTTACATTCTACATGGAATATTTTATATTTTCAATCATCTTCAGAAAATTCATCTTGTTCGCCTTCCTCGTCCTGCTCTTCCTCTTCCTTGTCTTCACTTTCATCTACTTCATCGTCCTCTTCGGATAATTCTACATCTTCTACATTATTACTCGTGTAATGAGTAACTTCTGTTGAGTCCACATCTACAATATTTGTTACAAGAGGTAGATCGTCCTCCTGATAAGCTATTTCGTCAATGTCAAAGGTATTTCTAGCTTTAGTCTTGCATACTGCCCACCAATCCGACCTCGCTGTCCCCCGTCTAGGATAAGTTGTGAAGTACACGAGCTGAGCCTGACTTGATAGGACAAATGGTTCGTAGCCTTGATATCTACGCTTGTAGTTTATATCCACAAGGCCATGCTTGTCAATTTTCCAACCTTGATCTTGAATCGGATCGAACCATTCACACCTGAATAGCACGATATTAGCAGGTTCTGGGCCATAATTATATGTCAACTCCACAATCTCTCGTAAGATGCCAAAAAAATATTGCCCGGATTGACGTCTTTGTAGTTTGAAGATTTGATACACAAACCACTGTTTTTCGTGGAATCAAGATCCAGAAAGCTGTCTCTGATAGGAGCATTTATTGACTTGAACCTGAACCCATTCACACAGAAACTTGGCCATATTTTTACGGCAGTAATTGGTCCCTTGGCTAGAGTCCTAATAGATTCAGTCTCGGGTGATATTAGACGATCGACCTAGATACCAAAGTAGCGATAGTAAGTTATTTGTTTTGCAAGTACAGAAATAAAAAGTAATTACCAAGCATCTTACATATGCGTTCAACCAAGAAGGAAAATGGCATCTCATATCTTGTTCTACTTCTTCGTCTGTTATGTAGGGTCTAACCGACCTCAACTCATCATTATATGTGCTGAAAAACAATGAAGCAACTGCTGATTAGTAGCATAATAGTATCTTATACTATTACATTGAGATGATATAAACGTGGACGTATTAATTACTTACCCCTCTAGCTTCTCCACTTCATCCTCGTCGCAATTGAGTAATATATACAATTGAGCAGCCCTTAGCTCATCGTCATTCAAATATCTCTTCTTCATTTTTCCCGAGGGCTTTCCGGATGCATTGAATACTTTGAGTATTACATCATTAGATTCCTGATATGCGTCTTCGTTTCTGGGAGCTTTCGTCCTATTAGTAGCAACATGCGGTTTGAAATACGTCGAGCAAAAGTTTGTAATCTCCTCGAGAACATAAGCTTCACAAATAGAGCCTTCAACCCGTGCCTTATTTTTCACCTTTCTCTTTAGGTGATTCAGATGGCGCTCGAAGGGGTACATCCACCGATAACCGATAGGACCACCAACACGTGCCTCATAGAAAAGATGAATTGGCAAATGCTCCATAGAGTCAAAGAATCCAGGAGGAAACACCTTCTCGAGCTTACATAGTTTTACCGCAATGTCCCTCTCTTGCTTTTCTAGACGATCGACGAGCAACTTAGTACAACAAAGATCTCTGAAGAATATGCTCAGCTCTGTCAATGGGTCCCAAACGACCTGCGGTAAGAATTTCCGAAATGCAATCGGAATTAACCTCTCCATGAATACGTGACAATCGTGGCTCTTCATACCTACTAGTTTATTCTCCTTGAGGTCGACGCATCTTTTCAAGTTCGACACGTACCCGTCTGGAAACTTTAGACCCTGAATCCACCTACAAAGTCTACCTTTATCCTCTTTATCCAGTGAGAAAACTGACTTAGGTTGCTTTAACTTTCCATTCCCCTCCTCTATCAAATGCAATGCAGGACGTCTACATATGTCTTCTAAGTCCAACCTCGCCTTCGGATTATCTTTCGTCTTCCCCTTTACATTCATTACAGTATTAATTATGTTATCAAACACATTCTTCTCGATATGCATGACATCAAGGTTATGTCTGATCAGATTGGTGCTCCAATATGACAGATCCCAGAATATACTCCTCTTCGTCCAGTTATGGGTGCGACCAAATTCGTCACACTTGTACCTCTTAGCAGGCTCTTGGATAGCACTTGGTAAATCTTTTACCTCTTCCCATATCGTGCATCCGGGCCACCTTGGCGGTGGATTGGCCTTCTCCACAACTCCCGCACGAAAAGCATTCTGATTCCTCCGGTACGGATGATCCTTCGGCAAAAATTGTCGATGACAATCGAAGAAGCACGGTTTGCCTCCGTGTTTCAAATGGAAAGCCTGAGAACGGTCCATGCAATACAGACATGAGAGACGACCATGGGTGCTCCATCCCGATAATATTCCATAGGCCGGAAAGTCGTTGATGGTCCACATAAGTGCTGCCCTCATCTGAAAATTCTGCTTTCTAGAAACATCATACGTGTTGGCACCGACTTCCCACAGCTGATTCAACTCATCTATCAAAGGCTGTAAATACACATCGATGTTCCTCTTCGGATTGTTCGGACCCGGGATAATAACGGTTAGGAACATATACGGAGTCTTCATGCACATCCAAGGCGGTAGATTGTACGGAGTGACGATCACAGGCTAACACGAATACTGGGAGCCCGAAAGTCCGAATGGGATAAAACCGCCAGAGCAGAGCCCCAATCTGACATTACGCGCTTCTTCGGCAAAATATGGATACTCTCGATCAAAGTGCTTCCATGCTTCTCCATCGGATGGATGATCCAATACTCCTTCGTTCTGTTTTTGCCTGTACCAACTCATGTTTTCTGCAGTCTCCTTAACCATAAACAACCGCTGCAACCGCGGCATCAAAGGCAAGTAGTGCATCGAATCGGTAGGCTTCCTTGCACCGACAGACTTTCCTCTAACAGTGGCCTTGTAGCGATCAGCACCACAGAATCTGCACGCATCTTTATCCTTGTCGTCTTTGTAGTACAACATGCACCCGTTGCGACATGCATCGATTTTCTCGTATCCCATCCAAAGCGATCTTACCATCCTCTTAGATCGATAGAAGTCTTTAGGCAACTTTGTACCCTCGGGCAAGATCTCTATAATCAAATCGAGCAATCGATTATAGCATTCTTGCGACATGTTAAAATCGGACTTGATGCCCAATAATCTTGTAACCACCTCCAACGGTGAATGATCCTCACAACCAGGATATAGTGGAGTCCTTGCATTCTCAAGCAACTCCATAAACTTTGCAGCATCGGCATTCGGTGCCTCCTCAGCTGCATCATAATTGTCCGGATTGAAACTAGGTCCCGCCGCATCATAATTGTCAGGATTGAAACTAGGCCCCGCCGTATCATAAACCATGTTCACCAACCCGTCGTCGTAAGCATCGTGATCTTGGACATCCATATACGGTTCCACATAGGGCTCCGACTCCGATGCTAGAGATACAAGTTCTCCGTGCGCGGTCCACTGATAGTAATTCGGCGTAAAGCCCTTCGAGTATAAATGATATGTAACTTCCACTTCAGGATGATATTTCCTGTTGCGACATCTCACACACGGACACTTAATTTTGGTACCGTCCATGTATTGAGGGAACGCCTTTGCGAACTGCAGGAACTGCTGTACACCCTCAATGAATTCATCCCGCACATCGTACATGTCATCAGGATGACGGTTGTACATCCACGAACGATGACGCAGATAGTAATTCATATCTATTTCTAGAAACTTCTGCAAAATTGACAGTATGTATCATATAAATCATTATATACAAAATTAACCGTACTATAAAAATCATAACTGATATAATACATATTTTCATTTATCAAAACTGCAGCTGCCCCCAACCCCATAGTACTATGAACTGCACTATAAGTGTGCAGTCAACACTACAAATAGTGTATCATACTATAGAACTGCAGCTGCCCCCAACCACACTCCTAGGTCAGTGTCTGTTATGGGAAAAGCAGTCATGGCATTGCACTAAGGCACCTGGTGCTTGAACAATTTTTGCATCAAAAGTTTTCTAAGTACACGGGCTATTGCTCTATGAAATGGATAACCCCATGCATTGTGGCTGTACTCACTCACATTTACCGGCAGATTACTGCACTCCCTTTAGTAAAAAAACCTAACCCCCCAAACTGGCACACTGATACACACATACACTCTTAAGAATTCTGTAATCAAAACTCACCTGGTACCAACAACACCTATTAAGTACTCTAAATTCTATACTTCATATAAACACTCCATCTATGCTCATATAAATACTCCATCTATACTCCCAGATCTGGGATACACCTATATGAATGCTCAACCTTCACACCTATTACTTATTCTCTTCAACACATATATTCACTCAAACACCTGACTAATACACCTCTTTAAATCAGTCACCCACTGCTACTGCTTACCTTCTTTCTCAATATTTGATTACCCCTTATCCCGAGCCACACACTCATATGTGCACTATAGTATCACTATGAATACCCAATCTTCTCTCAGATGTTGGTGTTATATCTGACACTTGCCCTCATGTCCTTCAAATCATACGAGTTCAAACCCCATCTCAAACACATCCAAATCCTGCCTTGCACTAGTTGCTGACTGGCTCAGTAAGTTGCTGCACAAGGATGCAGTGTTTACACTGTATTAGGACCCCCTCACACCTGCCTGCAGAAGCTAACAACCAACTATAATGCACCTAAACCTTAATGCATACTATGTTCAGCTGTGCAGTGCCTCCCCAAGTTGCCTGTTGCACATTGGGCTGATGTGCCTCAAGTCTCCCCCTGCTCACTGCTAGTAATCAGTGCTCACTGCTGCTGTTACCTCTCTCGTCGACTTGGGCCAGTCGGCCCTAACCCTAACCCTAACCCTAACCCCATGTCAACAAACCTAACCCTAACCCTAACCCTAGGTACTGATCAGTGTCTGTGTCAGTGTGTGTGTGTGCCGTGTCTGTGTTTGTGTCAGTATCTGTGTGTCTGTCATATTTGTGTCAATGTCACATGTGTCCAGTGAGAGAAAGAGAGAGAGTAGGGTTTACCGGAGTAGTCGCGGTGGAGAGCGGGTCGACGAAGCGCGGGGGGGGGATTTTTTTTCGTTTCGAAATTTCAGCAGATGGGGAAAAATAAAACCGATCCCTAATTAACCAAATTTTAGCGACGTTTAGCGACGTCCAAGAAAAACGTCGCTAATTTAAATTTTAGCGACGTCAATGCGTCGCTAAACACGTTGCTAAATATTTTCAATATTAAGGTCGCTATATACGTCGCTAAACGTCGTTAAATTAGACATATTAGCGACGTTTAGCGACCTAAACTGAACTTATAGCGACTTATCTTTTAAAATCTTAATAAAAGTCGCTAAACGTCGCTAAATGTCGCCATTTAGCGACGTCTAGTGATGTTTTAATAAGGAGTCGCTAATTTATATATTATTAGCGACGTTTCTTTTGACGTCGCTAAAATACGTCGCTAAGACCGCTTTTTCTAGTAGTGACTAGAATATAGTCTTTGATCACAAAACCAACTTTTACTCCCCCGCCCCAACCAATACTCAGGGATTCAATCACAACACGTTACACACACGGATATAATATAAGTACACGGAGCACACAAATAAATACGAGCACAAGGAATACCTGATGCACACGATAAAGTACATACGTAAGGAGTACCCGTTGTACACGATAAAGAGATAATATCTCCTGATAGGATCCATATAGTACCAGTACGTGTAACAACATGTCAGAATCAAGTATAACAGTTCTAGAAAATGTGATATATACACTATCATGTAATAAAAACTAACAGAGAGATGTACTCGCCTGTGGTCCTGAGCAAATGATATAACTCGGTGTCCGAGCTGGTGTCACACAGACCTATATATGAAATATTATGTCATTTGGGTGCAAAGAAATGATAATTAAGCTAAAATGAACTAAATTTGATTTCTAGACCATTTCTAGGTCATACATAGTCAAACAATGTCAATCTTGGCCAATACCTTAATTTTTTTGTCCATACATAGCTTCTACGTTGATTACAAGTCTAAACTAGTAATTACTATGTTGTATTAGGTCATACCTAGTTTCTAGGGCCAATATCTTGAAGGTATTAGCTATATTAGCTAATAACACTAAGTATTATATACAACTTATATATACTAGTTACTTCTATTACCTATTACCTTAGTTTGTAAATATATTGGTATTACCTAATATCTAGATCTCTTCATGATACCTTAACACTAGTTAGCAACTTAGTCTATGATACTCAACTTCTCAACTGAAATACTCACAGTCCTTGATAAATCTCTAGGGATAAATTCCCCCCTTACAACTGAACCTAACAACCCTTCATTCCTTAATACACACACATACACGGTAAATTCCCAAGTATACCTCACAATAGTTATCTTCCACCGATACACACTTGATACTCTAACTACACTTACACAGCCACTCTAGGTCATAATACTCTAACACCAACTAATACTCTAACACAAACAACACCAATCACCACAACAACATCAGCTAATATCTAAGCTAACCAACCTAACAACAACTGCTGCTCGAACCTATTGTTGTTGCAAATATATACACAACTGATACTTTACATATCAGTGCCTGGGCTTCCCTCCCAATAACCAATTATACATAGAACTACCCCAAATCTTGAGTAGCAAGCCTTATTTTACTCTCAGCTGCTAACCTTACTTGCAATGCACAATTGTGCACTGCTGCACCACCTAACATTCACAACCTGGCTTGGCACTCCAATATGCTGCTGCTGCTACCACTTCACGCTGAATCTGTTGCTACCCTTGCCTAGCCCGACACCATCACACCTCTGCACACTCACATACATTCCAAGCATGGTCGGATACTAAGGTGTATCAGACACTAACCGTCACACACCTCCATAATACAAATATCACAATTAACACAACTCAACCTTCACCAACACTAGCACACACAGTGTATACACACTATCCAGATCTGAACATGATCCCCCTTAATTCCCAACATCAACCTTCAAAATCACTTGATTCTAATAACTGATATCAAGTGTCAGTCTTCCCTCACACTAGAAATATCCTAATACTAACTGATACCAAGTGTGATTACCAGGACTTGTGTGATACTCCATATATTCAGACTTGAACACCCCTTTCCTGTGCATTTCCTACAACCACAAACTTACCTCTCATACTTGCTCCAGTATGCACTTGCTAGTACTGATAATGTTTACCGAAGCAAAACATACCTAGTCACATCCCCCCTAACACCTGTACACACCACTCGAGCATACCCAAAGAGCACACACCATCATATATATATATATATATATATATATATATATATATATATATATATATATGCTAAGTATAGCCACCAACAAATACACACTAGTATAAGGTCAAATCATCAAGCACCTAATGTGCAATGTCAAGATACTCTTGATACACCCTCAACTAATGTACCAAAATCCCCAACGGCTAACAAATACCAATTATACATATCAAATTCATCATTATACAACTAAAGTGACTAGTTACAATGAAACGAAAGAAAAATTACACTAACATGCACGAATAACACAAATTGAACCCCCCATATCATAGCGTATCACAAAGTATCGTAATACGCCTACTCATATCGAATTATGGACACGTAGCTTGCCTTACACATTCAATAGAAGTCTAATAAGACCTAATTGTCCAATGACAAACACTTGGTACACCAAACTCGAAATTTTCCTAAATTGAACACAAAATTCAATGAAGAAGTCATAATAGAGGTCATATGAACCAAGTTTTTCTTCCTATGGGTAGTCCTTAGCCATGGAAGGGTTCCTAATTTTCAAGTACAAAAATTATAATCTAAATGAAGAGAAATTTTAGAGTTATACCTATTGGAAGATGGATTCCCAATGAAAAGCTCCAGTAGATACAATTAGGACATAAACTCCTAGACAACTCCTTCTCCAAGTGCTTCTTGCAATCGAAGCTTATAGGCTCCTTAGATGATAAAAATGGAAGGAAATGAGAGTTATTTGAGGGAAAATTAGTGGAGGTATGAGTCAATATGGGGAAGAACACAATTAGGAATCTAATTGGAATGAAGAATGAAGAGGAGAGATAAAGACTCCCCCCAATAGGACCGACCATGCTACCCCTCTCCCAAGAAACGCACAATGTCCTATTGCCCCCACTAATTATTCATAAAGGATATTTAATCAAGGGGTTTCATTAAGGAAGATTCTAGTCCTAATGAAGGCTTAATCTAATCTCTAATTAATGAAGATGTGTGACATAAATGAGTTTAAAGTGTCTAGTCCAAATGTTGGATTCATGAGTCATGTCAAGTCTAGTTAGGTCCATTAGTGTCAAGTCTAATAATTAGTCTAATCCAATAATCAATAAATAATAACATAATATATAAAATATAACATTATATAAAAATAATATGTAAAGACAAAATTACCGCAACATAGTATAGAAGCATAAAAATTATGCAGGCTGCATAAGAGCTCATGTACCCCCAATATGAAAGCAAGCCGCATAGGAGCTGTACGGGACTTATGCGACCAGAACAACCAACCGCAAAGGTGACCCTCATGCGTCCTGACCATCCTCAGAGTACGAGGGCCGCATAAAAGAAATATTGATCAAAACAAAATAAAAAAATTATTTGCAAAATGGAGGTTACAACATGTAGCCATCAAGGACCATACAAAATGAAAGTAAAAATAGGAAGACGCGATCAGTCAGATGAGCCGCGAGCCTCACGAAGAATACCAGTGACATCCTGGAGAAAACATAAGACCGCACGATAAAACTGGCAGCATATTCCTTCCCTCCATTCCAATGCCTCCCTCTCCTCTGGAGTTACGGGCAGCAGGGCAAAGTCGGGAGTAGACCCTAGAGGCCTAGCAAGAGCCTCCAAAGTCAAACCCAGCAAGAACAGAAATCTCTCATTACCAGACAACTCACACTCGTCCCGTGCCCTCCGTCCTAGCAGAAATGCCACGACAGCCGACGGAGAACCGAAAGTTCGTTCCTCATATGACCCTCTAAGTCCAGTCCCTCCGACACCCGAGCACTAAGACGTAGCAGGAAGGAGACGACGAGGAAGCGAGGCGGGTGTTCAGGGTTCCCAACTAGAATCTTCTTTGGACGACATATTTTACGAAGTTGAACACGACGGACCACGGCAGTAGTATTTATAAAAAAGATAGACGGTTCACGTGACGACAATAATTGAAATGATGAACCTAGAAAGGGAGAATCTGACGATTTGGCTTTCGAAAACTATATATACAACCAACGGTTAAGTTCCCAAGAAGTTTGCAAGAGGGCAGTTAAGCTTCCCAAAATGGTTGAGCCAAGTCTTAAAAGTGTCATCTTGTCAGCAAGCGTTCATGCGTCCAACAGCCATGCGCCCCTAAAAGAAGGCTCAAATCAAACCGCAGAGTCACCCTGCTGCCCAATAAGGCGACATCCATGCATCCCAATTCCAAAAATAGCTTGGCCACAAAAGGACCTAACATGGTGTCCCGTCAGCAGGATCGTCTTTGACACAGAATCCTAACAAAATGGATTTTTTGAATGCCTCAAAAGATGTGAACAGACTAAACGACTAAAGTCTCACGTCAGAAAATAACTTCACTCTCGATGGATATGTAGCGCCAAGTATACAACACAACTGGCCTCATACGTCCCAGGGTCTATAAGTCTCTTGCTCCATACTTCCCAGGTTCCATGCAGTCCCATGCGTCTCTGGCCCCATGCGTCCCAGACTCCATACGTTCCATGCATCTCTAGCCATATGTGTTTTAGACTCCAAGAAGACCAAATATTGCTATTATGACAAGAGTGATTCTCTCCAACGAAGTACGGACTGTGTCAAGATGATCAAGTCATGCCCAGAAAGGACGAGAACCACCCAGATCTTCAGCAATAGAAAATCCCAACAAGCGCCCAAGTGGAAGGTTGACCTGCTCACGGTTATAACTACACCAGTTAAGAAAGGACACATGGTACCCTCTAGCATCCATGTGGCCTAACGTATGTGCGCCTATAGATGACTATAAATAACAGAGTACCACACCCATACAAGAGGTGGGCTATCTGCGAACCTACACTTAAGTGAGACAGAAAAGCTTCTTCATCGGATCGTCCACGGAGTAAAAAGAGTTGCTACACTCCTAACCCTCCATCGTCAATCCCAGAAAATAAATTTTTACTTAGTTTGTCTTCTAGGACTTCTCTGTACTTTCTTTGGTTTGTTAATCAAATCAAGTTCTTTTACTTCTTCTTTTGATTTAATGGCAAACAAGATGTCGACTCTGCTGGGAAACTCCTTCTCCTCTTATGAGAAGTTAGTGACATAGTCCGATGCGGCAAATCTCGGCTCATCGCAAAAGATGCTGGTAGTTTGCTTCGACCAGCAAGCATTAGAGAAAATGCTCTCGGAAGAAAGTGTTAGTCCTTCGCCAAGGCTAGACAAGCCCAAGAAGACCCGTAGGACGTGGGTAGTAAAGGCCACTGTGCCTCGCCCAATTGCGGAGCAGACGCTTTCTGCCTCTCACCCTGTTGTTGATTATTGTTGTCAGGCGAACACCTAGGACGTCCACGTCTATGCGGCATCCCCGTCTAACGTAGAAACTGCTCAGCACCCAGATTCTGGCAAAGGAAACACTATGATGCCAAACATTCTGGTGTTGAGATAGGTTCTATGCGACCAAGAAGGAGGCCTCAAAAGACTGACTATGCGACACCAGATCACGACCACAGGCAGACGGCCGCATGTGGCTCTGAAAGCAACAGAACTTCTATTTTCGATCGTATCTCATGCGGCACAAATCCTATGCAGCTCGCCGAGAATGGCGAAAGCCCAAACTTGGACTCTTTATACTACGATCCTGTAGGTGCTATGTCATAGAAGTCCGGGGCAGTGCGAGCTCATCAGGATCAAGCAACTGGCCAGTTAGCCGACCGTCAGCAAGCACCGTTAATCGTTACACGGGCTCCTGTTGGGAAGCTATATAAGACCGCCTCGTGCGTCCAGCCCACAACAACAAACGGATAGCGTCGGTCTCAAAAGTCTTTTGCTGACGATCCGAGGGAAATTCTTATACAAACACCGGATCAGGGAGCAAATACAATACCTATGCGCCTGTGCGCTCGATACTTTCGGGCCCAAAAAAAGGGTATAAAGGTGGAACAACCCTTGCTTGACTTGCGTAATGTGATCAATCACAAGCACAAGGCGAGGGGAACAACTGTGGCCGGTGAAATGTCCTCTCCATGGCATCACGGTGCCAAGATCGTTATCAATTGCTACTGCAACTAAGTGGCAACACCCATAAGCAGATAGTCGGCCTTCCAGCGACTACACCAAAAAGAACCTATCCGTCAACAACTCGGAGATCAGGTGCAAGTACCAGAGGAGGAGGAGCTTCCCTTCACCTCATGCTACTTGACTAAGAGGCTTTTTGCTACCAAGGGAGGAAAAAAGTTGGGTACCTCCAGTCCGTCACCCTTTACCAGTGTGTTGTGAAGGCGACTACCAGGAGGACCAGCAGCGGTGCCTACATAAGGTATTTTCCAAAGCACCCACTCAAAGAAGAAGCTCCCAGCTGCTGGGGGTAGTTCTTCCTCAGAACTACTGGGGGTTGCGCAAGCTGGGAGTGGTAATGCCCCAGACCTATACAACAATCCGATATTCCGAGGAGCTAGCGATTATCAAGGAACAGACACCGGGGGTAGTCACCCTCACCAAGGAGACACAGCCTCCTACGCTAGGGGCAGTGTTCCATCAGAGTTCGAACATGATGTATCACTACTAGTTCTCCCCGATGACTATTCACCGTAAGAGTCCGAGGCGGAAAGTGCTACGTTAACCGTCCATTCCTACTCGCCTCATAAAAGAATGGCACATATGGCAGAGGATGACCATGAAGGCCTAGTGACCGATAGCGCCTCGAGACCCTCGAAGCCATGATGCACACAATGAGTGAGTTAATGCAAGCCTTGACCCAAGCAGTGCTATACATCATGGAGACTGTAGCCTCCTAACCACCAAGGGCCTCAGGACAAGACCTTGGACCTAATGCAGATTCAAATGCAACCGCTCCTCCCGCAATAGATGAAGCTAGGAAAGTAATAAGGGAGGTCCGAGAACTCTGAGCCGCCTGGATTCCATTGGCAATCGGGACTCACTTCGCGATCTCGGAGTACAACAACCATATCCCATAGAATAGAGGGATATACCATATGTGCCTAAGTATAAACCCTTTAATATTAATACATTTGACGGGAAGTCCTCTCTTCCTCAGAAGATTCTATGAGGCAGAACCAATCGAAGGCTACCAATGAAGAACCTGGTGGGAATAGCATCATTGCGGGGTAGATGCCCCATTTCGGTATTGAAGTAGCTCATAAAAAAATAGGAGGAGGGTCCAAAACCAAAAGAGACCTACTCTATCAATGATGGTGATGTCATGCCCATCTTTGACATACTGATGCAAGGAGGTAAACTTTGGCTCTCCGACGTCAAACACGAGCCGGAAGCGACAGACATAAATAACCTAAAGTACTGTCACTTCCACCTGTACGTACACCATATGATGTGGGATTGTTACACATTGAAGTGATAAATCCATCGCTTGATCGATACCAATTCTTTCTTCTTGGACTTTGACGATGTAACAGTTGCCACCAACATAGTATCCCTCTAGTTCGACAGCTTTCCTACAATGGAATCCCAGGACAGAGTCACACCGATCCCAAGGGCAATAATTATCACGCTCCAGTCCCAAAATACATAGGACTAGGACATGTAAGCATGCCACCCACATGGATATGGCATCTCCAATATATGGAAACCATAACCCATACGTACGCTGTAATATGAATATCAAATCCACAAGTGGTATAAAATGTATCACAAGTCACATGGGTACAATCTATATCTCATCCACAGAAAATTAATATAAATAAATAACCAACATCTATATAACTAGATCTCAATAAGAAGTATCTAAAGATGATAGTTGGATGGAAACAAATCCAGTACCAACTCGAATGGGAAAGTATAACACAATAAACACAATAAAATAATACCAGCTAACAATCACGGGCTCGAAGAGAAGACATCCTCGAAACATATATAACCATCCGAATTTGTGCTCCTGCGAATACTCAAGAACAGATACACCTGGAAAGGGACCAGGTCCTCAGAGGGACATAACAAGATACATAGAATCAAGCCAATTTGAATACAGTAAACATGCATAATGTTTAAAAATATATAAGTACGTTGTACAAGACAATCTATATGAATGCAAATGAGGACAACTTTTTGATGTATGGGCAAGGGGTAGGCTACTCGATCTAAGACTCACAACTCACACACACGTCAGTGGACATCATCAGCCGATATACCGCAGGGATAGCGACCCTCATGACTCCATCAATCGACATACCGCAGGGCTAGCAACCATCGGACACGACTACCATAGTGCGTACTAGTTACTACGGTTTACCAGAGTGGTTATAGCCCATACACCTACTAATTGTCCTCTATGATACTAAGTGTCAAGTGTGTGTCAACATATCTAATATATAGTAATGACCGAAAGAAACTACACATGCAATGAATATACAAAAAAGCAATAAATATATAGAAATATACTAAGCATGCAAAATATTGTAAGCAATTTGGCAAGGTATCTTGTCTGGTCTGAAAAAGAATGAAGTCCCAACTCAAGGCGTCATCCTATCTACCCGTCACATAAATTAAACAAGTTAGGTTACAAAAGTGGGTGAATAGGTTCCTTAATTTTAATCTATTTTAATTCTAAATAAAATAACTTAAAATAGTATTTTAATCTTATTATAATCTGATTTTATTGTTAAATCCTAATTTTGGTCCAGAGAAAATCAACTTTACAGATTTGTGATCCGTGACACGCAAATCGAGGCAATCCGTTGACCAAAAAGCCAACCAACTCAAATCCTAGATTTGCATGTAAAATTCTATAGATTTTAGGACTACATGAACGCCAGAATCAACGGTTTTATAAAATCACAAGTCGGTAAAGAGTTATGGCCACAAGGGCGAATAGATGATAGTTTTCGGTAGTTTCCTATTTACGAATATGTTGCACGAATTTTATAGTAGATTAAACTTGCATTTTAAATTCTGGAAAAATAATTTTATGTAAGTTCATCATGTCAACTTTCTGAAACTTCAAACGGTTCGTAATTCCGAGTTCGGGATCTCCCGTAATCTCAAAAATACCAAAATGCGTCTGATTTCGGACAGCTGACACTTTCAGAATATTCCGGAAAAATAGGTTTTAAAATTATTAAAATAATTTATATATTCAGAAAACTAACCTTGATATGGTTCTAACAAAAAAAAATAGGAGCGCGTTTGGAGTCCGGAGCTAGGAGATATCGTCTATTTAAGTCTTCATAACTACTAGAAAATGAGGCTGAATTTATGACAAATTTTGACTGTTTTTTGAAGAAAATGAGGGAAATTTGGGGAAGAAAAATATGAAGGATGAGATATTTATAATGGTGTACAATACTTAATTGAATACGACTAGGATTGGCTAATTTGGATATGATTCGGATCAATTTAAATAATGATAGGATATGCATGAAGTTGCTTTCCTAGTAGGCTTAGGATTTAAATTAATTTAAAATAGAGTTTGAGTTTATCTCAATAATTTATAATCTTAAATAAAATTAAATATAATTCAAATAATTTATATATAATCTTATTAATATCTATCAACACTAAATTATCATACATCTAATATTAAGACTATATATTTCCAAATAAATCCTAAATAATTTCAAAAATCTAAATAAATTTCTTAAAATTCTAAATAAATTACAGAAAAATATAATTAAATATTTTAACCTAAAATAAATATTTTGTAGGAATAATATGCAAGTATGGTCTTATAGTAAATCATGGAAGTCCTAGAAATTTACGTTCCCTATGTTTTAATTACCTAAAAATTCTAGAACAGTCTCCAAAAATCTAAAATAGCCTAAAAATAATTCTAAATAAATATTTACATAATTAAATATACTAAAAAAATTATTTTCTAATTAACTAATAGAATATTCTAAAGTAATTCAATATTTAAAATAATCTATAATAAATAAAATAATATAAAATACACACAAAATATCTATTTTTGGTGAGGGGGTTTACAATATACCCAACTTATAAAAAATTTGTCCTCGAAATTGACACTACCTATATTCATAATAATCACTATAGTTATTACACTATATTGCTATCTAGCAGTGCTTACTCAAAGTCATGGTCTGTCATTCTAATACTTCTCATTTATTGTCTATACACTATTATATTTCTAACTCATCTAAACTACCCAACTTACAAGAATTCTACTAGTAGTCAAAGTCTCTTGAAGCTATTGTGTAGGTTGTAAGGCAAATTTATTTATTGGGTCGAGTATCTTGGGATACCCGTCTGGAATCTCATAACTATGATCTTTCTCTGTAACCGTCAAGTATCGTAGTCTAATACTGCCATGCCACCTGACCAGTATGTCTGCAAATACTTCGACTACTTTACTATAACGGTCTAGCTGCAGCTGTCGCTACTTCTCCAGCGATTTGTCATAGTCGTTAGTTCGTAACAAGTGTCTTCAACTCTTTCCTAGGCTTAGTCTAAGTTTTAGGGCAACAATTCAGGTCTTGACTAAAACTATTAGGAGTATAAATTATTTTAACAATCCAACTAATTCCTGTTAGACTAAAGGATGCTACTCATGGTTTAAAAAAATAGTAAGAGAACACAGATATTTGTTATAGTGCATATACATAAGGGTTATTATTATGAACTCATCTTTTAGTTATTAATCATTTACTAAACCATTTATGTTTTTAACTAACAAAATAAGGGTGAGGTTGATAATAATCAAATAATTCATAATGGCACGAAGAGATACGACTATGATAGGAAGAGTTAAGCACGATATAAGAGATGGAGATGGAAGAGAAAATGAGCCACCCAAGGGGGCGAGATGGTGATAGGAAAAGGACACTACTACTGCTACTCGCGTTATCTATTGGCATCGCTTGTATGCCACCTGGGTAGAATATTAATATATCCTCATAACTGCTAAACCATCACCTATATAATTTTACGTCTACTATGCACCTAAGATCCCATATCATAAAGGGGTCATGAGTATGCAACGACCATATAACTAAAGGTCGTACCTATATCTATGACTTTTTGTGTCCGTGCTCCTTATTTGTCATCATGAGTGCTTGGCATATGGGATATATCTGGTACTATCCGTGTATCAACTTATACTAAGCACGAACGTTTGTCTTTCCAGAATAGGGGAAGACGAAAAATAATAATAAAGAGTTCAAGGAGGAGGTGATAGGATACAAGTACGGAATCAAAAGGGATTAGAGAATTCGAGAGGGAGTTGCCAAGGCAGTTGTGGATTGAAATCTTATTTTGGTACATTCCTATTTGCATGTTCACATCAGAACAATTATGTACCTGACATGATATGCTCTGACCATTCTAGAGGCAAGTATATTCGTCTAGCGAGTTGAGTCAAGTATATCTCAATCCACATAAAGTAGTGATACAAAAAGTGAACCAAGTGCACTACGGTTGATCATACCATAATACACTGATTCTGATTTAGACAATGTATTAGCGTGGGCCCCCAATAATACATATGTCATGAACAAGCTCAATAAAAGAATAAGCTTGCAAAACTAGGCTATAATAGTAGCATAAGTCGAGGTAGTAAAAATATAAGTACGCTTGATTATGATGGAGGAAGGTACAGAATAATCTAAGTTCACCAAGAAGATCGGTGTTGTGCCTCTACAGTTTTCTTAATAAATCCTTGTCAAGGTCTCTAGTCGACCAAATGGGTGTATGGCCTCTAAGTTCTACAGTCTGGGTAAACACTATCTTTTTATGCAAGTCTATAGTTGGTGTCATTCAATTACACTTTATTAATGGGGCAATAGGTCTATGCGTTACTAGGTTATGAGGCATACTACCCAACTTATAATAATTTAACTTATAGTGTTATTGCATACTTGAGTATATATTCTTAGTATAAATCATATTTATAACCCCTATCAAGCACAAAAGATAAGATAAGATTGATGTAGAGAAGGGATCACGCAAGATGCAATGCAAGTAATCAAATGAGAATGCGAAATAAAATCAAGGGAGATGATAAATAAGTGGATTCTAATCCTATGCGCAGGCTTGCTCGGTACAGTGACGTAATCGAGATAATATGCTCTCGACCTGCATGGGCCACTACAAAAACATGTCATGCCCCAGTCCCAAAATACATAGGACTAGGACACGTAAGCAATGCAGCCGCATGGATATGGCAACTCCAATATACGGAAACCATAACCCATATGTACGCTGTAATATGAATATCAAATCCACAAGTGGTATAAAATATATCACAAGTCACATAGGTACAATCTAAATCTCATCCACAGAAAATTAATATAAATAAATAACCAACATCTATATAACTAGATCTCAATAAGAAGTATCTAAAGATGAAAGTTGGATGGAAACAAATCCACTACCAACTCGAATGGAAAAGTAAAATACAATAAACACAATCACGGGCTCGAAGAGAAGACATACTCGAAACATATATAACCATCCGAATCTGCGCTCCTGCAAATACTCAAGAACAGATACACTTGGGAAGGGACCAGGTCCTCAGAGGGACGTAACAAGATACATAGAAGCAAACCAATTTGAATACAGTAAACATGCATAATGTTTGAAAATATATAAGTACGCTGTACAAGATAATCTATATGACAGCAAATGAGGACAACTTTTCGATGTATGGGCAAGGGGTAGGCTACTCGATCTAAGCCTCACAACTCACACACACGTCAGTGGACATCATCAGCTGACATACCGCGGGGGTTGCTACCCTTGTGACTCCATCAATCGACATACCGCGGGGGTAGCAACCATCGGACACCACTACCATAGTGCGTGCTAGTTACTACAGTTTACCAGAGTGGTTTTAGTCCATATACCTACTAATTATCCTCTATGATACTAAGTGTCAAGTGCATGTCAACATATCTAATATATAGTAATGACTGAAAGAAACTACACATGCAATGAATATACAAAAATCTAATAAATATATAGAAATATACTAAGCATGCAAAATATTGTAAGCAATTTGGCAAGGTATCTTGCCTGGTCTGAAAAAGAATGAAGTCCCAACTCAAGGCGTCGTCCGATCTACCCGTCACATAAATTAAACAAGTTATGTTACAAAAGTGGGTGAATAGGTTCCTCAATTTTAATCTATTTTAATTATAAATAAAATAACTTAAAATAGTATTTTAATCTTATTATAATCTGATTTTATTGCTAAACCCTAATTTTGGTAAAAAAAATCAACTTTACGGATTTGTCATCCGTGACACGCAAATCGAAGCAATCCGTTGACCAAAAAGTCAACCGACTAAAATTCTAGATTTTTGTGTAAAATTCTATAGATTTTAGTGCTACATGAACGCCAGAATCGACGGTTTATAAAATCACAAGTCGGTAAAGAGTTATAGCCACAAGGGCGAATAGATGATAATTTTTGGTGGTTTCCTATTTACGTATATGTTGCACGAATTTACAGTAGATTAAACTTGCTTGTTAAATTCTATAAAAGTAATTTTATGTAAGTTTATCATGTCAAATTTCTGAAACTTCAAACGGTTCGTAATTCTGAGTTCGGGATCTCCCGTAATCTCAAAAATACTAAAATGCGTCTGATTTCGGACAACTGACACTTTCAGAATATTCTGGAAAAACAGGTTCTAAAATTATTAAAATAATTTATATACTCAGAAAACTAACCTTGATATGGTTCTAACAAAAAAAACAGGAGCGCGTTTGGAGTCCGGAGCTAGGAGATATCGTCTATTTAAGTCGTCATAACTACTAGAAAATGAGGCTGAATTTATGACGAATTTTGAGTATTTTTGGACGAAAATGAGGAGAATTTGGGGAAGAAAAATATGAAGGATGAGGTATTTATAATGGTGTACACTACTTATTTGAATACGTCTAGGATTGGCTAATTTGAATATGATTCAGATCAATTTAAATAATGATAGGATATGCATGAAGTTGCTTTCCTAGTAGGCTCAGGATTTAAATTAATTTAAAATAGAGTTTGAGTTTATCTCAATAATTTATAATCTTAAATAAAATTAAAGATAATTCAAATAATTTATATATAATCTTATTAATATTTATTAACACTAAATTATCATATATCTAATATTAAGACTATATATATCCAAATAAATCCTAAATAATTTCAAAAATCTAAATAAATTTCTTAAAATTCTAAATAAATTATAGAAAAATATAATTAAATATTTTAACCTAAAATAAATATTTTTTTGGAACAATATGCAAGTATGGTCTTATAGTAAATCATGGAAGTCCTAGAAATTTACGTTCCCTATGTTTTAATTACCTAAAAATTCTAGAAAAGTCTCCAAAAATCTAAAATAGCCTAAAAATAATTCTAAATAAATATTTACATAAGTAAATATACTAAGAAAATTATTTTCTAATTAACTAATAGAATATTCTAAAGTAATTCAATATTTAAAATAATCTATAAAAAATAAAATAATATAAAATACTCACAAAATATCTATTTTGGGTGAGGGGGTTTACAATAATGGAGGTAGTCAATATTCCTCCAAATCGTGACCAAGAAGTCGGGCTAACACCTCTTACTACGCCTCGGGACGAGATTATATGGGTCCACCCGGATCTGGTCCCACCGTTAAGCCTAAAATACGAAAAACCAAGTCCTGTCGCATAGTTTGTCCCACCTCTAAGGAGGCCTGGACAGGGACAACCAGGTCGAACCTTACTTACTAGCAAGATTACAAAGCTCTCGACGTCAATGCACCTTCAACTACTACACTTGTCGTGTCTGATCCAGGTCCATCTCAACCCCCACCAGTGGACAAATTCAAACAAAAAGAGGGATGCTTTGATAAGCAGTTGTGTAAGAAAACGGCTCAGGGATTAGAAAACCCTACAACTTTGACGTCTTGGCTCAACTCGCTAATACTCCGACAATATTTTTATTATTTGACCTTCTGCGGCTCTCCAGAGACACTCGAGCTGCTCTTAGCCAGGCATTATAAAATGTCGATATCTACTTGGCACAGGTCAAACCGCCGGCTGAAGATCCGGCTGATTGCCCGTACTGCAATAGTATCATGGAGGCATCGATGCCATTAAGGTGGACCGGATGCACATCGATCTCGGTTCATCAATCAGCATCATCCCGTGAAGTCTACTTCAGACCTTGGACATCCTGATGTATCGGCTGACAGCCACTAATACTGCCATCAGTGGCTTCAACGCAGGAAGAAGCTACCCTCTGGGCAAGATTTGCCTGAAATGCCATATCGACGACTTGAAGACAGATGTCACTAGCTACATCATTGACGTGGATGTATCCTATAATATCCTGCTGGGATGACCTTGGATATACTAATACATGATCGTGCCATCAACTCTAAACCAATGCCTAATGTATGTGGACGACCATGGCACGGTCAAGACAGAATTTATGGACATGGACCCGTTTAAAGGGTTCGAGGCCTACTACTCTGATTCAATCCTCTACAAGCAAGTCCACTGAGATAAAGGCGGCATTGATGCTCACGATGAAGCAGAGGAAGGGACTATACCAGTGCTCTACCTAACTAAGCTATAGCCCTTGTCATAGATACCTTGATAGTTCGTCTAAGGGCACGTGCTCCCGACAAAACCGTACCCTTATCATAAAAGTCAACAGGAAGGCACCCGAACCTTTGGTCGTCTGCCTTCGCAGGTCGAATCGACTATCAAAGGAAGATCTGATACCTTTTACAACATCCGAACCTCTGGTCATTCGCCTTCATAGGCCGAATCAACCGTAGAGGAAATATCTGGCGCCGTCTACTCCTATGGTCGTTTGCCTTCGAAGACCACCAAGGGAAGCCCTGGCACCTCCTATAAATTTTGGACCCCTGGTGGTAAAACTACACAGGAATCCACCGAAGCCTTCGCTCATGCTGGGGGTAGCCCTCGAAAAAGATGAACTGGAGTAGTGCATGGCTGCTCATGCTAACGTCCCTTCTCTTGATGATATAATCCCTGAAGAGAAGTTACCCTATTTTATTAATAAAGGGTTATCTTTGAACTGCTCCGAACTTGCACATATAAGCACCTTATATTCCATAGAGCATGGTCTGGGCCTTTATCTAAAAACACAGGTGACTACCACCTACGTAGTAAACTAGATCCTCCTTAGTCAAGGTTCCTACTTCACGATGCCAGCAAGGAGGAGGGGAGACAAACCCTTTATCTTTGGCAGGGTTGATGCCCCCGGTCCTTCACCTCGGAGGACCAAGAGCCAAAACCCGACACCGACAAAATATAACTCTACCGGTTCAACGGTCAAGCCAAACATATCATCTAGAAGATGGATTATGATCTTAAAAATAACCGATTTATGAACTACGACAAGGGCCGATGGCTGCCTTACGTCTACCTGCTCCCACAGGCAAGTCCAAGGATTACTACCATAAAACCTAGCATGTCTTAGGGTACGTAATGACTCCCACAACCCCTAAAGGTTCAGACAAAGAAGATGGGGTTCACTCCCACTCTTCGCAAACTTCCGTTTGGGGCTCAAGCAAACATTGTCTGCCAATATGGTGTCAGCTGACCCTGAGGAAGATGATGAAGATCCACTGGAACTCCTTGAAGTAGAACCATGGGTCCAATGCCTAGACACATAATGGAAGATTTGGTTCGAACAATGATAACCTTCTACTAAGGACTAAGTCATACAAGTCAATCTGGGGACGAATCCACCCCCAAACATATCTTCATCAGCAAAAGTATGTCTGATGAAGGCCAGGAATCCCTGCTATAGCTCATCAGGGAATACATTAATGTATTTTCTTGGAGCTACGAAGACATGCTAAGACTGGACCCCGAAATCGTGGTCCACAAGCTCAATATCTTACCGGATGCCAAGCCTGTCAAACAATAGCAACGGCGATTCTACCCAGATATCCTGAACGTCATCGAAGCTGATATCAATAAACTAATCTCTAGTAGCTTCGTCCGCGAGAAACAACATCCAGATTGGGTGTCCAACATCGTGCCCGTCGTAAAAAAGAATAGGATGATCCGGATCTGCATCGACTTCCGTGATCTAAATTTGGCGTGCCCTAAGGACTAGTTTTCTCTTATGATCACCGACATTATGATCGAAAACACTTGTGGCTTCCAGCGTATGTCCTTCATGGACGAATTCTCTGGTTATAATCAAATCAAGATATCTCCTAAAGATGAGAAGCATACATCGTTCAGAACACCGATAAGAGTATACTGCTACACCATCATACCCTTCGGTCTAAAGAATGGATGTGCTACATACCAACGATCTATTCGCACAATTTTTCATAAATATCTGCACAAGACGGTAGAATATTATGTTTATGATATCGCTGTCAAAAGCCGTCCCGAAGATGATCACCTCAGGGACTTGAAGGCTGTGTTCAACCTTATGCGTACGCACCAGCTTAAGATGAACCCAACCAAATCTTTTCTATGAGTCTCAAGCGACAAATTCCTGGCTTTATCATCACTTCCAGGGGTATTCTCGTATACCCCGACAAAACTAGAGCAATCCTGGAGATGAAGCCGCTAAAGAACCTCCGGGAACTCCGTGGCTTACAAGAAAGGTTGGCATACATCAGGAGGTTTATATCAAACCTTCCTGGGCGTTGTCAGCCATTCACCCAATTCATGAAGAAATGTGTCTCATTTGTTTGGAATAAAGAATGCCAACGCGCGTTCGACGATATCAAGGACTACCTATCAAACCCTCCAGTATTTGTGGCCCCGGTCGTGGAAAAGCCCTTCTTACTTTATGTCCGTGCAATAGATCACTCTCTTGGTGCTTTATTAGTCCAGAATAGTATTGTGGGTCACAAACATGTCATCTATTATCTCAGCCAAATGATGTTTGACGTGGAGCATAGGTACACCCCCATCGAAAATGAATGCATTGCTCTAGTATTCGCTATCCTGAAGACTGCATTACATGACAGGACAAACCATTCGTATGATCTCACGAGTCAATCCTCTAAGAGTTCTCATGACCAAACCAGGGGCGCTTAGTTCCTGCCTGGCTACTTGGGCGATACTACTGTCTCCATACGATTTGGTGTTTGTCCCTTAGAAAGCCGTCAAGGGCCAAGCACTGGTCGCCTTTCTAGCAGCACATCCGGTGTCAGAAACTTCAAAACTCTATGACAAGATTCCAGGCAAAGTAGCAAACTCAAATGTTACTTCATGTGAAGCTGTCTGGCCAATATTCTTTGATGGCTCTTCGAAAGCAAGGCCCAAGGAAAATATCATCGCCGGAGTTAGGATAGTATTAATCTCCATCTATAATCTGGTCATTAATCATGCTTATTCCCTCATGGAGGCATGCTCCAACAACGTGGCAGAATACAACGCTCTTATTATTGGACTCCAACTTGCTAAACAAGTGGGGGCGGACTATTTAGAGGCATACGGTGTCTCCAAACTGATAGTCAACCAAGTCCGAGGCGAATATGATGCCTGGAATAAAGACCTAATTTTGTACCACCAAGCTGCACTTGGCATCATCTCAATCTTCGAGGGTTTTTTCATTGAGCACGTCCCTCGACTGTAAAATATCGGGGCGGACGCCCTGGCCGGCCTTGCTGCCTCCTTGGCTTTCATGACCCGTATCCGGTATAAGGATGCAAGTCAGGAACAACGCCCAGCCTATGCCACATCATCGACGGTAGAACATTATTTGGGTAAATTAATTATCTATAATCAAGACATAATAATACCACCATCAATATAAATATACTCAATCACAGATCTAAAATAGAGAATAGCACAAATATGATAAAAGAATAGAATAGTCACAATATAACTCATGAGTCAAATATAATAATATCAATGAGTTAGTCAAACTACTAAAAGTAAGCTGGAGACAAATCCAGTACAAAAGAATAACTAAGATGCTACAAGTCCCGGGTCGTCTGTCTCATTCGGAATGAGACCCTCCTGAGCTAAGGTCTTTGGCTCTAAGCCCACAACATCCTGAGGTCCGTAATTAGTGGGGTACCACTCTTCAGTGTCATCTGAGAAAAATATATCAAGTCAGGAAAGGAGCAGAGTACATCTCTCACAACAGTTCTAATAAATGATATAAACTATATAACAGTAAATAGATGTGAAATATACAAGATGTAATAATAGATATAAGAGATATACAATAAAGGAAATACTGGAAATAAATACAAGAATGAACAATATGGCAATGAACAAGAATACTAATGACTAAGTGAGTGAGTACCAGCTTTAACATGTGATAGGCTTGGGAAGTTGATACATGATTAATGGCCTGGCTAATCATATGTGCGGTGTATGATTAATACTATTCAATGAACAAAACTTAATAAAATGAGGGTATGATCACATATCTATACTACATACTCCCTAACCCACGATTGGTATAGTGGATCCAACCATGGTATGCTATGACACTGGTTTCCACAAGAAGGGCGCTACTCTCCTCATGAACCAATGGCTGTTCATGTACAAGAAGAATAATGAAATAATACTTGCACATGATACACCATAAATACCAAGGAATAATATCTTATGACGAGATTCGGATATACCAATCCGTATAACCATCATGTCAAAAAATTAAGGATATCTACACTAGATACAATGAACATAGAGGATATCATAAATGAGAAACTATCAGAGAATGTACTCACCTAAAACCCACTGAACAGTATCTCAGATGTCCGGTACGGTGCCTCGAAGACCTATATAGGGAATATAATATCAATACAAGGTTTCGGAATGAAAATAAGTTAAATTGGTCAACATCTTGGTCAAAGAGCCATTTCTAAGTCAAAATAGTCAAACTAGGTCAACCCTAAGTCAAACTGGTCAAACATGGTCAAACTACCTATTTTTAGGTTGTACGAGTCTATGTCTAGGATATTGGGTCCATACACTATGAAACTAGGCCATACAAGCTAAACTAGGATACTAGAAATCACTAAGATACCGTATCTCAATATACGCACTAAAAAGATATGGAAATATCATTTATGCAAATATAATCATCAATAATATAATATTCTAACTAATCTACTGCTAAGTGGACACCTTGACTTTGAACCAATGCGGTACCGCACCACTAAACCCTCATCTTGATACTCAAATCCAATACCTTGAGTATCGATCCAATACCTTGACATTTACCTTGGTATTTCAAGGTAATGTCACTCTAGCATATAGTTAACTACCCAACACTAACTATATATATATATATATATATATATATATATATATATATATATATATATATATATATATATCAATCTAATATAACTTCTAGAATTCACTAATATCAACTACTAGTATATACTAATATGAATATTAAATACTAACTACCAAACTATACTAACTATTAATGCAAACTAATACATATATACATACAAACATATACATACATCTCCATATCATAACTTAGTGATACATATACATATGTATATATATATATATATATATATATATATATATATATATATAACTTACTAATTAATCACAAGTATCTACATATAGATAACTAACTAAACTAGATAACTGATTAAACTAATAAACTAGCTAACTATCAACCTACTAAACTACTAGTTAACTAACTAAACAATTGACTAATAATAATAACTAGGTAGTGTCACGTCCCAGTCCCAAAATATATGGGCCCAGGCCACATGACAATGGCCAGCTAATATGTCTCCGAGGGATTACCCAATTTAATGGACCCAATGAAACATACAACGTTGTCCTAAAAACTAACAAGTCTAATACTATCATACAATAGGCAGTGTCTAATCTTATCCATAATATAACAAGAAGTACTGAGATAAATACTGAAAAATAAGTACAGAGTCTAAAATATCATAGTACAGTCCAGATATGTCTGATGGGAATAAACCCACTACAAATGATAAAATAAGAGTACTGCAAGACAGAATAAAGAGTACGACTAGAGCATCAGCTAAATAGATAAGGAATACTCCAGTCCTAGGCGGAATGCCTACCAGCGATCAAGGGTAATCTGATGGAAGCACCTCTAGCTCCTCCTCGGATGCGAACCTCGCCTCCTGCCCGGGTCCGTATACGGTAGGATAATAAGTCTCGTCCAAATCTGGAATGGAACCAGGTCCTCAAAGGGACGTAACAAGTTACAAAATACATGCCAATATAAATACTGAATAAAGTAAAGGGGTGTGCTAACCGTCTAAGTGAAAGCAATGTGAGGACAACCTTGGTACGTATGGGTACGTGTAGGCATAACGTCCACTCTCCGAAGAGCGTGGTATCTGTACATGTAATATCTATCATTTCGAAGAATGAGATATCTGCAAATATATACGTCCGTATCACTCCGACGAACGCGGTATCTAAATAAATGAAGTCATTGGATCCGTGGCTCCTTTGGATACTACGGAGTCCAATGTGTGTATCCCATACGCCTACCAGTTGTCCTTCTCGTCCAATGCGGATATACAAGTCTAATACACGATGTGCATACCACGTAACTACATGCCAAGTCTCATCTAACTAGATAATCTTGATTTCGTACTAAACCGTGATGCATGCCACACACACCGATAGCTAGTCGGGTATGCGGATCCGTATTCTAATATGAGTTTGTCATCGTGATGCGTGTAGAAGTGTCAGGGTCTAGGAAGATATCAGAATATCCTCGCAATGGCAGATGAGTCTACTAGTGACTAAGTCAAGTACACTATTCATCGACGCATTTGTCGCCTGCACCCGAGACAATCTCGAACGTGCACAGTTATACATATATTGCAATAAGATATCATACAATAGTTTATGATTTAAATTAAACAATAAATCAAGCAAGGTATACTTGTCTGGGTCTCAAGCTGCGAGTACCAATAACCTTCTCCTGAAGTCTCGCATGTACGATCCAGCGACCCTATATATATAATATAATAATACCATCATTAGTCACTACAATAATACTAACAAAAAATACTATGTTGCAGTAATGAACTGATGCAGGGGTCACAACTGTCCATCTAGCTTGGTCGCGTGTGTACGTAGCTAAACGTATACGTGTCATATCCTCGATTTTCTTCTACGCCAAACACAGGTCCTAACTAACATGCTATAAAAATAAGCTACAATTTAATTGATGTATTAAACTATAATATATTAATGTGCAAAACTCAATATCTAAACCTTGGTCAACATCTCCTTAATTAAAGCAGTCATAATAATTATGAGGTAAATTGTTAACATAAGTACATATAATAAATATTAATACTTAAATACATATAATAGCATTTAATACTTAAAATACATAAATACATATTTAATACTTAAAATACATATGATAACATTAGTACTTAAATATTATATACATATATACACAAATATGTAAATACATAATATTTTATACATTATTCATTTATATACATATACATTTATACATAAAATACAAATATATTAGATATTATACATTTATATATAATTACAATAATATAAATATAATAATACGTTAATACACATATGCATAAATATATATAATAAATATTATTAGGTAAATACATTAAATACGTATAATATATAAATACATATAAACAAATATTTATACGCGTATACGACGAGGGAGGGGTATACCTAACCGACGTCGTGTCCGGGGGGGGTGTCCGTCGTGCGAGGGACCGTCTCCGGCGTGGGAGGGCGGAGCTCCGGCGGCTCAACAGCAATAGCAGCAGCTCTGGCAGCAGTTGCAGTAGCTGTAGCAGCTCCGGCGGTGGTGGATTAGTGGTGGCGGGTCACTAACGACGGAGGAAGGGTCGTGGGAGGTCGGCGGTTATGGTGGTGGTGGTCGAGGGTGGATGAGGTGGCGGAGGCGCGTGGAGGGGAGCTGGGGGAGTCGATCGGGTCGGTAGTGCTGGTGTAGAGATGGTGGTGTTGGTGATGGTGGTGTTGGTAATGGCGATAGTGACGATGGTGGAGATGGTGTGGACGGTGGTGGAGAGGGTGAGGGAGGTGGCCAAGGTGGTGGTGGTTGGCTGTGGTGGCTATGGGGGTGACTGGGGGAGTCGGAGCGTCGGGTAGGGTCGCAGAAGAAGAAGTCGAGGGAAAGTGTCTGTTGCAGTGGCTGTTGGTGGTGGCGGTGGTTGGTGTCAGAGAGGAGGAAGCTCGGAGGGGGGTCGGGCTGGTGGTGCTCGGAGCTGGAGATGGTGATGGCGGGCTGAGGGAGGTGGCCGGGGAAAAAATCGGGTGAGGGGTGATGGTGTTGGAAATATATTTTCTTAGGTTTTCCTAGGTGTAGTTGGCTGTGGGGTATGTTTTAGAGAGAGGGTGTGGATAGTATATGTAGGAGAGAGAGAGGGGCTCTCTCCTTGGGATTAGGGCCGCTGGGTATATTTTCCTAGGGTTGAGGGAAGCCTCCACATGATGAACATGTGGCTAGGATGATGGGAATTTGAATTGTAGGGTGGAGATGTGAGGGTGGAAAGTTGTAACAAGTACAACCAATGATGGATGGGACACAAGTGTCATGGAATAGTAGACTTACAATAGAATAATGTCATAATTTGGGTTGGAAAAAACGGATTGATGTTGTGTCTCCAATTTCGATTGGAACGGACAAAGATGCAAAGTTGGATTAAATTAAATTTAAGAACGGACGTTTGTAACGAATATTGTGCGACTAAAATGAAGCACAAGATAGAGTATTTGTGAGTTACACAAAAGTCAGAATAGTAGGCTGGCATGTCTAAAAAAAGTGTATAGAATTTGTTTGCAAGTAAAAGCTAGTATATTGCTCTAAATATCGCATCAACTGCAAGGTGCACTAAGTGATATAATTATTGCACAATAAATATAAAACACTGTGTTCTAATTCTAATTGTCTCTAAATTAAAGCTAGTCTCTCTATCTAAGCTAAGTAGGCCTAAATTCGGTCGAGGGAGTTTATAATCTACCCTCCTTAGAGCATTTCATCCTCGAAATTAAAACAAACATATGGTAAAAACTATTGACTGAATTGAAATGCTACTACATACCTAGGCCTTCGAAGAGATAGGGAAAACATTGACGAATATCATCCTCTCGTTCCCAGGTCAACTCGCCTGGTGTATGATGCCTCCATGTGACACAGACTAGAGGGACAGTCTGACCTCGCAATACCTTCTCGCTTCTGTCCAGAATCTCTACCGGCTCCTCCTGATATGACAAACTTGGCCCGGCTGTGATCTCTGAGTGGTCAAGTACATGACTCAGATCTGGCATGTACCTCCTTAGCAGAGATACATGAAAGACATCATAAACTCCTTCTAGTGTCTGTGTCAAGGCTAATCTGTAAGCAACCTCTCTGATGCGCTCCAACACATCGAATGGTCCGATGTACCTCGGACTCAGCTTTTCTCTGCCTCCAAACCTGATGGTTCCTCGGGTAGGTGAGATTTTCAGAAATACATGATCTCCAACCTGGAACTCTAGGGTTCGACGATGCATGTCTGCCCAATACTTCTGTCTGTCCTGTGCCGCTCGCAGGTTCCCTTGGATCTTCTTCACCTTCTCTACTATACGAACAACCAACTCTGGCCCTAGAATCTGCCTCCCGCCCACATCGCTCCAACATACTGGGGAACGATATTTTTTGCCATACAATGCTTCATAGGGAGCCATCTGAATGCTCGCCTGATAGCTATTATTGTAGAAAAATTTGACCAAATATAAATGGTCCTCCCATAATCCACTGAAATTAAGCATGCACACCCTCAACATGTCTTCCAGCGTCTGAATGGTGCGCTCGGACGGGCCATCTGTCGGTGGGTGATACGATGTGCTAAACTTCAGGTGGGTACCAAGACTCTCTTGCATACTTTGCCAAAAGTAACATGTGAACCTCGTATTCCTGTCAAACACTATACTGACTGGAACTCCTTGCAATCGCATGATCTCCCTCATATATATATCTGCTAAAATCTTCGTAGACTGCCCCACTCTAAAGGGTAAAAAGTGGGCAGACTTAGTGAGTCGATCTACGATCACCCATACTGCATTGCGACTACTAGGACTCCTCGGAAAGCCCGTAACAAAGTCCATAGTGATGTGCTCCCATTTCCACTCAGGTATCGGGAGCGGCTTAAGTAAACCTGCAGACCTATGATGCTCAGCCTTGACTTACTGACACACCAGGCACTTTGCCACAAAATGGGCTATCTTCCTCTTCATTCCATGCCACCAATAGTACTGCCTCAAGTCTCTTTACATCTTCGTACTTCCTAGATGAATAAAGTATGTTGAACTGTATGCCTCCGACGTCCTCTCCTGACAACGTTCTCCATTCGGAATATAGAGACGATCTCCATATCTCAAAGTCCCGTCCTCGTGTATGCGCAATCCTGTCTGTATCCCCGCCTCTGTCCTCTGTCGAAACCTCTGGAATTTGGCATCTGTTGGCAAGACAGTCTTGATCCTCTCAACCAATATCGATTGCAACTGAAAACTCGACAACTGGCCGTCTGCTCCGGGCATAATGACCTCTATACCCAACTGCTCCAGATCTCTCAATAGATGTTGCTGGGTAGTCAAAAATAATGCTATGGGCCTCCTGCTCAATGCATCAGCTACCACATTGGCCTTTCCCGGATGGTACTATAGCTCGATCTCAAAGTCTATCATCACCTCGAGCCAACGTATTTGTCTCTGGTTCAGGTCCTTCTGAGTATAGACGTACTTCAGGCTTTTGTGATCTATGAATATCTCCACTCGTTCCCCGTATAGATAGTGCCTCCAAAGCTTCAAAGCAAAGATCATTGCGGCAAGCTCCAAGTCATGAGTGGGATAGTTCTTCTCATGGGTCCTCAACTGCCTAGAGGCATAGGCCACAACATTCCCATGCTGCATTAAGACGCATCCTAATCCTTTTCCTGACGCATCGCTGTAGATCACGAATCCTCCGGGTCCAGAAGGTATGGTCAAGATAGGTGCCATAGTCAGACGCTTCTTCAGCTGATAGAACGCCGTTTGACACTCCTCTGTCTAGGTGAACTCTTACTCCTTGTGGGTAAAGCGGGTCATCGGCTCTACGATCCTTCCGAAGTTCTCTACGAACCTCCAGTAATATTCGGCAAGTCCTAGGAAATACCTCACCTCTGAGACGTTGGTAGGGGTCAGCCACGTCTCTACTGACGAAATCTTCGCTGGATCTACCGAAATGCCATCTCCTGAGATAACGTGTCCAAAGAAAGCGACACGATCTAGGAGAAACTCATACTTGCTCATATTTGCATAAAGTCTCTCATGCCTCAGCGTCTCTAACCCTAGCCTTAAGTGTTCTTCGTGCTCCTCGTGGATCTTTAAATACACCAATATGTCGTCGATGAAGACTACCATGAACTGGTCCAGATATTGGTGGAAGACCCTGTTCATCAGGTTCATAAACATGGCAGGTGCATTCGTCAGTCCAAAAGGCATCACGAAGAACTCGTAGTGACCATAACTAGTCTTGAATGTTGTCTTTGGAATATCTTCTCTCCGCACCTTTACATGATGATAACCCGACCTCAATTCAATCTTCGTGAACACCACTGCTCCTGTCAGCTGGTCGAACAGATCATCAATCCACGGCAGGGGGTACTTGTTCTTGAAAGTCAAAGCATTAAGGGCTCTGTAATCAATGCACATACGGACTCTCCCATCCTTTTTTGGTACAAACAACACTGGTGCTCCCCAGGGTGATGTACTAGGATGGAAAAATCCCTTGATCTGCAACTCCTCTAACTGTATCTTCAGCTCATCCAGTTCCTTCTTTGCCAACCGGTACACATTTGAAGATACCGGCGTTGCTCCGGGCACTAACTCAACAGTGAACTCCACCTCCTATCAGGCGGGAGGCCTGGCAACTCCTCCGGGAAAACATCCTCGAACTCTGCAATAATCAATGGGGGTGTTGTCTCCAATGCCATATAAACTCCAGCTGTCTGTACTACTCCTCGCTCGATGGTGCCCCGCATGTACTCGAACTCCGGGTGATCTGGAGATCTAAAAATGACGCTACCCCTCCGACAATCCAGTACGGCATTGTACTGGTTCAACCAGTCCATTCCTAACACAATGTCAAAGTTTGGCATTGGGAATACCAAAAATCACGCTCTCATCTCCCTACCACATACTACTACCGAGCACGTTCTAATAGTACTAGTAACCGGTACGATACCTCCTCCAGTAAGAATCTTCTAACTCTTAGGCAAGATGGAAGTAGCTACTCTATGCATAGCTACGAAACTACTAGATATGAAAGATAGTGTAGCACTAGAATCAAATAATGCAGTCGCAGGTAATGATGGAACTAAAATGGTACCTGTGATAGCTTTTTATTGTAGTTCCTCCTCAGTCGCTGCTAGTGCAAAGGCCTGTCCGTGCCTCTGCCCTCCAGCCTGTTGTCTGGCTCGATCAAACTGTGCCTCCTGTGGGGCCAAGGGTTGTCCCCTCTGAAGTCCTCCGGGTGCTGGTGGACGCTGGCCTTCTGGTGGGGGTAGTATCCTCGGAACTGGTGCTACTGGCCTCTGTCCGGTCTGCGGTGCTGTATCTCTGTGCTGTGGGCTATCTCTGGCAAGGTGCTGACTCGCTCTATATATCATGCATAGTCCAAGCTTCTTCCGACAATCTCTGATAATGTGTCCCTTCTTGCCATAATGGTGACAAGTTGGAAGCTCCTTGTGTTGGTATGGCACTGTCCTCTGCTGCGTCTGAGCTCCCGGACGACGGATCGGTCTTCCTGCTTTGGGCTGGGCTCTGGATGGTAGGGTCGTGCTGGAATATCTCGCTCCTCTGCCAATGGCCTCCTGAATCCTCGCCTCTGAAAGAACCTCCTCATAAGAGATCCTCACCTGTGTGGTGGTGTACCTCTGTAGCTCGAAAGTAAGGTCGTGATGGAATCTCCTGGCCTTCTCCAGGTTGTTGGGTATCAAGGTGGCACCAAATCGGCTGAGTTGACTGAACTCAGCGTCGTATGCGTCTACGGTCATATTTCCTTGCTCCAGGTATTGGAACTGGGAGTACATAGCATTCCTGACCGTAGCCGAGAAATACTTTGCATTGAAGTACTCCAAAAACTGCTCCCACGTGTGTGTCTTACCAACGCTGCCAGTGATGGGCGTTGCTTTTCAGTTGGGCCCTCACTGCGGTCATCCAAAGATTTGGATGTAGCTGAGAAGCCTCCAATAGCATCTCCGTGTTGGAGACCCAATCCGATATCTCCTCCGCAGTCTTGCTGCCCGAAAAGGTATCTGGGACCATCTGGCAAAATCCTCGTAGATTACCAGCTGACTGGACAGGTGCAGGTGCTGGTGCAGGTGCTGGGGCAGGTGTCCTCTCCAGGACTGCCATCAGGCTCTGTCTCAGGGTCTCGGTCTGATGCCACTGTGCCTGCATCATCGCTTGAAAGAACTGGAACATCTGCGACTGTCCCTCCGGATATGGCATCTGGGGTGGAAAGGGTGGAGGTGGTGGCAGTGGGACCTCTGGCTGCATCATAGGCGTCTCCTCAGATGTCGATCTTTCGAACTGCGGCATCGGCGTATCCCTCAACGTCTGGCCCTCGAAGTGCTACATCAGGACAGTCTAAGAAGTCTGGCCCTCCGGCTGCTGCATCCGTTCATCAGGAGAAGTCTGTTGCCAATGTATCAACGGGGCCTGGGGGATCACCGGGGCCTATGGTGGAGGCTGCTCCCTGGGTGGTCCCTGGGACGTCTCCTCTCTCGTGCGGTGGCGAATGGCACTATGACATCGTATGCCTTGCGTCCACTGCGCAAGTTCATCTCGCTGCAAGAGATAGAACTTTATTAAAAGAGTACAGAATCAAGCAAACAGGATGCAGATAATTTAAACAAAAATACGAAAGAGGTTCAAAGGCGTAATCAAATGGAAGAGACCTAGTAATTTCTATCCTATTGCAGGATCACTGGGCATGTTACCATACCATAAGCGATAAATATGACCTACATGGGCCACCACTAAAACCATGTCATGTCCCAGTCCCAAAATACACGGGACCAGGCCACGTGACAATGGCCAGCTAATACGTCTCCTAGGTATTATCCAATTTAATGGACCCAATGAAACGTACTACGCTATCCTAAAAACTAACAAGTCTAATACTATCATACCCCTAGCAGTGTCTAATCTCATCCACAATATAACAATAAGTACTGAGATAAATACTGGAAAATAAGTACAAAGTCTGAAATATCATAGTACAGTCCAGATATGTCTGATGGGGACAAATCCACTACAAATAATAAAATAAGGGTACTATAAGATAGAATAAAGAGTACACCTAGAGCATCAGCTAACTAGATAAGGAATACTCCAGACCTAGGCAGAATGCCTACCAGAGATCAAGGGTACTCTGATGGAAGCACCTCTAGCTCCTCCTCGGATGCGAACCTCGTCTCCTGCCCGGGTCCGTATATGGTAGGATAATAAGCCTCATCCAAATCTGGAAGGGAACCAGGTCCTCAGAGGGACATAACAAGATATAAAATATATGCCAACATAAATACTGAATAAAGTAAAGGGGTGTGCTAACCATCTAAGTGAATGCAATGTGAGGACAACCTTGGTACGTATTAGTAGGTGTAGGCATAACGTCCACTCTCTGAAGAGCGTGGTATCTGTACATGTAACGTCCATTATTCTGAAGAATGAGGTATCGGCAAATATATACGTCCATATCGCTCCGAAGAACGCGATATATGAATAAAGAAAGTCATTGGATCCGTGGCTCCTCTGGATACTACGGAGTCCAATGTGTGTATCCCATACGCCTACCAGTCGTCCTCCCCGCCCAATACGGATATACAAGTCGAATACACGACGTGCATACTACGTAAATACATACCAAGTCTCATCTAACTAGATAACCCTGATTTTGTACTAAACCGTGATGCATGTCACACGCACCGATAGCTAGTCGGGTACGCGCCACATTCCAATATGAGTTTGTCATCGTGATGCGTGTACAAGTGTTAGGGTCTAGGAAGATATCAGAATATCCTCGCAATGGCAGGTGATTCTGCTAGTGACTAAGTCAAGTACACTACTCATCGACGCATTCGTCCACTGCACCCGAGACAATCTCAGACGCGCACAGTTATATGTATATTGCAACAAGATATCATACAACAGTTTATGATTTAAATTAAACAGTAAATCAAGCAAGATATACTTGCTTGGGTCCTCAAGATGCGAGTGCCAATAACATGCTCCTGAAGTCTCACCTCTACGATCCAACGACCCTATATATATAATATAATAATACCATCATCAGTCACTACAATATTATGAACATTAAATACTATGTTGCAGTAACGAACTGACGCAGGGGTCACAACTGTCCATCTAGCTGGGTCGCGTGCGTACGTAGCAAAACGTACACATGTCGTATCCTCGATTTTCGTGTACACCAAACATAGGTCCTAACTAACATGTTATAAAAATATGCTATAATTTAATTGACGTATTAAACTATAACATATTAATGTGCAAAACTCAATGTCTAACCCTTGGTCAACATCTCCTTAATTAAAGCAGTCATAATAATTATGAGGTAAATTATTAACATAAGTACATATGATAAATATTAATACTTAAATACGTATAATAGAATTTAATACTTAAAATACATAAATACATATTTAATACATAAAATACATATGATAACATTAGTACTTAAATACGTATATACATATATACACAAATAAGTCAATACATAATACTTTATATATTATTCATTTATATACATATACATTTATACATAAAATACAAATATATTAGATATTATACATTTATATATAATTACATTAATATAAATACAATAATACATTAATACATATATAAAACGTTAATACACATATGCATAAATACCTATAATAAATATTATTACGTAAATACATTAAATATGTATAATATATAAATAGATATAAACAAACATTTATATGCGTATACGACGAGGGAGGGGCTTACCTAACCGACGTCGTATTCGAGAGGGGGGTCCGCCGTACGAGGGGCCATCTCCGGCGTGGGAGGGCGGAGCTCCGGCGGCTAAGCAGCTGTAGCAGCAGCTCTGGCAACAGTTGCAGCAGCTGCAACGGCTCCGACGATGGCGAGTTAGTGGTGGCGGGTCGCTGACGGCGGAGGAAGGGTCGTGTGAGGTTGACGGTTATGGTGGCGGTGGTCGAGGGTGGCTGAGGTGGCGAAGGCGCGTGGAGGGGAGTCGGGAGAGTCGATCGGGTCGGTGGTATTCGTGTGGAGATGGTGGTGTTGGTGATGGTGGTGTTGGTAATGGCGACGGTAATGGTGGTGGAGATGGTGAGGACAGTGGTGGAGAGGGTGAGGGAGGTGGCCAAGGTGGCGGAGGTTGGCTGTGGTGGCTGTGGGGGTGACTGGTGGAGCCGGGCGTCGGGTCGGGTTAGGTAAGAAGAAGTCGAGGGGAAGTGTCTGCTGTAGTGGCTGTTGGTGGTGACGGTGGTTGGTGTCGGTGAGGAGGAAGGTCGGAGGGGGGTTGGGCTGGTGCTACTCGGAGGTGGAGATGGTGATGGCGGGTTGAGGGAGGTGACCGAGGAAGAAGTCGGGTGAGGGGTGATGGTGTTGGAAATGTAGTTTTTTAGGTTATCCTAGGTGTAGTTGGTTGTGGGGTGTGTTTTAGAGAGAGGGTGTGGATAGTATATATAGGAGAGAGAGAGAGAGGGGGCTCTCCTTGGGATTAGGGCCGGCTGGGTATAATTTCCTAGGGTGAAGGGAAGCCTCCACATGATGAACATGTGGCTAGGATGATGGGAATTTGAATTGTAGGGTAGAGATGTGAGGGTGAAAAGTTGTAACAAGTACAACCAAAGAGGGAAGGAATATGGTGGACCGGTCAAGGGGTGTGTGTGTGTTCTTCATGTGTTTGGGCCAATGAGAGGGGGACACCTTATTACTTATTTGCAAAAAGTCCCTTAACAATTTAGAAATTGCAAAATAAATACAACTTGGGATTGGATGAGGCAAAACACCATGTTTGGTGTTATATAGTGGACTAAAATGGTATGTGGTATTTAGTATGATCCTTGAGGGTATAAGTGTGGGTTTGGATTGGAGTTGTGTCTAGTTTTGGGTGAGGTTCGGTCCTTACACCGATTTAATTAAAATTAGTGTAATTGGTACTCTTTAATTAATTGGAAATACACGGGATTAAAATTTGGTGGGACACAAGTGTCATGGACGTAGTAGACTTAGAATAGAATAATTTCATAATTTGGGTTGGACAAAACGGGTTGATGTTGTCTCCAATTTTGATTGGAACGGACAAAGATGCAAAGTTAGTTTTAATTGAATTTAAGAACGGACGTTTGTAACGAATATTGTGCAACTAAAATGAAGCACAAGATAGAGTATTTGTGAGTTACACAAAGGTCAGAATAGTAGGCTGGCATGTCTTGGAAAAGTGTATGGAATTTATTTGCAGGTAAAAGCTAGTGTAGTGCTCTAAATATCGAAGCAACGGTAAGGTGCACTAAGTGATATAATTATTACACAATAAATATAAAACACTATGTTCTAATTCTAATTGTCTCCAAATTAAATCTAGTCTCTCTATCTAAGCTAAGTAGGCCTAAATTCGCTCTAGGGGTTTACAGGTAGGAAGGAATTTACTTACTGAAACATGCTGATAGTCTACTGATGTTGCAACCTGCTGTTGCTCGTAGGTTGCAAGCCTGTTGAAATTGCTTCGAGCTGCTGCTACTCTGCCTTGAAATGTTGTTGTTGCTTGCGTATCTGCTGCGGCTGCTGGAGTGCAATATGGCTCACTACCACTGCCGGAGCTGCTGATGCTGTGTGTTTCCATACTAAAGGCTTAGCTTCTTGCTGTTACTCGATGCTATTTCCCTGTTGGTGTGCCACTGAACAACTGCACTGCCTCTGTCACGCCCCGATTTTCTCCAATCGATAATCGTCCCCCGGGCGTGATGCCGTGAACGTGTAGGGTGCGCGTGCACAAGGCCTAGGCATAGTAATGATCTTTAGAACATATGCAACAGAGTACGCAAATAAGATAACACACATTAAGACATTAAAAAGTTTTCATTTTATTGATAATGAACATCTGTTAAAGACTCTTGACCCAAAACAAGAAGGATGCCACACGGGCTTACAACTTGGATACAAAATGAGATAGCAGATCCATACATTACATCCCTTTCTTAAATTCAAAACACCAAAATACCTTGGGTGCGAGTCAGCACCATCGCCTTGTGGCTTCCAAAAGAAAGAACGAGCTCCTTGCTTCTTATGTACTGGAGCTACCAAAAGTCATGACACGAATGCATCTCGATTCAGGAAGAGGTTGGAGAAAACTTCAGCTCCTCGCCGCGTCGCCTTGGCTCGGAGAACCTGCTGCAACGAGGGTCAGTACTTCGAAAAGTACCGGTGAGGGCGAGCTAACCCAACTTAACCAAAATCTACAATGAGTTCATATGAGCATGCAACATTTATTATCATGTGATCTATCTATCTTGACTTAGTTCAATTCTTCGCATAAGATAGAGTAAGATAACGTAACCAAATATGCCACCGCTCGGTGACTTTACCTGCACCGTCTGAGCCACCTGTACAAAACTTACCATGACCTTCCCTACCACGAAGACATAGTTAGTCTGCACAGTTTAAATATACATTAAAATCACTTGGTTGGACTTGGGATGGGTCGGCTGCCATTCTGCCTCGGGTAGCTAGCCCTTAGCGGCCGCACGGACCCATCCAATGCTAGGACTACACTAGCAAATTGTTCTACCCGGGGTGAAGCGGTCCCGGTGCCCCGGCGATCGTTCGTAGAACGATATCCCTTGTATACAAGTTTTCCAAGACCAATATTTCATAACCAAATAAGTTATCATATGAACACATATTAAAGCATACAATTAAGTGAACATAGTGTGTTTCCCATAGTCTAGGCTACTTTGTGTAAAGATAACATTTTCCTTCCTATTTAGCACCATAGCATGAACAGTTATAGATAAATGAATCTAACTACAACTGACACAATAAAAATAGCTATGTATATGATGTGCATGCACGCTACAATGTGATCGTTTAGAATAATTCCACATGACAAGCATTATTAGTGTGTCAAGTCTACTTCTTTTCTATTTTGACTCAATCTTAATTGTTTTAGTATCGTTTGGTCGGGATAAACAATGAGTCAATTTATTTAGAATGCAGACTTGGAAGAAAGGAGCTAATCGAAATAAAGCCACTCACAAGTTAGTGAAGTAGGAGAGAAAAGAAGAGCTTTAAGACTCCACACGAGCGTCGTTTACCTGATCACCAGCACGCACCAACAGACGATCAATATCCCCTGCTTCGGTCTCTAAGGTTCGATACAAAATGTAAAATCCTAAGAACGAAAGCAATGAAATCCATTGAAACTGTTCAAGAAAACGCAAGTCATAAAACCAACAAGAAAGCAACCAAGCGGCACAAAAACGGGCAAGAAAACCAACGCAACAGAAAGGCCCCTCTTGGCTCTGCCGCCGAGTCATTCCTTGAGGCACAATTCATTGAATATGGGACCTGATTCCGAAGAAACCAGTCCATAACGAGGAAAGAATCTTGATTCAATCTGTCCCGTTCGAACGGTTGTAAGTATTTCTTGGCCACGCTCCCCGAATAGGGGGAACGGGGCATTACATCATAACCATCCAAAAGAAAGTTTCGTCCCGAAACTTAGGAATAGAACCCTACCGCTCAGGAATAATGAGGGAAACCTTTCCCTCATCTCAGATTCGATTTCCCACGTCGATTCTTCGACCGCGTGGTTCTGCCACAGAACGTGCACTAACGATACAGCCCGATTCCGTAACTGCTTTTTCTTACGTTCCAGGATCTGCACGGGTTCTTTGGCGTACGACAAGTCCGCATACAGATCTAACTGACCCAAGTCAACCACATGGTTTAGGTCATGCACATACTTTCTTAGCTGAGACACATGAAAAATATCGTGCACATCTGATAGGGCTGGCGGCAAAGCAATTTGATAAGCAACTGAGGTGACTCGTTTGAGAATTTTGAACGGGCCAACAAATCTTGGACTTAACTTCCCTTTTATCCCGAATCTCGCACACCACGCATGGGAGAGACTTTTAGGAACACAAGGTCCCCCTCTAGGAATTCAAGAGGGCGGCGATGAACATCGGCATAGCTCTTTTGCCGACTTTGTGCTACTTTTAACCATTCTCGAATCAGCCGAACTTTCTGCACTGTTTGTTCAACCAGTTCCGACCCAAGGATTTGCCTCTCCCCTACTTTATCCCAGCAGATCTGTGACCTATACTTTCGCCCATACAGTGCCTCATACGGAGCCATCTGGATGCTAGACTGATAACTGTTGTTGTAAGCAAATTCGGCTAGCGGCAGGTTGACGTCCCAACTTGACTTGGAATCGATTACGCATAGGTGCAGCATATCTTCTAATACCTTATTCACCTGTTCTGTCTGGCCATTGGTTTGAGGATGGTAGGCTGAGCTGAATTTCAACTTGGTCCCCATCGACGACTGAAGGCTTGTCCAGAAACGTGAGATGAACCGTCCGTCCCGATCTGATACTATGGAAACTGGCATTCCCTGCAGCCGAACTATCTCATCAAGGTAGGTCTGGGCAAGGCGATCGGCGCCCCAAGTACTTTTAATGGCAATAAAGTATACAGACTTGGTTAACCGGTCGACGATGACCCAGATTGCGTCGTTCCCCCGTTGCGTCCTTGGCAGACCAACAATAAAGTCCATGCTGATGTGCTCCCACTCCCATTCCGGGATAGCAAGATTTTGCATTTCTCCGCCCGGCCTCTGATACTATGCTTTCACCCTCTGACAGGTTATGCATTGTGACACAAAGAGTGCTACTTCTTTCTTCATGCCGTGCCACCAGAAGACCATACGAAGGTTCTTATACATTTTTGTGCTCCCGGGATGGATCGCATAGGCTGCATAATGTGCTTCAGTGAGGATTTCCTTTCTGAGTTCTGAATCATTGGGGACGCATAGCCTTCCCTTCACTCGCAACACCCCATTCTTATCTATTGCAAAGTTTTTTGCCTTCCCCGCTTGGACCTGCTCTTGTATTTTCCAGAGGAATGGATCATCTCTTTGAGTAGATGTGACTCTTTTTATCAGATTGGGTACAAATCGTATCTGAGCAAACCGTGCACCGCGATAACAAATTTTGAGTTCGATGCCCATTTCTTCTAACTTCCTTCGTAACCTGCGATCGACGGACAGAGATCCCGCAAAGACCCCACTCAACGCATCCGCTACCTCATTTCCTTTGCCAGGCGTGTAGTCTATTGTTAAGTAGTAATCCTTTATCAATTCTAGCCAGCGCCGCTGTCGAAGGTTCAGATATGCTTGGGTGAATAAGTACTTTAAACTTTTATGGTCGGTATAGATTCGGCAAGGCACTCCATAAAGGTTGTGCCGCCACAATTTCAACCCGAATACAATGGCTGCCAGTTCCAGATCGTGTGTGGGATAATTCTTCTCGTGCTTTCTCAGCTGTCTGGATGCATAGGCTATAAATCTGTCTTGCTGCATAAGTACACACCCTAAGCCCTGCCCTGAAGCGTCACTAATGATTTAAAAACCTGAAGTCTCGTCCGGTAATGCAAATAACGGGGCAGAAGTGAGGCGCTGCTTTAACTCAGCAAACGATGCTTCGCAGTCGGCAGACAACTCAAACGCGACTCTCTTCTGTGTGAGGTGAGTCAGAGGTGAGGCAAGCTTGGAAAAATCCTTTACGAACCGTCTATAGTAGCCTGCTAACCCAAGAAAGCTTCAAATTTTACTAACGGATGCAGGTCTCTTCCACTCGACAATGGCCTCCACTTTCTTCGGATCGACTGAAATGCCTCATGCAGAAATGATATGCCTAAGGAAAGATACACTGCTCAGCCAAAATTCGTACTTACTCAGTTTCACATACAACTTGTTGTCTCGAAGGGTTTGAAGCATGGTCGTAAGTGCTCTGCATGCTCCGCCCCATTCTTCGAATACACCAAGATACCATCAATGAACACTACTACAAATCGATCGAGGTATGGCCGGAACACTTGGTTCATCAAACCCATAAAGGCAACAGGGGCATTCGTCAAACTGAACGACATTACCAAAAACTTATAGTGGCCGTAGCGAGTGCAAAAGGCTGACTTCGGCACATCGTCCGGCTTAATTTTGAGCTGATGATAACCCGAACGGAGATCGATTTTTGAGAACACTATTGCAGCTTGTAACTGATCAAAAAGATCGTCTATCCAGGGAAGGGGGTATTTGTTTCGAACAGTTGCCTTGTTTAATTCTCGATAGTCGATGCAGAGTCGTATCGAGCCATCCTTTTCCTTAACGAACAGTACCGGCGTGCCCCATGGAGAGACACTAGGCCGGATATACCCACGATCAAGCAATTCCTGTAACTGAATTTTCAACTCTTTTAGTTTTGCCGGTGCCATTCGATACGGAGGTTTGGAAATGGGTTGGGTTCCAGGAAATGTGTCGATAGTGAACTCTGTCTCTCGATCGAGTGGCATACCGGGCAACACGTCGGGGAACACATCAGGAAAATCTGCCACAACTGGAATGGACTCAATGTTTGTGCAATCTTGCCGAGTGTCTCGAACGAAGCCAAGTACCCTATGCAGCCGGAGTGAATCATCCGTCGATCAGACATTGCAAATATCACCATGCATGCATACGACGCTTTCAACTGTGGACTGCACGAATAGCAAAACTCGATCTCGCCAGGAAGACAAAATACGACTTTCTTCTCCGCACAATCGATAGTAGCTGCACAAGCGCCTAGCCAATACATTCCCAGAATAATGTCGTAGTCCCCTATGTCTAGAACTATCGCATCAAGTGACAATTTCCTCCCTCCGATGCAAATATAGCCGTCACGACAAACTGAATCTGCAGGCAAGCTTGTGCCTGACGGTGTACTGACGCTAAGCCTTAGGCCTAACGGGGTTTGAATGAATTTATGTTCTCAAGCAAAGTTTGTTGACACAAAACTATATGTGGCACCAGAATCAAACAATACTCGAGCAGGTACATCATTGAAGAGTAATATACCTGACACCGTTGTGTTTGTTGCGAGTGCCTCATCCTGAGTCAGAGCATAGACTCGGCCTTGAGCGTTCTGCTATGTCGTCTGATTCGCTCGAAGTACTTGCCCCTGATCCTGAGATGCACGATTTTGTTGTTGTTGTTGGTTAGGTCCACCTGCCCGACAGTTCGCTGCCATATGCCTCTGACGACCGCAGTTAAAGCATGATCCGTTGAGTACCCGACAGTTCCGAGCGATGTGTCCAGCACGGTTGCATCGTGACAAATAAGCTCGCCACCTTTACCCTGATTTGCACCCTTATTACCGTCGTTATTGGAGCGCTTAGGCGCATTGTTACCCCCTGTGTTTCTAGGATGCTTGTGATTAAGATTTTGCACAGCGTCGGTGCAAACTGGTGGGTACTGCGATTCAAGGGAGAGTGCGTAGTTTAGGGACTCACGCATGGTGCGGTATTGAGAAACGACGATGTGAGCACGAATTGAAGGTCGCAGTCCTATCTCAAATCTTCGTGCACGTGTCTCTGCATCACTAATATGAGACTTAGCAAACTTAGCAAGTCTATTGAATTCTGAAGCATACTGCCGTACGGATATGTCTCCCTGCTGTAGATGGGTAAACTCGTCTTCCTTCTCACGGCGGACGGCGGGTGGAAGATACTCCTCTTCGAAGGCCTTACGGAACACTGACCAAGAGTTAATCGCTGTGCCACCTTCACTCAATAAGGCTTGTTTGTGCACATCCCACCAATCATGGGCGTTTAAACAGAGCTGAAGTTGGGCACAAGCGACTCTCCTGGTTTCGTCCATACGAAGCACTTTGAAGTGGTCTTCTAACTCCACCAGCCAATCCAATGCCACGGAAGGGTCTTCGGTACCCTTAAAGGTAGTATGGCACATTTTCTTAAATTCTGATATCTGTAGGATGGACCCCTTATCTTCTGAAAGTGGGAGTTCCGGAGAGCCCTACGGTCCCAAAATGTCAGCAACAACTGGCGCTGCCACGGCGGCCGCGGATGCAGAATGATTGCTGGCGACTAGCGTCGTCATAATCGTTTGCAAGGTATCCATTTGCTTCTGCTGTGTTTCGGCCTGAGTCCGTTACGCCAAAAATTATGCTTCTATTCGAGACTCAAATTGACTCTGTCGTAGTTCGGCTTGTCTCTGTTGCGTTTCCATCATACGCATTATTCGTTCGAACGGATCAATAGAGGCCGTGGCAGCCGTACTTCCTGAGCTGCCTGATGTACCAGAACTACTCTCTTGCACTTGCGCCACCATCTGCGCTTGTGCATCCGACTCAGAGGCCGTTCCTTAAAAGAAAAGTAACTTGTATCAGTCTCAAAGTATATTATGGACTCACTATATGGAAACGTATCTCATTTTGCACCAATAATTTTAAGAGTTAACTCGGACGGGACAGGGTCATATTAGGAAAACTTTCTGACTCGAGATCAAAGGATCTGAAGCTATGCTCTGATAACACTATATCACGCCCCGATTTTGCCCAATCGATAATCGTCCCCAGGCATGATGTCGTGCACGCGTAGGGCACGCGTGCACAAGGCCTAGGCATAGTAATGATCTTTAGAACATATACAACAGAGTACGCAAATAAGATAACACACATTGAGACATAGAAAAGTTTCCTTTTTATTGATAATGAACATCTTTTACAGACTCTTGACCCAAAACGAGAAGGATGCCACACGGGCTTACAACTTGGATACAAAATGAGATAGTGGATCCATACATTATATTCCTTACTTAAATTCAAACACCAAAACACCTTGGGTGCGAGTCAGCACCATTGCCTTGTGGCTTCCAAAAGTAAGAACAAGATCCTCGCTTCTTATGTACTGGAGCTACCAAAATTCACGACACGAATGCGTCTCGATTCATGTAGAGGTTGGAAAAAACTTCAGCTCCTCGCCGCGTCGCCTTAGCTTGGGGAACCTGCTGCAACGAGGGTCAGTACTTCAAAAAGTACCGGTGAGAGCGAGCTAACCCAACTTAACCAAAATCTACAACGAGTTCATATGAGCATACAATATTTATTATCATGTGATCTATCTATCTTGCCTTAGTTCAATTCTTCGCATAAGATAGAGTAAAATAATATAACCAAATGTGCCACCGCTCGGTGACTTTACCTGTACCGTCTGAGCCACCTGTACAAAACTTACCATGACCTTCTCTGCCACGAAGATATAGTTAGTCTGCACAGTTTAAATATATATTATAATTAATTGGTTGGACTTGGGATGGGTCGGCTGCCATTTTGCCTCGGGTAGCTAGCCCTTAGAGGACGCACGGACCCATCCAATGCTAGGACTGCACTAGCAAATTGTTCTACCCGGGGCGAAGCGTTCCCGGTGCCCCGGCGACCGTTCGTAGAACGATATCCCTTGTATACAAGTTGTCCAAGACCAATATTCCACAACCAACTAAGTTATCGTATGAACACATATTCAAGCATACAAGCAAATGAACATAGTGTGTTTTCCATAGTCTAAGCTACTTTATGTAAAGATCACATTTTCCTTCCCATTTAGCATAATAGCATAAACAGTTATAGATAAATGAATCTAACTACAACTGACACAATAAAAATAGTTATGTATATGACGGGCATGCACGCTACAGTATGATCGTTCAGAACAATTCTATATGACAAGCATTATTAGTGTGTCAAGTCTACTTCTTTTCTATTTTGACTCAATCTTAATTATTTTAGTATCGTTTGGTCAAGATAAACAATGAGTCAATTTATTTAGAATGCAGACTTGGAAGAAGGGAGCTAATCAAAATAAAGCCACTCACAAGTTAGTGAAGTAGGAGAGAAAAGGAAGAGCTTTATGACTCTGCACGAGCGTCGTCTACCTGATCACCTGCAAGCACCAACAGACGATCAATATCCCCTGCTTCGATCTCCAAGGTTCGATACAAAATGCAAAATTCTAAGAACGAAAGCAATGAAATCCATTGAAACCGTTCATGAAAACGCAATTCATAAAACCAACAAGAAAGCAACTAAGCGGCACGAAAACGGGCAAGAAAACCAACCCAACGAAAAGGCCCCTCTTGGCTCTGCCGCCGAGTCTTTCCTTGAGGCACGATCCGTTGAATATGGGACCTGATTTCGAAGAAACCAATCCATAATGAGGAAAGGATCTTGATTCAATCTGTCCCGTTCGGACGGTTGTAAGTATTTCTTGGTCGCGCTTCCCGAATAGGGGGAACGGAGCATTATAGCCTCGATCCCCTGTTGCATGCACTGCCCGAGTCCTCTTCAACACACACACAAACACACCCACAACTAGATACAACTATGTACACACTAACTCTCTTCTATAAACATCTATGAACAAGTAGATGCATATATATATATATATATATATATATATATATATATATATATATATATATATATATATATATATATTTATATTTATATTTATACAAATATATATATAACTCTCCACTCACACACAACTATATACACAACTATATAGATATCTATATCTATATAAATATACACATACATATGCAAACACACACATAGCTATACATATATCAATATTTATCTCATATATATATATATATATGTGTGTGTGTGTGTGTGTGTGTGTGTGTGTGTGTGTGTGTGTGTGTGTGTGCACTACAAGTAAATATATAGATATCTATACACTAGTACATATATATCTGCATACATATATCCATATACATATATATATATATATATATATATATATATATATATATATATATATATATATATTACCAATAGGTACGATCAATGAAAATTGGATCTAGAAATGTAATGCAATAAACACGTGGAGTGCATCGCACCCGTATCACACTAGATCTATGATACGCTTGTGATACGAGTCCACCATACTACCAAACGTACCCCGAAGGACACGAGCAAGTCTAAAATAGTAATTATGAACAATATAAAGAATTAAACACACATCTACATGTCCATGTCAAAATATAACATGCACAAAGCCCTGTGTTGGAGAAAAACTCCCAAATCAACACGTATTACCAAATTATTGGGATATGACCCTCACGTATCAAATTATGTACACGACACTAGTCACAAACAATCAAACACATGTCAATTTGGTCTAATTGACCAATTGACAAACACAACATGTGTCAATCTCGGAATTTCTCCAAAATTGATACAAAACATATCATAACTTCCTCCATAGGCCTCCTATGAACCTAATTCCGATTCCTATGGATAGACTTATCATATGGGGTAGTTCCTAATGGTTAAAATACATATTTAGAACCTAATTAAAGGAGAACAACTAAATTGTACCTATTGGAGATGGATTTCCAATACAACCTCCAAATTTGGTAAAATTGGCCTTCAACTTGTAGATCCTTGCTCCTCTTTGTAGATCCTTGCTTCCTTCACCGAGATCCTTAATCAACTAGCCTCCAATAGTTATTTGGGAAGGAATTGGAAAGAAATTTAGTAGGGATTTGATGTAGGAATGAAGGAATTGGTTGAGGAAAATTCTAGATCTAGATTTGGAATGAAAAGAGGAGAGAAAAAATTCTTCCCCTCATTTAAAATAGGCCGGCCACATAACCCCTTCCCCAAGTTTGGATGTAAAGTCTAAAATACCCCTTGGGGCCTCTCATGAAGAAATAATTAAGGAGGAAAGGTTATAGTCTAATGGGTTTAAATTAATTAATCATCCTCCTAATGAATGGGCTTCTAATTAGGCTCAAGTCTAACCAAATGTAAATGTTGGTCCATAGATCTAATCTAAACTATTTAGGTCCACTAACTCAAGTCCAAAATAATAAACTATCATCTAACAATAATTAAATAATAATAAATAATTATACAACATGCACAATATTTAATTAATTATGAAATGACCAAAATATCCTTTCCTAGAAAATATGGTAGTGACATTGGCGGTTTCAGACAACACCCATCATCTAATCATGGTGATCGATCAAGAGCTGGTCTGCCCCAAAAATAACCTCTGCCTATGTCTGAGCCCCGCGGCGGAAGTACACACTGATATCCAGGACTAGAGACTCCCATTTATTGACTATGCGTTCTATGAAATTCTACCTGAAACCCAAAGGAAGCCACTTTAATCAATAGATATTACCTCACATTCTATTATGAAATAGCTACCAAAATATTATATCGCCTGTCCTATGATGGCCTTTTGCTATGATGCCTATCGAATATAAAAGAGAAGCAGGTCCTCCGCGAAGCTCGCGATGGCTTTTGTGGTGCACACCAACTCGGCCCAAAACTACAGGACCGCCTCCGGAGAATGGGTTACTACTGGTCCACATTGGTAGCAGATGCCGTTGACTATGCAAGGAAGTGCCAAGCATGCCAAATCCATGCAGACTTTATCTACCAGCCATCGGAGTTCTTACACCCAATGGTAGCATCCTGGCCGTTCGAGGCATAGGGAATGGATATCATCGAAACAATAAGTCCATCATCGTCTAAGGGACACAAGTTCATCCTAGTCATTACCGACTACTTCTCCAAGTGGACGGAAGCAGTACCACTCACGAAAGTCAAAATATCCAACGTGATCAATTTTGTCAAGCATAAGGTCATATACCGCTTCGGCTTGCCACAAAGGATCATTCTTGACAATGGTCCACAGGTCGCAAGTCATGCATTATACCGGTTCTGCGACAAAAACTGGATTCATAATATGGACTCGAATGCTTACAACTCAGCGGTAAATAGGTTGGCTGAGGCATTCAACAAAACCATCATCAAGCTTCTTAAGAAATTTGTGTCATCTAACAAGCGTGACTGGAACGAGAAGCTGGGTGAATATCTATGGGCTTGCCATAAAACGGTCCTCCCTTTCGAGATCCAAATCCCTTCACTCCGAGTGGTTCTCTCCAATCAGCTAACCGTGTACGACAACCATCGTCAACGACTACAAGAGTTGGAAGCACTCGATGAAAAATAACTCTTAGCTCAGCAACACATTGAGTTGTACTAGGCGCATCTCTCTGGAACCTTCAACAAAAGGGTGAAGAAGAGGACCAACCAAGTGGGTGATCTCGTCCTAACCATAAGGAGACCGATGGTTATGACCTACAAGACAACCGACAAATTCCAGCCTAAATGGGAGGGCCCGTTCATCGTGTAGTTCGTATTCTCCAATGGCGCCCACCAACTCGCGAAACCTAACAGCGACTTGCTCATGATGCCTATCAACGGCAAGCTCCTGAAGAAGTACTACGTCTAAACTTGACTTGTACTACCCTCATCACCAGCGGGACAACCCATATGTATATCTCTACACTCTTGATTCTTCACTCCCAATAAGTGTCTATGTGCAACATTTTTTCCTTCTTTATAAATTCTCGTAAAGCCATCATCGGTATCCAGGAGCCCTGAATATGCAACAGATGATGGATCCTGAAAGTCTCCCCAGCGGAGCAGTCCTTAAGTCCACCTATACACTTCTGTAGTGACCACTTAATCCAATCTCTTTAGACGCTAGCCATGTTCATATTACCTCTGAGCTATCGTCCTACCTCCTCAGCAGAGCAACCCTAAGGTCTATCTTTATTTTCGGATAGACCACACTCAACAAATCACTACTCAGCGAGTTGGTCGGATATCGGTTCACGTCCATATTACCTCTGAACTATTGTCCTAACATTTTTTTTCGACCGAGTTTGCCATGTCCATATTATCTCTAAGCAAATCTCCCGGGTCTTGGCTATCGATCCTCACGTCCATATTATATCGGTTGTTATTTCCACTTATCATCCGTACTCACCAAGGTACGCCAGCGGTGCTAAGTCCATAAAAACTGTCACGTCCATATCATCTCTGGCAGGGCTTGTCTCAAACATATTATTTGTACTCAAAGTGCGCAAGAAAATAATGGGTCCACAAAACCTATCATGTCTATATTACCTCTGATATGGATTATTTTCGAACTTAATATTTGCACTCAACGTGTGCAACAAATAATATGTCCACCAAAAGTCCCCCAATGGGTTATCTTTAACAAACTGTGGTATTGTACTACATCCATATTTCCTATGGTATGATATCCAAATATCATAATATACAACGCGACAAATATAGGAAAAAGTTCCGAAAAAGGAGAAACTTTTATTAAAGATCATGAGTACATATGATAGGAATTTGTTACATTTTGAGGGTTTTCATTAATATTCAAGGTCTTGAGTACATATGATGAAAATAACTTTTAAGGGTTTCCATGAATTCTCGCCAACAAGAACCTCTTCCATTAAAAGGTGCTCCCGTGTTGTTTCTGGAATGGACACAAGTGGGCCCAACAACAGAGCTCAATGCTTTCTGGCTCACCACTCCACAATGCAAAACCCAATATATGGAAGAGAATCCATACTGATGGATAGCATAGGAAGAGCAGGAGCAGACGCTCTACAACTAGGAGGAAAGATCGACGACAGGAATGGCAATTAATCCAAGTCATGTCATTGTCGCCACAAGCCCCTAGCCAATAACAAGTCGCATAAAGGGGATATACGCAACTAGCACACTACATGAATAAGGATGACTCAGCATATGACGTAGGATATTTATCCTTGTCTCCTGGATCAATCCTTGCCGAACTATCCTTATCTCCTGGATCGGTTCTCGGTGAACCATCCTCATCTCCTGGATTAGTTCTTGACGAGGTACCACCACATAAGGGTGACATTCACTTTGAATTACGGGTGTTATGATATTCTTCTATGCTCCATCATTAGTAGCGCGGTGAGGAGAAAACCTATAAAAAGGAGACATGCATTAGTCTCAGTGAAGATTGTATAAAGGTAAAAACTGCTGCATACAACTGTTTCGGCCGCAGCGACACACGACCAAGCATGCGCACACAAGCAAGAGAAGATCTTATCCATGCGGTCAAGCCAGAGATAAGCTTTGCGCGCATGAAGCAGACGACCCTCCACCCATGCGGCCACGCCAAAGCTCGACGCACAAGTTATAGAGAAGTGATTGTTCACATTATAAAACTCTGTAAAGAGGTGTGCGCATGTCCAAGATGAGTCTCCATCCAAGCGGCAGAACCTTGGGAAGGGTCTGCACTAATTCCTATAGAAGGATGGTGTACTAGTGTTTCTATATCCTTCATAACCCAGTATTAGAAGTGCGGTACTGCCCTACCTCTAAGCAAAACACCCGGATCAGGGGACCACAGATCGAGGCCTCCCTTGGTCAACCCTTCGGCGAGAAAAGTCACAACCTTCGGCATCCCATACAGAGAAAAGGAAAGGAAGTGAAGGGATAAAAGTTCTCTCTCTCCTCTTATGGCTGCCTATTTATAGGCTTCAGCAAATGCGTGGGGAGATCAAAACCCTACTGTTAATAAGGATGAACCTGGTGCCTCGATTCTTGTGATATATCATAATCTCCTTAGAAACTGATGACCCAATCTGCGTATCAAAAGATGGCTACAAATTCGAAGATATCCGGTCAAATATTGAGCAAATCCATTCAGTTAATGATCCGACAGTCTGGCAGGACCGGCTATGCAGCAGTCGCTCATACGTGGCCAAAACTCAATCATGCTTCTTATTCAAAGTATTCCAAACTGGCCAGTTCTAGAAATTTAGAAGGGGTTCTTGTAGAAGCATAAAAATTATGCAGGACGCATAAGAGCTTATGCACTCCCAATATGAAAGCAAGCCGCATATGAGCCATACGGGACCTATGTAACCAGAAAAGCCAACCGCATAGGTGGCCCTCATACGGCCTGATCATCCTCAGAGTACCTGGGCCGCATAATAAAAATATTGATCAAAATAAAACAAAAAGTTTATTTGCAGAAGGGGGTTACAACGTGTAGCCATCAAGGCCCAGACAAAATAAAAACAAAAAGAAGAAGACGCGATCAGTCAGAGGAACTGTAAACCTCACGAAGCACAGTCGCAACATCTTGGAGTGAACGTATGCCCATACGATAAAATTGGCGTCGCATTCCTTCCCTCCATTCCAATGTCTCCCTCTCCTATGGAGTTAGGGGCAGTAGGGCAAAGTTCAGAGTAGACCCTAGAGGCTTAGCAAGATCCTCCAAAGTCAACCCGAGCAAGGACATAAATCTCTCAGCAACAGACAACTCACCCACGTCTTGTGCCCTCCGTCTAGGCAAAAATGTCACGACAATCGGCGGAGAGCTGAAAGCTCATCCATCACGAGACCCTCCAAGTCCATACCCTCCGACACCAGAGAACTAACACGTAGCAGGGAGGAGACGACAAGAAAGCCAGGTAGGTGGCCAGGAATCCCAACTAGAATCTCCTTTGGATGACATATTTTACGAAGTGGAACACGATGGACCACGATAATAATATTTATAAAAGAGAGCGACGGTTTGCATGATGGAATAATTACAATAATGAAATTAGAAATGGTGAATCCGACAGTTTGGCTTCTGAAATATCTGTATACAACCAATGGTTAAAATCCCAAGAAGTCTGTAAAAGGGCGGTTGAGCTACCCAAAATAGTTGAGCCAAGTCTTAAAAGTGCGAGCTTGGCAGCACATGTTCATGCATCTAACAGCCATGCGCTCCCAAAATAAAGCTCAAATCAGGCCGCAGAGTAACCTTATGGCCCAATAAGGTGATATACATGCGTCCCAATCAGCCAAAGCAGCTTGACAGTAAAAGGACATAACGTGGCGTCCCGTTAGCAGGATCTTCTTTGATATAGAATCTTGACAAAAAATATTTTCTGAATGCCTCAAAAGACATGAACAGACTAAACGACATAATATCACATCAGCATAGAACTTTAATTTTGATGGATGTGCAGTGCCAAGTGTACAGCACAACTGGCCTCAAGCATCCCAGGATCCATACGTCTCTGGCCCCAAGCGTCTAAGGTTCCATACAGTCCCATACGTCTCTGGACAAATGCATCCCAAACTCCATGCGGTCTATGCGTCTCTGGCCACATGTGTCCCAGACTCCATGCGTTCTATACGTCTCTGGCCATATGTGTTTCAGACTCCATGAAGACCAAATCTTACTGTTATGACAAGAGTGATTCTTTCCAACCAAGTGCGTACTATGTGTCAAGATGACCAAGTTATGCCCACAAAGGATGAGAACTTGCTAGATCTTCAACAACAGAAAATCCCTACAAGCACCCCCGTGCCAGCTCGATCTGCTCATGGTTAAAGCTGCACCCTGTTAAGAAGGGACATGTAGCACCCTCCAGCATCTATGCACCCCAAGATATGCTCATCCAGGGATGACTATAAATAATAAAGTAACACACCTATACAAGAGGCAGGCTATAGGCGAACCTACACTCAAGCGAGAGAGAAAAGCTTTTGCATCGGATCGTCCACAGAGTAAAGAGAGTTGCTACACTCCTAACCCTCCATCGTCACCCCCAGAAAATAAATTTGTACTTAGATTGTATTCTATGAATTCTCTATACTTTCTTTAGTTTATTATTCAAATCAAGTTCTTTTAGTTCTCCTTTTGATTTAATGGCAAATATATAAAAATGATGTAGTGACAAGTCTACCCTTCTTAAAAAAAATTGGCCTTAAAATTTAAGAAAGAACTAATATATAACAAAAAAATCACAACAGGGAAAGAAAGATTACCACACGGCTCAAGAAGATAAGGATACCGCTCGCACATCTCGGCTTCCCTCTCCCTAGTAGACTCTCCCGGAGAGTGATTTCTTTATACGACGCGTACCAAAGGAATTGTCTGGTTTCACATCACCTTCTCCCTATAATCCAGAATCTCCACTATATGCTTTGGGTAATTGAGAGTCAGACCCACCTTGATATTCGAGTGATCCAATACATGACTAGGGTCTGCCATGTACCGTATCAGCTACGGCACGTGGAAGACATCATGCACTCCTTCTAGTGCAGGCGACAAGTCTAGTCTGTAGGCTACTGTACCGACCCTCACAAGAACACCGAAGGGTCCGATGTATCGTAGACTAAGCTTTCCACCTCCACCAAAGTGAATCGTGTTCCATGTCGAAGAAATTCGTAAGAATACCAGATCGCCAACCTAGATCAAAATATAGCCTTAAAACGCAATCACAAACAAAGAAATTATAAACAATCACAAACAAAACCTTTACCTCAAACTCCAAGGGTCTCTAGTGGCTGTCGACCCAATATCGCTGTCTGTTCTGTGCCACCCGTAGTCTCTCTCTAATGAGCTTTACCTTAGATGCATCCATAATCATCTTTGTCCCCAATAAGGCCCTTTCACCAACATCATCCCAAGATAAAGGAGTATGACATCTCCGTCCATATAAAGCCTCAAATGGTGACATCACAATACTGGCCTAGTAACTGGTATTTTAAGAAAACTCTACCAGGTAAAGATGATCCTCCCAAGTGCCTCTGAATTTCAAAACACAAGTTTGAAGCATATCCTCGAGAGTCTGAATAGTCCTCTCCTACTGTTTGTATGTTTGGGGGTGATATGCAGTACTAAACTTGAGCTGTTGTCCAAGCTAGCCTGCAAACTCCTCCAAAAGTAGGATGTGAAGCGACTATCCTTATTTGAGACGATGCTTACAGAAACTCCATGCAATCTGACAATCTGTCGCACATACTTCTTCTCCAGTTTCTCGGTAGACATACCCATTTTGAATGGTAAGAAGTGGGCCGATTTGGTCAACCTGTCTACGATGACCCAAATTGTATCTTTTTTTCTTGGAGAATATGGAAGCCCCAAAACAAAATATATGGTAACATGCTCCCACTTCCACTCTGGAATGGGTAAAGGCTGAAGTAAACCACCTGGCCTCTGCCTCTCTGCCTTTACTTGCTGGCACACTAAATACCGAGATATGAAGCGTGCCACCTCCTTCTTTATACCATACTACCGTACATGCTCTCTCATGTCTCTATATATCTTTTTGGCACCAGGATGCATAGAATACTGAGAGCGATGCGCCTCCTAAAGAGCCTCCTCACGTAACTCCCCACTCGGCATACAGAATCTGGTAACGTGCCGCAATGATCCATCCTCAGCAATGGTGAAGTACTCCGATAATCAAATCCAAAATTATGCCATGATGCTTCTCAGAGTCTCATTATTATACTGTGTAGTCCTGATCATGTCTATCAGATCCAACTATATCTGCAATCCCAACATCTGTATCTCTACACCAGGAACTAATACCTCAATGCCCAAGATCTTAAGATTGGCCAACAAGTGTCTGTCTATTGTCAAGTATATAGCCACCGGATACCTTCTCAAGTCATCATCGACTACGTTGGCCTTTCCTGGATGGTACTGCACTAATATGTGAAAGTCCTTCATCAGCTTCAACTACCGCCGATGTCTCATATTTATATCTTTCTGTGTAAACACGTACTTCAAGCTCTTATGATCTGTAATGATATCCACACACTCTCCATACAGATAGTTTTCCACATCTTTAGAGCAAAGATGACCGTTACCAACTCCAAATTGTGGGTAGGGTAGTTTTTCTTATGATGATGTAATTGTCTTGAAGTATAGGCAATCACTTTCCCATTATGCTGGAAGACATAACCCAAATCCTTCCCTGAAGTATCACTATAGATATTGAATCAACCTGACCGTGATGGCAACGTCAATGCTGGAGCCTTCATCAATCTCTTCTTCAGCTCATTAAAAGTGACATGACACTTCTCTGTCCTGACAAAATCCATATCCTTCCTGGTTAGCCTAGTCATCGGCTATGCAATCCTGGAGAAGTCTTGTACAAACCTTCTGTAGTATCCTGCCAGCCCTAGAAAACTCCTAATCTCTGCCACTGAACTTGGAGTAGTCCACAACTCCACTGCCACGATCTTCTTTGGGTCTACTTAGATCCCATATCCTGTCACCACATAACCAAAAAATTTAACCTTGTCAAGGAAGAACTCATACTTCGAAAGCTTTCCATAAAGCTTCTCCTTCATGAAAGTCTCTAAACCTATCCTCATGTGATCCTCATGTTCCTCCGGAGTCTTCGAATACACTAGAATATCATCTATGAATACCACTACAAACTTATCAAGATACTGATGGAACACCTTGTTCATCAAATTCATGAATTTTGCCAGGGCATTAGTCAACCCCAATGGCATCACCATGAACTCAAACTGGCCATACCGAGTCCAAAAAGTTGTCTTCAAAATATCTTCCTTTTTACTTTCACATGGTGGTAGCCCGACCTCAAGTATATTTTCCAAAATACCTTTTCTCTGCTCAATTAATTGAAAAGATCATCTATTCTTAACAGCGAGTATTTGTTCTTGATAGAGAGGTTATTCAGATCCATGTAGTCAATACACTTGCGTACTGACCTATCCTTCTTTGGTACAAACAATATAAGGGCACCCCACAGTGATGAACGTGATTAGATGAAGCCTTTATCCTACAACTCATCCACCTGCTTCTTCAACTCTGCCACTTTGTTGTTGTTGACCCTATAGATGTACTGAGATATCGACTCTGCGTCTAGCACCAAGTATATAAAAAATTAACATCTCGGTCTGGCGGCAAGCTTGGCAACTCCTCTTAGAAAACAACCATAAACTATGCTATCAACGGAAGTGGCAGCTCCTTCTCTTCCACCATGGCTCCACAAATGGCTCCTCACTCTGCTCCGTTTCTCCTCTGACAATCTCAAACTATGGCTCTCCTAGCGGTCGAAATAATACCCTACCTCCACGACAATCTATACTAGCATGGTACATACTCAACTAATCCATCCCGAGTATAATTTTGTAGCTCGAAAGTGGCATTTCGAGTAAGCACGCGCTCAACTCCCGACCTCCCAGTGTAACTCTCTGATCCTTGTATACATCACTAACAAGAATAATGATACCCTCAGTCATGATCGTGCAAGTCCTAGCCAAAGATTCAGCCTCTAAATGATGCTTAAGGGCAAAAGATACGGATACAAAACTATGAGAAGCACCAGAATCAAGTAAAATATATGCCAGAATGGAATCAAGAAGGACTGAACCTGAAATCACATCTCCAACTGTCTCGGTTTCCTTGACCATCATGGCAAATGTTCGGCCCTGTTGTGCACCCTTCTACTGCTGGTGCTGGGCGAATCTCTGCTGCTGTGTCTGCAATGGAGGTACCCTCTGCTTACTCGCAAGTGACCTCACTGGTGCTCTCTGAACTGGGGCTCCACCCTAAGATGGATGAGCTAGAGCCCGATGACAGTCTCTCAATTGATGGTCTACTGAGCCACAAAATAAATACTTGCCTAGTCTCTTCCTACAAATATCCCATCCGTGCCTTGACTTCTTGTAGAAAGGGAAAATAAGAGCAGCTGGTTTGTCTACTACATCTGGTGTGTCTGCTGTATTGGTGCTCTGATCAACGCAGAAAGCTGCTACCGCTGTGGCTGAAAAGTCCTCTGCTGATGAAAATAGGGTCGCTTGGATGGACCCGCACAACTGCTATCTCCCCCAATACATCTCTCTCCCTCTTGGACTTAAGCTCCAAGTCATCCTCTGCTACCTGAACATCCGCCAGAATCGTCTCGAATGTCGTAGTGAGGTGACCCCAGGTGTGCAATTTGATCTCCATGACCAAACCCTTCCGAAACTTTCTCTCTTTCCCTTGTGGGTTTTGTACCTCCAGGAATCTGCCCAATCCATAAAACTCAGTGGCATACTCATCCACCTATATACTTCTCGGGATAAGATCTTGAAATTAGCTCTCCAGACCACTCAGAGCCACACCAGGGAAGAACTTTTCCTTGAAAAGCGCTTTCTAAGTTTCCCAACTCAATCCAGGTGCCGCAATCCTCGGATTTGTGCGATACCATGAAAGGGCTGTGTCGAACATCTGGTTATCGGTTGCGTCAACCTGTAAGCTCTTCGGGATCTACGCTAACCATAATATCTTCTCAATATCCTCTATCCAGTCATCTGCATATAGTATCCCTTCCGTGCCCTTGAAATCCTTAGATACAATCCTCTTAAAATCTACAATAGTGCCTTGCCCCGGCTGCTATGGAGCTGAATGGGATAGAACAATCTGTGGTTGAATAAGTGATATACTCTCCACGGCTACTAGTGCTAACAGGTGGGCATTCTCGATACCCTGTCTCACACAATCTAATTGGCGATGTTGTGCCTCTGTCTGGGCCCTCTGGGCCTCCATTATCTCACTGAAAAGTGCAAATATCTGTACGGCATCTACTAGCGCTGGAGGTGGTGGAAACTCCTCTGAAACAACTGGGACAATGTCACTCCATATTCCCAATATTCGTATTTGAAGCGTAATTATTTTTTTGCTAGCGTAGTTAAATATTGTAGAGAGACTAGACCCATTCTTTGGTTCACTTGACTCTTGGTTTATTTGTTTGGTTTGGTTTTATCATGAGTTGAACCCATGGTCCAAATCTTAAACCCTCCATATATAATCCAACTTCACTCTCTTTCTTCTCTCATTTTCCTCTTTTATTCTCTTTTTTAGGTTTTTCTTCCCCTTCCATAGGCAAGTACGTCTTGCAAGAAATAGAGAAACCCTTTATATTTTTATTACGTTATATTTCTTATATGATTTTCTATGCATTTAGAACTTGGTATTTTTGGATTTGGTGGATGGATTAGTATAGATCGAAGTTTTATGTTTTAGAATTTTCTTTGTGTTCTTAAGTGTTCTTGCGTTTTGATCCCTTAAAACTTAATATTTTGAAAACTCTCTGTTCTATGTTGATGAGCACTTGATTTTGAGTAGTTTAGAACTTTACTTTGTTGGATTTGAACTTCGTTTGAGGTTTCTTTAGAAGAAACAAGGTTTGGATTTCAGAGCTTTTCCATGGCCAAACTTGCTGGATTAGGACGAAGGAGCACCATTCGCCTAACAGCTTGCATGCGGCCAGGACTACTCGCCAAAAAGATTTTATGCGGCCAACTTGTTGGACGCATGGAATATATTTCTACACATGCGTCCCTTGGCCAAATGCTTGAAACTTGAACGAATAAAATTTTCTCTATGTCACAAAAGATTTCATGCGGGCAAGTATGCATGCGGCCCAGAGGAGCATGCAGCCTAGTCGACCATAAGGCCAGGAGTTATGCGTCCCTCTTCTTCTAGACGCATAACTACTGACTGACTCGGCATAACTTTTTCTGCTTATGTCTTTTCTTCTGTCACTTTTATCATATGTCACATCATTCAATTTTCTAACTTGACTTGACTTGTATTTGTTGTTTTTCACATCACACGTTTTTCGAAGAGTGGACTTGGCTCTGCTCATGCGGCCTTGAACTCATACGACATGTTGGTTCATGCAGCCCATTTGGTCATGCGGCCAATAGACTCATGTGTCAACTGACTCATGTGTCAACTGTTCCCATGCGTCCAATTTGACACATATTTGGTTTAATATTTTTGTTTGATTAAATGATTATGATGTTATGTTTTAACTTGGAAATAAATTATTTGAGCCAGATGTGACCACATTCTAAATGACTAAGCACCTGGCATGAGCCTGTATATATGGCCCTACATATACTTACTTGCTGATTAGGCTACTTACCCTGTATCACCTTATTATACGTTGGATAGAATAAGGGGCGTAGTTCAACTCGAGGGAGGGTCTACAATCCCAGTCCTTGTTTGGTTTAAGGATTATGGATCTGATCTCGAGGGGTTCTCGCTCTACTCTTATTTTATCTATCGATATAATAAAGTGACAAATTATTGTGACTATCATTTGCTTGTCATATCCTGAATAACTTGCTAATTGATGAACTTGTCTACAACCTTGATATTATAACTTGTTCCATCCCTGACTATTGTATCCGTAATGATACACTCGATCGCACCAAGAGTGCTACTCGATATATAGTGAGCCATCGTGCCACATATACTTGCTACGTGATATATGTAATTATTTCCTTACACGAATCTGGTAATTGGAAAGTGACTTTAGCCATGGCAAGATAGTATTAATTGTTGCATTAGGCTTGGGTGAATCCAGATTTAACTTTAAGAGACAACGTGGATTCGTATCAAGAGTGCCCGTACTTAAAGTATGACATTTAGAAAGGAATGTTCATGTGACCATGGCATAAGATTATAAATCACCTAGGGTTAACTCGGCAACTTAATTTGTAGATCATTGGGAGGGAACAGTATCTCGAGATCGTGCATATCGAACCACCCTAAGTTAGCTGAGAGTAAAGGCTGGCCCCCACGGATATTGTATATCATACGCACTAGTGGAGTGTAGTATCTGACTTATTTATAAGCCGAGCCAGTATCTTTCCTATAGAAAGCCTAGAACTACTACTGATCATTAAATTAGCTCAGGTCCCTTACAAGGGATTGGTGCATCATATATTCATTCTTGTATATCATTGGTTCAGCCAGCCCTACTCGATTATGTCACGATTTGTTGATACTTATATATTATATTACTGGGATAACTAAGAGATCATATATCAAGCCGTAACACATGTTTGGCCGTTAAATCTATTTTAGTTAGAGAAGTGGACTGTTGCAGCATGAAAGTTTAACTCAAGTCCTTGTTTGGTTGTTAAGTTGTGTTGTTGTGCTACAACAGGACACGGATCGAAGCTACTTGTTATCATTATATTATTTTACTTAATATTGTATCCCTGCTTGTTTATTTTGCCTTCTGTTGAGTGGAATTAGGGACATAGACTGTCGTGGCCTTATAGTTCAACGTATGACCTTGTTTGGTTGTTAGGTTGCGCTACTGTGTTACGATAGCATGTGGACTGAAACTACGACGCAAAGCTATTCTAGCTTGACCATAATCAAGGGACATATTCTATCTTGATGTGATATAGAACTTCCTGTCCTTGTTTGGTAAATGGGTGTCGTGTTATGTCATGGATGGGACATATGCCATTGATTGTTGGTTAATTATCTCATTCTATAGAACTGGTTTTGTTTCTTCATTTCGTGCTTCCTCTGTGGTACTTGCTATTTAGGTTCTGAATCCACTGGTTTTGCATGTCCAGGTTTACAACCAGCACCTGAGGATCATGCGTATCTCTTCCTCACTGATGGCATGCAGCAGAATGATGGCTGTTGAGGGTCACGAGTGGGTTCCTTCATTCACTACTGGTCTTTCGTAAACTATAATCTTTTGGGCATTTAGTCAACCGACATATGTTAGCCAGATAATTTGGACACACTTGTCCCCTACATTAATGTAATATATTCATACTGCAGCTGACTCACTGTCATGTATACTTTTGATTATGCTTCTGGCATATCACATGTATTTGCTAGACCTCTAGTATATTCTAATACGGCATTAGGGATGCCTTACTGCTTATTCTAAAATATTTTATATTATTCCTACTTATTTGAACTATTGAGATATAGAAGTACTTGACCCTAGAAGACTTAATTGTAATATGAACTCCCTTGTCTCTAGATAACCTTAACACATTACGGGTTGCTTCGGTATTCCTCAAGGTATGATTGGCTGAGTCATTCCCCCGCTCTATAGTATTCTTGGTTTGGGGCATGACAAAGTTTTAGTGGTGGCCATGCAGGTCTATTTTTTAGACTTGTGGGGTGGCCTGATTGTAGGAAATCTTAATCAAACATGTTCCTCCTTGAAATCATAAATCTGCCTTCTCAAACTCAGCTTTACTTCTGTACCATTGATTCCTCGATCCTTTCTTGTCATGTTCTTAATTTATCTTGTGTCATTTTCCTTAGGGATTCTTCAGAATCAGTGGTTGGAGCACAGTAGTTTCAGCAGGACAAGGATCTGTTGGCCCACAATGAGAGACATCACCTATTATTGGAGGGATCAGGATAGACCCGTAGAAGAGCACGAAGAACAATATGTACCCAAAGTTTTAGTACCCTCAGTCGTACTAGCAGTGCCCGTATCACTTGATATACCGGTATTGCTAAAGATTATTCGAGGAATGATGGCAGCTCAACAACATCAGCAGCTTCAGCAGTAGGAGCAGAATGTCTTGTTGCATCAAGGATTACAGACGACCTTAGAGAGAAGTGTTAGAACAGACTCAGGGGCATCGGTGAGGTTCTGTTGACTCAACCATAGGTATTTTGATGGCACGGAGGATGCCATTACCGCATATGCTTGGCTGCAGAATATTGAGATAGTACTACAGCAGCAAGGGTTCCAGTTGAGGAACAAGTTGATCATGTCCGAGTGCAACTCCAGGACCTTGCCAGAGATTGGTGGGCAGAAGAAGTGGTTGGTTTAAGACAACATGTCTCATGGACAATGTCAGAACCCATTTTATGGTCAAGTATTTTGGAGTGGTAGTGCAACATGAGCTACAGTAGAGGTTTATCAATCTCAAGCAGTCTGGGAGGACGGTGGATGGCTACTCATCAGAGTTCTGCAGGATTAGCAGGTTTAACCCAATAATGGTGGCAACAGAACCAGAGCGGGCGATAAGATTTCAGAATGGACTTCATCTGGAAATTTAGCAACTGGTAGAGGGCCATAACTACCAGACCTTCGATGAAGTATTAATCGCATCCAGGCGACATGAGCTGACAATAAAAAGGATAGCATTGAGGATAGGAGGCCAGAAGAGGTGTCATGCACAGAGCGGAGGAGGAGGACCAGCACAAAGGACGTCAGCCCCATCTCCTAGCGTTCGTATTCATGACACAACATCGAGAAGGCCATTGGCATCGGCAGCAACAGTACCAGCTCGGCCATATCAGCTGACGTAAAACAACAACGATTGGGAGCCCCAGTCAGATGTACATATTGTGGCAAGAGAGACCAAACTAAGGATGTGTGTAGGGCAGCACAAGGGTTGTTCCTACGATGTTGTAGTCTAGATGTAAACCTCCTCGATCAATTTAGGGTTTAATTTGAATTAAACCGAGAGACTAGGTTTTATTTGAATTTAATTAGAATTTATGTGCGACAATTATAGGTACCCCTCTGACCATTGTGTAATCTTAGATACTCGTCCTTTCGTCACCTCCTAGATACACGATATTCGAGTAAAAAGAACGTCAAGGGCACTGCATTTAACCTATTTAAATTGAGGCTAATTTTACCTCAAGCAGAACTTAACCAAGCCCACGTACACTCTTTTACATGGACCAGCCCAACCTTAATGGGACCAGACAGGCCCAAGTCCCAAAGGTAGCCCATAAATTCCCTTCCACATAAATACACATGTTCCTACTAAAACCCTAAAAACAAAACCATCACCACCCTCTCCAAACCCTAGCCGAACCCTTGCGAGCACCACCCCTTCCTCTTCTCCGACTTCGCAACCAACCCACCACCACCTAAAGCCGCCACTCCTACTACCCGACCGCCTCCTGCACCTCGCCTGACCACCGGACCCTTCCCTCAGACCGCCAACCACCACCATCATCGAGCTCATATCAAAACCCGATCCCCACATAAACCGACTACCTTGGTTCCCGACAACCCCCTCCGACACCCCGACAACCACTACCTGGCGGAGCACCACCGTACCAATAACCTGACAGCCACCCCATGCCGCCTCAACTCAGCAACCGTCGCTGGCCAGGCTGCCCAGGGCTGTTGCTGTTGCGGCCACTGCCATTGTTGCCGCTGCCGCTGTTGATCACCGTCGGGCGACGCCGGAGCGCCATCTCTCGCCGAATAACGTCCAGAGTTTGAACTCAGACTCCCTCACGATCAACCTTGATTAGGTACACCTAGTTCGATCTCTTTCCCGTGATATCATGTATAGTTGTATCGTCGTGTCGCCAAGTTGTATCGTGTGTCTTAGGGTTGGACACAAGTTATGTTTATATAAGAGTGTTAATTAGATTAGATGGTAATTAATAAGTAACAATTAACTTAATGATATGACCTATGATTTAAGACTTATAATTCCCCTGAAGCGTAGACATAGACCTAGTACTTGTAACATGAAAATTAAATGATGGGTAATTCAACAAGACGTAATGTAGCTTCGTAAAACCATAGACGTAGTAATTATTGTCTCATGATGCATGTTAACCGAGGACAGAACGTGTGTATACCCTAGCTACATGCACACGAGATGCTGTATTCGATTATCCATGATCTTGCGACAATACCTAAGAGCAGCGTCGTAAATTATATATGCATTTGCATTAGTGTATGATGTAGAATTTCTATATTATATTTTATGTTTAGGGTCATTGGATCAGCCAGGAGACACTGCAGGAGCAGGCTATTGGCATTCACATCTTGAGGACTCAGGCAAGATACCTTGCCATATTTACTGTCTAATTTAAATTATGTATATGTTGTATTGTATTCTTGTTGCTTCCTTTTTATACAACTGTGCACGTCCAAGATTGACTCCGGTGCAGTCGACGGATACGTCGATGATTAGTATACTTGGCCTAGTTCGTAGTGACTCACCCATCAGAGGATATTATGATATCTTCCGAGACCTGACACTTCTACACGGTTGTGGTAACAATTTCATGTTGCCACGTGGCCTGGTCCCTTGTATTTTGGGACTGGGGCGTGACACCAGACCATCAAATTTCTAATTATTTGATAATATAGAGGATTGAAGGACCAGTGCAGCGATTAACCTTACCAGCACGAGGGGCAGTTCACTACAGGGGACCAGCACTAGAAGAAAGGCCTTTGGCTCAGCTTACAATGTCGATGCAAACTCATATGTACGACCAGCGAAGGATTCAGCAGTATGGGCAGCAGAGGCAACAACTGCGTATCTAAGGGAGGCAGCAACAAGGAGCACAGTAAGGCCAAAGGAAAGCTTTTAACCTATCTCTGAAGGAGGCTTTGGCATCAGGTGATGTGGTGGCAGGTAACATTCTCGTTATATATTTTTCTTCCATAAAATTATTTGATTCAGGAGCATCCTATTCATTTGTATGTGTACGATTTATAAAACGTATAGGATTGGAGTTCAAGGCAATGCCAGAGAGGCTGAATATACTCTTTGGTAATAGTCTCGTAGGAGTTGATAGAGTATGTCTAGCGTATCCAATCATAGTATGCGGGCATTTATTACCTGCGAGGTTGATCGAGTTCCCTATGGATAATTTTGACATTATTCGGTTGAGAGACAGTCATGCGACGATAGATTATTGTAAGGGTAGAGTATTATTTAACATCCCGGGCAAGAAAGAATTTATCTTCAACATAATAGTGAGGGACCAACATGAAGATAGAATAGCAGCAATAGCGGGAAGTAGAGATCAACATCCCAGAATAATTGAAGAATGTTTTGATGTATTTTCGAAAGATCTTCCAGGATTAGCCCCTATAAGAGAGGTAGAGTTCTGCATAGAATTAAGGCCAGGAGCAGAACCAACCATTTATCAATATGTGGAAGAATTAAAGGCAAAAAAGTTTATTCGAGCTAGTGGATCACCATAGGGAGCAACAACGCTTATAGTAAAGAAGAAATACGTGACGATACGGTTGTGTATCGATTACAGGCAGCTGAATATGGTAACAATGAAGAACAAGTATCCATTACCTAGGATTGATGACTTGTTTGACCAATTGAGTGAAGCAAAAGTATTTTCCAAGATTGACCTTCGATCGGGATATTATCAAATGTGGGTCTGGGAGCAAGATATACCGAAGATAACATTTTGATCTCATTATGGGCATTACGAATTTTTAGTTATGCTATTTGGATTGACTAATGCGCCAGCAATATCATAGATCTGACGAATCATATTTTCATGCCATACCTAGATCAAATTGTAGTGGTATTCATAGATGACATTCTTATCTACTCTAACAGTGAAGAAGAGCATGAAGAATATCTTCGGAGAGTGTTGCAAGTTTTAAGGGAGCATCAGTTGTATGCCAAGCTCAGCAAGTATGAATTCTAGTTAGGTCATATGTCATTCTTGGGGTACATCATCTCAGGAGCAGGAGTATCAGTGGACCCCAAGAAGGTCAAAGAAGTAGAGAATTGGCCAGTCCCGAAGACAGTAGCATATGTACGAAGTTTCTTGGGGTTAGCGGGATATTACTGGAGGTTCGTTTTAGACTTTGTACGGATTTTAGCACCACAGACTCGTCTAACCCGCAAGGAGGTCAAGTTTGTTTGGACGGCAGAGTGGCAAGCAGAATTCGAGAAGTTGAAAGAGAAACTCATATCAGCACCGATCCTTACAACTTCCAGTAGGATCAGGAGGGTTCACAGTTTATTATGACGAATTTGGGAAAGGACTCGGGTGTGTGTTGATGCAGCATGGGAAAGTTATAGCTTATGTTTCTCGGCATCTTCTAGATCATGGGAAAAATTATCCAACATATGATTTGGAGTTAGCAGACATAGTATTTGCACTCAAGCTATGGAGACACTACCTATATAGCGATCGGGTAGAGATATTCCCAGACCATAAGAGTTTAAAATACATGTTCACCCAGAAGGACCTAATCATGAGGCAGAGGAAGTGACTAGAATTATTTGGTGATTATGATGTAGCACTTCAGTATCATCCAGAAAAGGAAAATATGGTGGCAGATTCTCTAAGTGGGATATACAGGACATTTGTCTTGACAACTCAGAAGCACATACTAGAAGATCTTCGAGAGATGGGCATCGAGGTAGTGTTATCTCAAGGAGCGAGAATACTAGCCAATCTTCAAATTTAGCCAACCTTGGTGGAGAGGATCAAGGCAGCACAAGCAGAAGAATCTCAGATTCAGAATCTTAGGACATAATGTCAGTCATGCCTTAGGAAGGAATTAAGAATTCACGAAGACGGAACACTTAGATTTGGAAACCGTCTTTATGTGCCAAGTGGAGATATCAGACATGAAGTAATGACCGAGACACACAATTTTCAATATTCTATTCATCCAGGAGGCACAAAAATGTACCATGATATTAAGCAATATTTCTGGTAGAATGGAACGACATATAGTGAGGCAACACTAAGTTCCAGCAAGTATATTGTCAGACCGTGATACCCGCTTTATATCTCATTTTTGGAGAAGTTTATACGAGCGCTTGGGTACTAAAGTTGAGATTCAGAACAACGTACCATCCTCAGACAAACGTCCAGTCAGAGAGGACAATACAAATATTGGAAGATATGCAGCGGGCTTGTACTTTAGACCTTGGTTGGTCTTGGGAAGAACACCTTCACGTTATAGAATTCTCGTACAATAATAGTTATCAGGCCAGCATATAAATAGATCCATTCGAGGCATTGTAAAGAAGGAAGTGCAGGTGTCACGACCCGCACCAAAAATTTTGGCATGAGCCGAGGGTACATACAGCCTACGCCGCATCATAGGCGATAGAACAGTGTCTAGGTCTCAAAATACTAGAACAACTCACAAAATAACCTATCAATGATCTCAACTCCATAAGAAGGACAAGGTAAAAAATAATATAATGTCTACTCAATCATAATAACTATAAAGAAGGTAAATGGCATGATAAGGATATGAAAAGATTTAAAGAAGTTCCGACATAATTCTATAACACAACTCAATTAATAACAATAAGTCTAGAGTCTAGCTATTTCAACATAGATAAGTCTCAACATAATATAACTCAAGTCAAAAAGTTAGAACAATCAAATACATAAATAATCTAGGCTAAGTGATGTCAAAACAACTGCGGGTGGTATCTTGTCTAAGGGGAGTGGCTCATCTGGAATCTCCGGGATGTAATCTCCATCTACTCTTGGACCATAATGGGTAGGACAAAAATCCTCAAGATCCTTCAAAAAATGTTATCCAGTCAGGATTAAAGCAAAGCACAAACACTAACAGCAATTTCAGTTATATTGACAAAAACTATAAAGTAGTGTAAGGAAATACATGATAAAAGAAATACTAGAAGATAAGGAATACTGAAGAGACATTTAATCATCATATAGAACTAATTAGCAATGAACAGATATATGTAATGCTAGAAATGAATGTACTGGAGCAAGAATAGAAATACTTGTGAATTATCGTAAAATATCAGTTTGCTATGTGATTGACTTGGAACTAGATCAGGCTTATTATATATGATTGGCTATGATGCATGTGAGGTCAGACTAACCATCTGGTTAGCTATGATGCGAGCAAAAGTCAAGCTAATTATACATACCAGGCTATGAGGGATGTAAATGGTCAGGCTACACCCTACGTGATATGTGGGGTGATCTATGATGCATATAAGGTGGGGTATGATCACATAACTTGCTAATATTTCCCCGTCCCCAGCTAGTACTATGGATTTCAATCATGACTCCTCATGACATGTATCTATGATACTAGTCCGTGTATCTGCTGTATCGGAATTAAGTATACACTACAACTAGAATCATAGTAATGATCAAATAATAAAAACAGTTAGAGAATGTACTCGCCTGAGGTCCTGAGCTGACAATACCAATCTGTGTCTAGACTGGTGTCACACTGACCTATATATAAAAAATTATGTCATTTGGGTGCAACAAAGAGATACAAGCTTAAATGAACAAAATATAATTTTTTAGGTGAAGACTAGGTCATATTAGTCAAACTAGGTCAACTCTAAGCCAAACTAGTCAACTCTATGAAATACTAGTCTATACCTAGGTTTCTAGGTAAATACTAATCCAATACCTTGCTTATCTAGATTTTATAAGTTTATACAAAAGTACTTAACTTATACTAGGTCAATCTAGTCAATATCTTAACTTATAATAGTTATCACTACTTACTAAGTTAATATTAGCTATACTAAGTACAAATAATATATATGGCTCATAGGTATTGGTATTAAGTTAATACCTAACTCTAATATCATAATACTACTCATATGATACCTTAACTAATTATCTCAACTAACACTTATCCTTACACTTGACACCAATTGGTATCAGTGATTCTCCCATAAACTAATACCCAAAACTGCCATACCTCTTGATCCCTTCCTACTCTGTACGGATATACTACTCCATAATCATAGACACTATGTGATAGCTATCTTATATTTCTAATACTCCGATACACTCTGGTTCTGCATATAATTATACTAACACACACACACACACACACACACACACACACACACTTCAATGCTCATAAATACTTGGATACTCACACCCATGTACACCTATACACTCACTATCAACTCTTACCACTGCAAACAGACATAAATGCACACTTGTACATGGATCTGGCACATATCCCTACTATTGTTGTTGCTTTTGGCAACCCACTGCGGTCATATTGCTAACTGCATTTGCAGTACACCAACATCTGATAGGCAACACGAGCATTTGCTCTGATACCTACTGCTGCTAATACTGACCATTAAACCCACACATACGAGATAACTCAGGATACTGCTAACTGATCATAGTTCTTCTCTTCTCCTCTGAATTAATACACAACATGATACTTCATATCTCAATTACCATGACCCCTTTACCTCTTCCTAAAACCCCTTCATAGTATACTGCAGTTGTTGATACTCTGTTTCTCCCCCATCATTTACTTGAAGTTCAATGAGGGCACTCCATAACTCCTCCAGTAAAACACACCCTACCCCGATTGCATCACATCCCCAATCCTACACACACAAGAAACCCGACCATTTCACTTGACTGTGCAAATAACACACATGCACATATCCACCTGACTGTGTCATCACACAACCAACACCAACAACAAGCACATTACACTTGATTTCAGGTATTTCAACACCAACAGACAACTCCAATATCTCCACAGTCACAACCGACTGCTATAACACCACTCCACAGACCCTCATATATACTGCACAGTCTAGAATACACATTTTAAACACGTATATATATATATATATATATATATATATATATATATATATATATATATATATATAATATCACATAAAATTGTACCCTAATTTGATTACACCCTCTATTGGTCATAATCTCAAACACCTAGAATACATTTGTCATGATACCCTCACGGTATCATGATACACTATCAACCTTCATGAAAAAACCCTAATACTCAATTATATATACAAATATATATTAAATACTTCTATTTATAACTATTATAATTATTTGTAATGAAGGAAAGAGAAAATACATCTACGAACAAAAAATCCCAAACTATGAACACAACTTCATGAAGAAAATACTATATAACCAAAAGAGACTCACTCTCTCTCCTTGTGGGTATTTCTAAAACATGGATGAGCTCCTAATGGTCCTCAAAATAATGAAAACAGAAATTAAAAGAGAAATTTCAGAATTTTACCTCTTGGGAGATAAATTTCCAATACAAACCGATGATCCTCTAGCCAAACTTCTTCTCCTCCAATGCTCCTTGAGACCTAAGATTCTAGGCTTCTTAGATGAGGGAAATGAGAGGGGTTAGGGTTTAATTTTCTGAAATTTGGTGGGGGGATGAGGATTTTGGGGAAAAAATAAATCTAGGATTTCATAAACACAAAATGGAGCTTGAGGGAGGTTTCCTCCTCTCCTATATAGTGCCGGCTATTAGTCTAGGGTTTGGTTAATGCACAATGTCCCATTTGACCTCAATAGTTTATCATAAAGAGTTATTTGATTTGTGAGATTTTTATTCCAAATGAGGGTTTAACAATTTTTCTAATTAAAAGAAGGAGGATTAACTAGTGGGTCCCAAAATGTCTAGTCTAAGGTTGACTCTAATGGTCACATCAAGTCTAGCCCACTAACCCATATCATTGATACTAATAATATAACATATTATACATATTATGTAACTACAAACATAATATATATAAATATTACAAATGAGAATAATGCCCCTACTCTAGAAATGTGATAGTGACAAGTCTACCCTCCTAAAAAAATTTATCCTCGAAATTGAACTAAACTAGCACAAGAACACAATCAGAACAATAAGAACAATACCTCAAGGCTCGAAGAGATATTGGTACTGCTCGCACATTTCGTCCTCCTTCTCCCAGGTTGACTAACCTGGAGAGTGATATCTCCATGCAATACAAACCAAAGGAATAATATAGTTTCGTAATTCCTTCTTCTTGCGATTCAAAATTTCTACGGGCTGCTCAGTTATCTCCATGCAATACGAACCAAAGGACCAACCTCAATCTCCGAGTGATCTAGTACGTAACTAGGATCTACCATGTAGCATCTCAGGTATGACACGTGGAATACGTCATGTACTCCCTCTAGTACAGGCGACAATTCTAGCCTATAGGCCTCTACACTGACCCTCGCAAGAATACCGAAAAGTTCGATGTACCGTGGACTAAGCTTTTCGCCTCCACCAAAGCGAATCATGCCCCATGTCGAAGAAATTCATAAGAACACCAAATCACCAACCTAGAATAATACAGCCTTAACATAGAATAAAAAACAAAGCAATCACAAGCAATCTTAACAAAACCCATACCTCAAACTCCAAGGGTCTATGGTGGCTGTCGGCCCAATGTCGCTATCTGTCCTGCGCCACTCGAAGCCTATCCCCAATAAGATTTACCTTATCAGCTACATTCATGACCATCTCTGGTCCTAACAAGGCTCTCTCTTCGACATCATCCCAAGATAACGGTGTGCGATACCTTCGTCTATATAGAGCCTCGAATAGTGACATCTCAATATTGGCCTGGTAGCTATTGTTGTAAGCAAACTCTACCAAGTGTAGATAATCCTCCCAAGAACCTCCAAGATCCAGAACACAAGTGCGTAGCATATCCTCAAGGGCCTAAATAGTCCTCTTTGACTGCCCGTATGTCTCGGGTGATATGCGATACTGAACTTGAGCTGAGTGTCCAAGCTAGCCTACAAACTCCTCTAGAAGTGGGAAGTAAAATGACTATTCTAATCCAAGATGATGCTCATAAGAACCCCATGTAGTTTGATAATCTGTCGCATATACATCTCCGCTAGATTCTCCGTTGATGTACCCGCTTTGAATGGTAAGAAGTGGGCTAATTTGGTTAACCTATCTACGATAACCCAAATCGCGTCTTTTCTCCTAGAGAACGTGGATGCCCCAAAACAAAATACATAGTCAAATGCTCCCACTTTCACTATGTGATGGGTAAAGGCTGAAGCAATCGACTTGTCCTTCGTTTGTCTGCCTTTACCTGTTGTACACTAAATACCTGAATACGATGTGTGCCACCTCGTGCTTTATACCATACCACCATACGTGCTCCCTCAGGTCTCGATACTTCTTGTTGGCACCTGGATGCATCGAGTACTGAGAGTGATTTGTCTCCTGTAAAACCTTCTCGCGCAGCTTCCCGCTTGGCACACATATCCTAGTATCGTGCCGTAATAATCCATCATCAGCAATAGTGAAGTCCTCTGATAATCCTGTCCTATCCTATGCCCTGATACTCCTCAGATCCTCATCATCATACTGCATAGCTCTGATTCTGTCTATCATCTCAGACTCTATCTGCAATCCCCATATCTGAATCTATATACCAGAAACTAGTACCTCAATTCCCAAGCTCTCAAGATCGGCCAACAAGTGTATGTTTATCTCAAGTACATAGCCATCGGATACCTGCTCAAGGCATCGGCGACTATGTTGGCCCTTCCTGTGTGGTACTATAATAAAATATCGAAGTCATTCATCAACTCCAACCACCTCTTCTGCCTCATGTTCAGTTGTTTCTGTGTAAACACATACTTCAAGCTTTTTTGGTCTGTGAAGATCTCCACACACTCTCCATGCAGATATTGTTTCCACAGATTTAGAGCAAAGATAACCGCTGCCAACTCTAAATCGTGGGTGGTATAGTTCTTCTCATGAGGATTTAATTGCCTGGAAGCAAAGGCAATCACCTTCCCGTGCTGTTGAATAACACAATCCAAACCCTTTCCTGAAGCATCACTGTAGATAGTGAATCCACTTATCCCCGATGGCAACGTCAATATTGGACCTATCATCAAACTCTTCTTCATCTCATCAAATACGGCCTGACAATCCTTCGTCCATACAAAATCCATATCCTTCATGGTCAGCATAGTCATCGGCTCTGCAATCCTGGAGAAATCTTGTACAAACCTTCTGTAATAACCTGCTAGTCCGAGAAAACTCCTGATCTCTGCCACTAAACTAGGAGTAGTCCATGACTCTACTGCCAAGATTTTCTTCGGGTTAACTGAGATCCCGTCACCCGTCACTACATGCCCAAGGAATTCAACCATGTCAACTTAGAACTTGCACTTTGAAAGCTTTTCGTAAATCTCCTCTTTTCTGAGAGTCTCCAAAACCATTTTCAGGTGCTCCTCATGCTCCTCCGTGGTCTTTGAATACACAAGAATGTCATCAATGAACACCACCATAAACTTGTTAAGGTACTGGTGAAACACCTTGTTCATCAGGTTCACGAATAATGTCGGTTCATTAGTCAACCCAAACGGCATCACCATGAACTCAAACTTGCTATATCGAGTCCGAAAAGCTATCTTCGAAATATCTTCTTTCTTCACTTTCACCTGGTGGTAGCCTGACCTCAAGTCTATCTTTGAAAATAACTTCTCTTCGCTCAACTGATCGAAGAGATCATCTATCCTCGGCAGTAGGTATTTATTCTTGATAGTGAGGTCGTTCATAGCTCTATAGTCGATACACTTGTGTACCGACCCATCCTTATTTAGTACAAACAAAACTGGAGCACCCCACGGTGATTAACTGGATTTGATAAAGCTATTTTCCTATAACTCATCAATCTGCTTCTTTAGTTCCGCCAGTTCGGTGTTGTTGACCCTATAGACGTGTTGTGATATTGGCTCTGTGACAGGCACCAAGTCTATAGAGAATTCGACATCTCTGTCTGGCAAAAAACCTGGCAACTCCACTGGAAAGACATCCAGGAACTTCGTTATCAAAGGATATGGCAACTCCTTCTCTTCCATCATGGCTCCACAAAAAATGCCCCTACTCGGCCCCGCTACTCCTCTGACAACCTCGAACTCTGGCACTTCTGGCGGTCAAACTATCACTCTGCCTCCTCGACAATCTATAGTAGTATGGTGCCTACTCAACCAATCCATTCCGGGTATAATATCGTATCCAGGAAGTGGCATTACGAGTAAGCACACACTCAACTCTCGACCTCCCAATAAAACTCTCCGGTCCTTACAAAAATCACTAACTAGGATAATGCCCCCGCTAGTCGTGATCTTGTAATTCCTATCTAAGGGTTCCTCCTCTAAACGATGCTTAAGAGCATAAGACACAGATATGAAACTATGGGAAGCGCCAGAATCGAATAATACAAGTGCTAGAATGGAATCGGGAATAACTGAACCTGATATCATGTATCCAGCTGGTTCGGCCTCCCGACCGTCATGGCATATGCTCATCCTTGGGGTGCACCTCTTTGCTACTGCTGGTGCTGGAAAAACCTCTGCTGCTGTGGCTGAAGTGGTGGTCCCCTCTGCTGGCCTCCTGGTACAGTAGGTACTCTGGCAGGTCTCCTCTGAATGGCTGCTCCACCCTGACCTGGATGAGTCTGAATACAGGAACAATCTCTCAACTGGTGTATTGAGGATCGATAAGACAGACATATACTGAACCTCTTTCTGCAGATGTCTCTTGTGTGTCCCACCTTCCCGTAATACGTATACTGGATAGCGGGCTGGGTCTGCCTCTGCGGCTGCTGTTGGATATGTCCTCGAGATGGTGCATGGTGCTGATAAAGCCTCTATTGCTGCTGAAATTGGGGACTCTTGGCCGGTCCCGTGCTACCACTCGCCCCTCCAAAAATGTCGCATTCTCCCTTGGGCCTGAGGTCCAGATCATCCTCAATAATTTGGGCATCCATCAGAATGCCCTCAAAGGTAGCAGTACGACATCAAAAAGTATAAGACTTGATCTCTCTCATCAGTCCCTTCCTAAACTTTTGGGCTCGGTCTCCTGGGTCCTGAATCATCGATGGTGCGAAATGACTCAAGCGAAAAAACTCTGCGGCGTACTCGTTGACCGACATGTTCTTTTGGACCAAGTCATGGAAATGACTCTCCAAGGCTCCCAGGGCCACGTCGGGAAAAAACTTCTCCTTCAAAATCTCCTTGAAATTCTCCCAAGTAAGTCCTCTAGCAGTAAGTCTCGGCTCCGTACGATACCAAGTCAATACGATATCGAACTTCTAGCTGCCGGCGGACTCGATCTACAGATTCTCTGGAATCTGAGCTAAGTGCAAGTTCCTCTCTATGTCCTCCAGCCAGTCGTCGGCGTAGACTATCCCCTCAACACCCTTGAACTCCCAAGGCATCATCCTCTTAAAGTCTACTATAGTGCCTGGCCTCTGCTGCTGTCGCTGCTGGCCAGGATGCTGTTGTGCGACTCTCTCCACTACCTAGAGAGCCACCTGATGCTCTCCCTTATCAACTAAGTCTGCGCTTGGTGCGCCTCTGTCGACATTCTCTGAGCATCCACCATGCCCTGGATCAATGCGAACATCTGTGTCCCATCAGCAGGCACACCTCCAAAAAACGGAATCTGTGGTGGTGGGAGGTCCTCCGTAACAGCCGGGACAATTGGTATATTAGTCAAACTAGGTAAACTCTAAGCCAAACTTGTCAACTCAATGAAATACTAGTCTATACATAGGTTTCTAGGTCAATACTAATCCAATACCTTGCTTATCTAGGTTTTGTAAGTTTATACTAAAGTAACTTAACTTATACTAGGTTGATCTAGTCAATATCTTAACTTATAATAGTTATCACTACTAACTAAGTTAATATAAGATATACTAATTACAAATAATATATATAGCTCATAGGTACTAGTATTAAGTTAATACCTAACTCTAATATCATAATACTACTCATATGATATCTTAACTAATTATCTCAACTAACACTTATCCTTACACTTGAAACCAATTGGTATCAGAGATTCTCCCACAAACTAATACCCAAAATAGCCACACCTCTTGATCCCATCCTACTCTGTACTGATACACTACTCCATAATCATAGACACTATGTGATAGCAATATTATATTTCTAATACTCTAATACACTCTGGTTCTGCACATACTTATACTAACACACACACACCCCTGAATGCTCATAAATACTTAGATACTCACACCAATGTAAACATGTACACTCACTGTCAACTCTCACCACTGCAAACACACGCACATGCACACTTGTACATGGATCTGGCACCTATCCCTACTGCTATTGGTGCTTTTGGCAACCCACTACTGTCGTATTACTAACTGCATTTGTAGTGCACTAACATATGACAGCAACCCGAGCATTTGCTCTGATACCCACTGCTACTAACACTGACTATTAACCCTACACATACGAGATAACTCATGACACTACTAACTTATCTCTGAATTGATACACAACATGATACTTCATATCTCAATTACCATGACCCCTTAACCTCTTCCTAAAACCCCTTCATAGTATACTGCAGTTGCTGATACTCTGTTTCTTCCCCATTATTTACTTACAGTGTAATGAGGGCACTACACAACTCCTCCCGCAATACACACCCTACCCCGATTGTAACACATCCCCAATCTTACACACACAGGAAACCTGACCATTTCACTTGACTATGCAAATAACACACCTGTACACCTCCACCTGACTGTGTCATCAAACAACCACCACGAACAACATGCACATTACACTTGATTTCAGGCACTTCAACACCAACAAACAACTCCAATATCTCCACAGTCACAACCGAGTGCTATAACACCACTCCACAGACTACACAGTCCAGAATACACATTTTAAACACGTTATATATATATATATATATATATATATATATATATATATATATATATATATATAACACATGAAATTGCACCCTAATTTGATTACACCCTCTATTGGTCATAATCTCAAACACCTAGAATGCATTTGTCATGATACCCTCATGGTATCATCATACACTGTCAACCTTCATGGCAAAACCCTAATATATTATTAAATATACAAATACATATTAAATACTTCTATTTATAACTATTATAATTAGTTGTAATAAAGAAAAGAGAAAATACATCCATGAACACAAAAACACCAAACTATGAACACAACTTCATGAAGAAAATACTATGGAACCAATAAGGACTCACTCTCTCTCCTTGTGGGTATTTCTAAACCATGGGTGGGCTCCTAATGACCCTCAAAACAATAAAAATAGAAATTAACAGTGAGATTTCAGAATTTTATCTCTTGGGAGATGGATTTTCAATGCAAACCAATGATTCTCTAGCCAAAGTTCTCCTCCAATGCTCCTTGAGACCTAAGCTTTTAGGCTTCTTAGATGAAGGAAATAAGAGGTATTGGGGTTTTATTTTCTAAAATTTTGTGGAGGAATGAGGGTTTTGGGAAAGAACTAAATCTAGGATTTCATGAACACAAAATAAAGCTAGAGAGAGGCTCCCTCCTCTCCTATATTGGGCCGGTCACTTGTCTAGGGTTTGGTTAATGCACAATGTCCCATTTGTCCTAAATGGTTTGTCATGAAGAGTTATCTGATTTATGAGGCTTTTATTCCAAATGAGGGTTTAACAATTTTTTTAATTAAAATAAAGGGGATTAACTAGTAGGTCCCAAAATGTCTAGTCTAAGGTTGAGTCTAATGGTCACATCAAATCTAGTCTACTAACCCATATCATTAATACTAATAATATAACATATTATAGATATTATGTAACTACAAACACAATATATATAAATATTACAAATGACAATAACGCCCGTACTCTAAAAATATGGTAGTGACAACATGTCACCTTAAGCATGGGATGACATTGGTGAACGAAAGATGTCAGGCCTGAGATAATCACACAGACCATTGAAGTCATTAAGCAGATTAAAGAGCGGCTTTGAGTTGCACAAGATCGTCATCATCATTGGGCAGTTCAGCATCGTAGGCCGTTAGAGTTTTCTGTCGGCGACCATGTATTTTTGTGGATTTCACGTACCCATTGAATCATTAGGTTCGGGGTTTGCGGAAAGCTTAGTCTGTGGTACGTTGGACTGTTCGATATTCTCGAGAGGGTAGGGGATGTTGCTTATCGTCTTTCCCTTCCGCCTTTGCTATGTGAGGTGTACGATATCTTTCATGTGTCTCAGTTGCATATGTATGTCTCGAATTCTAGTCATGTTCTCTATCACTCTGAGTTATTCGTTGGTACCGACTTGACTTAAGAGGAATAGCCCGTGTCTATTTTGGATCAGAGAGAGAAAGTACTCAAGAACCGGACTATCCATCTTGTTCGTGTTGCTTGGGGGCATCACTCTTTGGGTGAGTTAACGTGGAAGTGCGAGGATGATATTCGATCTCGGTACCTGCACATATTCGACTCATAAGTTATATTTTCTTTATATGTCTTTGCATCTTTCATTCCGTGATCAGCAAGCACTCATAAGGGATGAAGTTGCTTCGCTTCATTATAGGTGTTATTATTATACTTGCTTATTTGTATGTGTAGATTATTTGTAGATAGTTGTTGCTTGCTTTGACATTTCTAGCTAGCCTTGAGTTTGAATTCCGAGGATGAAATTTTTCTAAGGTGGGTAGAGATATCACTCCCCGTTCCCAATATACATATTTAGAGCATAATTATTTTCTTGCTAGCATAGTTATATGTTATAGAGGGATTAGACCTATTCTTTGGTTCACTTGAATCTTGGTTTATTTGTTTGGTTTGATTTTATCATGAGTTAAACTCATGGTCAAAACCTCAAACCCTCCATATATAACCAAACTTTACTCTCTCTCCGCTCATTTTCCTCTTCATTTCTCTTTCTTTGGTTTTTCTTCCCCTCTCTATAGGCAAGTACAAGTTGCAAGAAATTGAGAAACTCTTTATATTTTTATTCCATTATGTTTCTTATATGATTCCCCATGCATTTAGAACTTGGTATTTTTGGATTTTATGAATGGATTAGTGTATATCTAAGTTTTAAGTTTTAGGGTTTTCATTTTGTTCTTGAGTGTTCTTGGGTTTTGATCTCTTAAAACTTAATTTTTTGAAAACTCATTGTTCTATGTTGGTGAGCACTTGATTTTGAGTAGTTTAAAACTTTACTTTGCTGGATTTGGACTTCGTTTGAGATTTCTGTGGAAGAAACAAGGTTTGGATTTCGGAGCTTTTTCGTGGCCAAACTTGCTGGATTGGGAAGAAGGAGCTCCACGCACCCAGCAGATTGCATGAAGCCTGGACTAGTCGCCCAAAAGATTTTATGCGGCCACCTTGTTGGATGCATGGTATAGATTTCTGCACATGCGTCCCTTGGCTAAATGCTTGAAACTTGAACGAATAAAATTTTATCTAAGTCCCAAAAGATTTTATGCGACCAAGTGTGCATGCTTCCCAGAGGAGCATGCACCCTAGTCGACCATGTGGCCAGAAGTTATGTGTCCCTCTTCTTCTAGACGCATAACTATTGACTAACTTGGCACAATTTTTCCTGCTTTTATCTTTTTTTCTGTCACTTTTATCACATGTGACATCTGTAACTCTTCTGACTTGGATGAACTTGCACTTGTTGTTTGTCATATCACACATTTCTCAAAGAGTGGACTTGGCTCTGCTAATGCGGCCTTGACCTCATGCGACATGTTGGTTCATGCGGCCTATTTGGTCATGCGGCCAACTGACTCATGCATCAACTATTCCCATGCGTCCACTTTGACACCTGTTTGGTTTAATGTTTACGTTTAATTAAATGATTTTGATGCTATATGTTAACTTAGAAATAAATTATTTGACCCAGATGTGACCACGTGCTAAATGACTAAGCACCTAGCATGAGCCTGTAGATATGGTCTAATATATACTTACTTGTTGATTAGGCTACTTACCCTGGATTACCTTTTTATACATTGGACAGAATAAGGGGCATAGTTCAACTCGAGGGAGGGTCTACAATCCCGATCCTTATTTGGTTTAAGGATTGTGGATTTTATTTTATCTATCAATATATTAAAGTGATAAATTATTGTGACTATCATTTGCTTGTCCTATCCTGAATAACTTGCTACTTGATGAACTTGTCCACAACCTTGATACTAGAACGTGTTCCTCCCCGGACTATTGTATCCGTGCTGATACACTCGATCGCACCAAGAATGTCACTCGATATATAGTGAGCCGTCATGCCACATACACTTGCTATGTAATATATGTAATTATTTCTTTGCACTGATCTGGTAGTTGGAAAAGACTTTAGCATGGCTAGATAGTATCGATTATTGTATCACACTTGGGTGAATCCATATTTAACTTTAAAAGACAATATAAATTCGTATTAAGAGTGCCCATACTTAAAGTACGATATTTAGGAAGGAATGTTCATGTGACCACGACATGGGATTATAAATCACCTAGGGTTAACTAGGCAACTTAATTTGTAGAGCATTGGGTGGGAACGGTTTTTCGAGATCGTGCATGTCGAACCACCCTAATTTAGCTGGGAGTAAAGACTGGCCACCACGGTTACTGTATATCATCTGTACTAGTGGAGTGCAGTATCTGACTTATTTATAAGCTGAGCCAATGTCTTTTCTATAGAAAGCCTGGAACTGATAGTGATCATTAAATTACCTCAGGGCCCTCATAATGGACTAGTACATCATATATTTTTGCTTCTATATCATTGGTTCAGCCAGCCCTGCTTAATTATGGTATGATTTGAGGATACTTATATATTTGTCACTACCACATTTTCAGATTAGGACATTATTATAAATTGCCATATTTAATTTATTATGTAATAAATATGTGTGATGAGTTTATTAAATAATTATAGGATATTCTTAATGCATAGGTTTTAGGTTAAACCCTAAAAATCCATTAGGTCTAACCTTTGTGACCAAACCCTAATTGGTATTCTAGTTTTTAGTGAAACCCTAGTTAGCATTTTAGTTTTAGATTATAAACCCTAGAAATGACTAAACCTTAATTAATTCAAGTTCTTCATGACTAAACATGAAGAACTAATTAAACCTTGGCATTTGAAACCCTAACCCTAGCCTTATCTAATGAAGGAAAGCCTCCCTCAAGCTTCTTCATTCATGAAGAAAGCCCTAAACCTAGCCTCCATTAGAAAAACCCTTCCTTCCCTATAAATTTCAGAAATTTCAACCCTAGAAATCGATTTCCTCCTCCATCAAAAAGGAATCTAGGAGCTTGGACCAAGAAGGCTTGAAGAAAGAGGACCTACATTGGGAAACCATCTCCCAATAGGTGAGGATCCGAATTTAAACCCATTTTAATTATGTTTTTCATTATTGTTTGGCCATTTGGAGCCCACCATTTGTTTAGATTTCGTTTTTGGGGTTTCTCCATGAAGACCTAGGTGGATCTAGGGTTTTGGTGTTCATAAGTTTGTTTTTCCCCAATTCCATGAACCCTAATCCTAGGGGTTTGCATGTAGACATGATTACACCTCCAACGTGTGGGTTTGATCTCGCATTTTAGGACTTTGGTTGAGGATTCATGGGTTCTTAATGTGAAATCTGTTTTCTGCACCATATGTGTTCGATGGAATGCCCCTTAGGGGGTTTACCTATCTAATGTATTCTAATTACTGCATGTTTTGATATACCAATCTATATACATAGATATATTTGCATATGTGTATAGATAGGTTGTGTGATTTGGGGGTTTCGCTGTGCACAGTCGGGTTTGAGATGTCTGTGTGTATTGACAGTGGGAACAAGGGTTGGGTTATTCTGTGCAGTTGACACTGTGGGCTCGTGCATTTAGATTTGATTGTAGGAGCAGTTGGTAGTTGTTAAGGTTATTGTCTCAGTTGGGTTGAAGGTTCTGAGTATCAGTATCTGGGTGTTACTTCACGAGTGAACTGTGGGTGTGACACTATTTTTCAGTGCATCTGGTAATGGGGGGAAATTCTGTGTAGGTATTTAGGTGTGTAGTTAGTGTCTCATTTTTTTGGGTGAACTGAGTAGTTGGTTTTGTTAGGGTTTAGGTTTTGCATGTTGCCAGTAGTTATATGCTTCTCTCAAGGTTTGAGCCATGTAGGTATGGTAACTTGGTTCAGTGAATGCATTGTTTAAGTGAGTTTCCCTGTATTGGGTAGTGTTGTGTAACTATTTTAGATGTGTGAAGTTATGTGGCTCAGTAAAATGTGTGTGTGTGTGTCGAGTATCTAGCTGTGATTTCTGTAATATATCAGTAGGTAATTAGTGTGGGGTGAGGGACTTGTGTTTTGGAACCTGGGAAGTATCAGAAACTGTGAGTTTTCCTCTGTGTGTGTGTGTACTTGTGAGTGAAGGTGTCATGTTTATGCCAATGGTGTACAATGTATACTGTGTTGCAGGAAAGAATTTAGTGTAGATGTGCAGTTGCTGCAGTGTTCTTGCCTCAGTACATCAGACATTAGGGGACTGTATCAGTTAGAGTACAATGAGTAATTTGAAGGAGTTTTGGATTGAGTGCTAAGTTCCTGATACTGTGTAGGTTTGAACAATGTTCAGACCTACCTATTAATCCTGCCAGTAGCCTTATGTTTGTCTCAAGGGTTAGGCCATGTATGTATGAAGTCTGAACGATTTTAGACTGAAAACTGTGATGTACAGATGTGTAGTTGGGGAGTTCAGTGCTAGGTTGTTGAGTTCTCTAGTGTATTAGTATCAGGGATTTTGTGAGCTATGAGTGCTTTGGTTCAATGAGTAAATGGACTAGGTGAGTTGAGTTTACTCAGTGTGCAGGGGGGAGCTGTGCAGTATGTGTTTGTACACTCAGTCAGATTTTGTATTAGGTTTCTGATACTTAGTGTCAATAGGTTATGAAGTTCCTATTTTCAGGGAAGAGGTTGAGTTCCTGATACTGTGTTTGAGAACAGGTTCAGACCTACCTGTTTTGAGTCTAAGAGTTGGCCATTGTCTGTGTAAGTTTGAACAACTTCAAACTGTTTGGTTGACCCTGCCAGTAGCTATATGCTTGTCTTAGAGTTTAGGAAATGCCTGTGTAGTCTGAACAATTCTAGACTGTGAAACTGTAAATGGTTCATTGAATCAGAATCTAGGATCAATGTATTGTTAAGAGATTAGGTGTTTTTCTTTGTGACCTGTGCCTCAGGGTGGAGAGAAATGTCTAGAAGCCAGTTCTATTCAAACTGTGAAAGAGAGGGAGTTATGTATCAGTGTTTTGGGTGTACTAAGTGGTTAAGGGTTGATACACTAAGACAAAGTAATATAGTTAGGTTTTGATTTAGGAGTAGGTTTTGATTGTGGTGCCATATACCAAGTATGGGTATCCTGAATGTTAGCTAAGGTACTTAAACAGCTAAGGTAATACCTAGATAAAATAGGTATGGAAGTGTTATGAGTATACCCTAGTGTTATAACTAGGTATGACAAATAATTAGCTAGGTGTATAATGTTGGTTAGTGTGGAAATCTCTACAAGTATTATATATATATTAGCAGTAGTTAATATAATTGGCAATGACTAGTATGGTTAAGTATGGCATAGACAGCTCACCAAAGACCTAGAAATGACCCTGTACCTAGCATAGAATTAGGTATGCATGTAAGCCTTTTCAAAAACACTTTTTGATATGGATATTTGATATTTTAGGTGATTGTGATTTTATCTTGGATATTGATCCTCGCACCTTCCTCGGGACCACAGACGAGTACATTCTCTGACAGTTTTCATTTTTGTTGATTAAATCTATAATTCCAGTTGTATACTATACTTGACTCTGACACTGTGGATACACGGGTTAGCACCCTAGATACCTGTCATAAGGAGTCATGATTGGAATCCATCGTTCTAGCTGGGGATGGAGAAATATTAGCAGATTATGTGATCATACCCCACCTTACATGCATCATAGCTCACCCCACACATCACGTCGGGTGTAGCCTGACCATTTACATACTTCATAGCCTAATATATATGATTGGCCTGACTATTGCTCGTATCATAGCTAACCAGATGGTTAGCCTGACCTCACATGTATCATAGCCAATCATATATATCATGCCTGATCTCATCCCAAGCCGATCACATAATAAACTGATATTTCAAACACTTAGCCAGATGTTTATTCTTTATTTCAGATTACTTGTTCTAGCATCCACTGATATTTTATTCATTGCTAGATATTCCATTGCTCATTTCATATTCCCTAGTACTCTATATTTCCAGTATTTATTTTATCTTGTATTCTTTACACTATTTTATAGTTTTTGTCAACATAAATGAAACTGTTGTTTAGTGTTTGTGCTTCGCTCCAATCCTGACTGGATAACATTCTCAGAGGACTTGGAGGATTTTTGCCCTACCCACTACGGCCCGAGAGCAGAGGGTGATTTCATACCAGAAATTCCAGAGGAGTTATCCATCTTAGAGGAGATTCTACCTACAGACTGCCCTATTTTATGTATTATTGTACTAGACTGAGATTTGGGTTGTATTATTGTTGTGACTTTTGGGTGGACATCTAGACTCTAGACTTATGATGTATTTATATTTATGTTGACTTATGATAGAACTCTTTATCCTTATTTCTCATCGTGCCAATTACTTTCATATAGCCTTGGGATTGAGTATATTATAAACTGTGGATTCATATATTATCATTGTCCTCCTTATGGAGTTGAGACCATTGACAGGATGAGTTATGTTTGAGACCTAGACAGCATTCTACCGCCGATGTTGCGGCATAGGCTGGACGTACCCACGACTCATGCCCAATTTTCAGGTGTGGGTCATGACAATATTGCACTATTGGGATAACCCAGAGATCATATATCAAGCTGTAACCCATGTTTGGCCGTTTAATCTGTTTTAGTTAGAAAAGTGGACCTTTCAAGCATAAAATTTTAACTCATGTCCTTGTTTGGTTGTTTAGTTGTGCTGTTGTGTTACAACGGGACACGGATCAAAGCTACTTGTTATTATATTATTTTACTTAATACTATATCCCTGCTTGTGTATTTTGCCTTCTGTTGAGTGGAATTAGGGACATAGACTATCGTGGCATGATAGTTCAACTCATATCCTTGTTTGGTTGTTGGATTGTGCTACTGTGTTACGATAGCATGTGGACTAAAACTACGACGCAGAGCTATTCTAGCTTGACCATAATTAAGGGACGTATTCTATTTTGATGTGATATGGCACTTTCTATCCTTGTTTGGTGAAGGGGTGTCATGTCATGGATGGAACATATGCCATTGTTTGTTGGTTAAGCATCTCATGCTATAGAACTAGTTTTTTTTCTTTATTTCGTGCTTCCTTTGTGGTACTTGTTGTTTGGGGTCTGACCCCACTGGTTTTACATGGCCAGGTTTAGAGCCAGCACCTAACGATCAAGCATATATCTCTCTCACTGATGACATACACCAGAAGGATAGTTGTTGAGGGTCACTAGTGGATTCCTTCATTCACTGCTCGTCTTTCATAAACTATAATCTTTTGGGCATTTAGCCAACCAGCACATGTTAGCCTGATAATTTGGACTCTAGTCCCCTATATGACTGTAATATATTTAGACTACAGCTGACTCACTATCATGTATACTTTTGATTGTGCATCTGGCATATCACATATATTTTTTAGATCTCTAGAATATTCTAATGCGGCATTGGGGGCGCCTTACTTCTTATTCTGAAATATTCTATGTTATTCTACTTATTTGAATGATTGAGATATAGAAGTTCTTGACCCTAGAAGACTTGTTTGTAATATGCACCCACATTGTCTCTAGACAACCTTAACACACTGTAGGTTGCTTCATTATTCCGTAAGGTGTGGTTGGCTGAGTCATTCTCCCACTCTCCAATATTCTGGATCTGGGGCATGACAGACAGCCCTCTGAACTGGTGGAGGAGGACTTCCAAAAGAAATTGAGGCCCCCACCTGGACCGGTGAGGCAACCCTCCGAGCTGGAGGATGCGTTACAGTATCAGCTATTGTGACCTGATCTTTGGTAGCATCATAAAGAAAGATGAAAACAAGGAATCAATAAGGCACAAGATATGATATCATCAAAGAAGGACAGTAGCATTTCAAAGAAAGCAATATTCAGAATGAATAAGAATTAGCAAAATTCATGGGATTATAAATTTTTCTAGTTGTGATTGAGTATCCTCTAATCCTATATCCTAAGTCCTATATCTTATAGTAGACTTGTAGTAGTACTCCAAGTCTGAGCACTACTACCTAGACCTACATAGGCTACCAAAAATACGTGTCATGACCCGCACCCGATGTGAGGGCACGAGTACGTGGGTACGTCCAGCCTATGCCGCAGCATCAGCGGTAGAACATTATCTAGGTCAACAATACTATCTAACGTCTCACACAATATATATAATAAACTTGTCAATGATATCTCAACTCTAAATGGAGGACAATATGGCAATATATTAATCAATACACAATAATAAAAAGTAGAGGAAGATAATGACACGATGTGGAATAGAAGAATAAAGTCACAAAGTCACAATACAATCCAAAATTAAAATATAGCAGTCTAGCCACAACACAAATAGTATCAAATATATATATATATATATATATATATATATATATATATATATATATATATATATATATAACATGCTAATGTCTAGCTGGAGACGTATTCAGTACAATAGGGTAAATAGTTAAGTCCGTTATACTAGCTGAGTCTTCTTGGTGGCTGGCACTGTAGTGCCCCGCTTCGCATAGGCACTATATACAAATAATATCTCTTTGCTTTCTCGAGTGGAAGTCTTCTCGGAGAGTTCCCGATCGAACCACAAGATGAGTGATCTAAGTTAGTAGGCAAAACTTTATTCTCTGATTCTTGCACGCCTTAATAATGAATCTATGCTTGTTCTAAAAAGATTGTTTCATAAGAAGAATGATAGAACCTGACTCTGTATGCTTAATAAGGGAACTCGTATTGCTTGTCATTGAAACGAATCTTCTTGCCTAACTAGAGAACTTGAATGCTTGTCTAAGAAAGATAGAACCATTGCCATGCTAAGAAAAGATAGATATATTGCACGTTTAGTCACACAGAAACTGATAACAAACAAACCGCTGCCATGATAATAAGAAAGAGTAAAAGATTGCTTGCACTTATCCTTGTATCGCATGCTAAACTAGAAATAACTAAATGCTTGTCTAAAAAGATAGAAGAATGACTACTATGCTTGCTTAAATAATAGACTGCTTGCTTGTTCCCTATCGTGCTGAAAGAAAAAGAATTGCATGTTAGACTTATAGAACTGTTCTTGTCTGTTACTTGTTAAAAGAACTAGATTGCTTGAATATGTTTCATTGATCGCACAGAAAGAGATAAAAACTAGAAGAATAGCTTGAACATGTGCTTCTAGACTAATAGTCTCCCTGAGGCTTGAAGTCCTTATTTACAGGAGGGTGTGGCTATTAGGAAAGAGTATTGAGAGCTCTGACTCTATTGCTTGATTGAGATGCTTGCTTGCTCGTTCATCATTCATCAGTTGCATGATAGCTTATTTATCTGATAAGAATTTGCATTCATGCATTTGGTCAGGACAACTTGTGTACAAGGTTTATCTCTCGAGCGTTTTCTGGGGTACTAGGATCGTTCGGCCTATGAGAGATCTAGAAAACCCTGAGGTTTATAGTCCTTACTTACGGGAGGGTATGATATAGAAGTCTATTAGTAAGATGGGCTTGTATGTCCCAACTGCTAATCCCGTAGAGGGGACCATTATGTAGTTAAGGTGCATGCTAGGCTAGCCTTCTTGCATACCTAACTGTTTGATGCAGAGACCGACAGGGAAGGAGAACCTTGTTTAATATATGCATATATTACTAACTTGCATGTCTGCTGCAGGGATAACCATTCGGCAATGGGTAAGGATCACTGAATAAGTGATCATTTGTATTTCCTTATGTCCCTTATCATTTATGCTAAATGAGATATATTTTTTTTACTTGAATATGTTGTTGGCCCCTTTGAATCAAATTATGTAGTTCACTTGATGCACTTGTCTCGATTTAAGATAAGAATTCTACTAGAGATAACTTTTGTTCCTAAGAGATCGAATATGGCTCACAATATATGTTGCCCACTACATGATAGAATATTGTCTCTATAGCTTGCTTGTATGTATTGAATATGCAAACTGATTTCAAAGAAATATTTTCGAAAAGATAAAATCTGACTATAATCCTGTGTTGTATGAAATGAATCTAGGTAAAAGTAGCAAGATCACTACTAATAAAATATTCTGCCACATGCTTACTTAGTGTGGGTTTCAGGGAGTGTTGCTTCTGTTCGTTGATCTTATACTCACCAGTACATTCTCCAAAGTGCTGACCCACCAACAGTGTGCTTATTCGCAGGTGCTGGATCATCCGAGGAAGCGATAGCCGTGCCTTATCCCAAGGACCCAGAAATCTAGAGTCGATGCCTTGAGCCGTATCGAGTTTTGCTTTGAGCTAATTTTGTATAAAGAGATATAATGTATGGAACGATGTCATTGTAATCAAGAAAGAGAGAGCTTGTGCGATTTATAATCTCGGCCAAACGTCATTTGTAACACATCTTGATTATAAATAAAGAGCTTATTTTCATATGCCATTATGTTCTTTACTTTTCTGCAATATTATACCGCTGCTCCCATCTTGAATAGCTTACTTGCCCTTGTTCAAGCTTTGGCCTTGTTCAAGTGCACCTTAGGCTTGCATGGCATCACACCCAAGCAAGGACGATCGGTCCCACAAGGACCCAAGCGAGTATGAACGACTCCCTGCGGGATCAGGGTGTAACAGGCACAAGATCATCCTGCTCTAAGGGTGCTACCCCAGCCAGATCGTCATCCTGTGGCCCATAGTAAGTGGGATACCACTCCTCTAAATAATCATCTAAAAAATATATCCATCAGGATTGGAGCGAAGTACAAAACTCTGAAAGAAGTACCAAATACATGGTAGAGAATATATAACAAGTAATATAAAAGAATACAATGTTCACAAGTAACTAGGAATGGAAATATAGCTGAAACAGACAGATAAATACAATAAGAAACTGGAAAGATAAATATAAGCAATATGGAATAAACTGCAAGTAAGAGAAACTAGAATGCTTTGAGTACAAGTTTATTATTTGATCGGTTTAGGTTGCACATGAGAAAACTAAGGTAACTCGATTATACGTGAGGTGTATAATAGACATACATACGACTAGAATATGGGCTTTTATCACATAACCAACTTCTACTCTCCTACCCTAACCAATACTTATGGATCCGATCATGAAAAGTTACGCACATGAATATAATATAAGCACATGGAGCACACGAATAAACACGAGCACAAGGAATACCCGATGCACACGATAAAGTATATTGGTATTACCTAATATCTATACACTAGTTACTTCTATTACCTATTATCTTAATATATAAATATATTGGTATTACCTAATATCTAGATCTCTTTATGATACCTTAAGACTAGTTAGCAACTTAGTCTATAATACTCAACTTCTCAACTAAAACACTAACGGTCCTTAATACAGTTCTAGGGATAACTTTCCCCCCATATAACTGAACCTAACAACCATTCATTCCTCAACACACACCCACACACAGTAAATTCCCAAGTATACCTCACACTAGTTAACTTCCACTGATACACACTTGATACTCTAACTATACTTGCAAAACCACTCTAGGACACAATACTCTAAACCAACATCACATATCACCACAACAACATCAGCTAATACCCAAGCTAACCAACCTAACAACAACTGCTGCTCCAACCTACTATTGTTGCACATATGTGCATAACTGATACTTCATGTATTAGTGCCTAGGCTTCTCTACCAATAACTAATTTTACACAAAACTACCCCTAATCTCGAGTAGCAAGCCTCATTTTACTCCCAGTTGCTAACCTCACTTGCAGTGCACAAATGTGTACTACTGCACCACCTGACATTCACAACCTAGCTTGGCACTCCAATATGTTACTGCTGCACTTCATGCTGAAGATGTTGCTGCCCTTGCCTAACCCAACACCATTACACCCTGCACACTCACATACATCCCAAGCATGGTCTGATACTAAGGTGTATCAGACACAAACCTTCATATACTCCCAAACCACAAATATCACAATTAACATAACTCAACCATTACCAACACTAGCACACACAGTGTATACACATTGTCTAGATCTGAAAATGATCCCCCTCAATTCCCAATATCATCCTTCAACATCATTTGATGCTATAAACTGATATCAAGTGTCATTCTTCCCTCTAACTGGAAACATCCTAATACTAACTGATACCAATTGTGATTACCTGGACTTGTGTGATACTCCATATATTCAGACTTGAACACCCCTTTCCTGTGCATTTCCTACAACCTCAAACTTACCTCTTACACTTGCTCGAGTGTGCACTTGTTGCTATTGATAATGTCTACCCGAGTACAACAGACCTAGTCACATCCCCCCTAACACCAGTACACCACTCGAGCGTATACCCAAAGAGCACACACCATCATATATATATATATATATATATATATATATATATATATATATATATATATATATATATATATATTCTAAGTATACTCACCAACACATACGCACTAGTGTAAGGTCAAATCATCAAGCACCTAATGTGCAATGTCAAGATACTCTTGATACACCCTCAACTAAAGTACCAAAATATCCAATGACTAACAAATACCAATTATACATATCAAATTCATCATTATACAACTAAAGTGACTATTCACAATAAAATTTTAAGATAAATTACACTAACATGCACAACTAACCCAAAATGAACTCCCGTATCATAGTATATCACAAGGTATCATGATACGGCTACTCGTATCCAATTTTGGATATATAACTAGTCTGACACACTCAATCTAAGTCTAATTAGACCTAATTGGTTCAATGTCAAATATTTGGTGCACCAATCTTGGAATTCCCCTAATTTGGACACAAAATTTAAGGTAGAAGTCAGAATAGAGGTCATATAAATCTAGTTCTTCTTTCTATGGTAGTCCTTAGCCATGGAAGGGTTCCTAATGCTTAAATACAAAAATTAGAATCTAAATAAAGGAAAAATTTAGAATTATACCTAATGGGAGATGGATTCCCAATATAAAGCTCCAATGGACACAATTAGGACACAAACTCCTAGCCAATTCTTTCTCCAAGTATGATGAAAATGGAAGAAAATGAGAGTGATTTGAGGAAAAATTGAGAGAAAGATGAGTCAATTTGAGGAAGCACACAATTGGAGATCTAATTGGAATAAAGAATGAAGATGAGAGAGATAGACTCCCCCCTAATAAGGTCGGCCATTCTACCCCTCTCCTAAGCAGCACATTGTGTACTATTTGTTCCCACTAATTAGTCATGAAGGGTATTTAATTAAGGGATTTAATTAAGGAAGATTTTAGCCCTAATGAAAGCTTAATCTAATCTCTATTTAATGAATATGGATGACTTAAATGAGTCTAAAGTGTCTAGTTCAAATGTTGGTTTCATGAGTCATGTTAAATCTAGTTAGGTCCATTAGTATCGTCTAATAATTAGTCTAACCCACTAATCAATAGATAAGAACACAATATATAAAATATAATACTATATAAAAATAATGTGTGAAGACATAATTACCCCTATCGATAAAGGAGGTAGTGACAACAATGGGGATATATGTTTTAGACATTGGATTTGCTCTAAAAGTAGCATTTTGGTAATATTATCACTAATCTGTCTCCCAGGTATAGAAGCATTTTGGTATGGGGATATAAGTTTTTCAAGCAATGGAGGAATTGTATTGACTAGAATTTTGGTAATAATTTTGTAGATCATATTACATAAAGATATGGGTCGAAAGTCTATTAGATGAATATGATTTTGTTTCTTTGGAATTTTGGTAACCAAACTTATCCATGTTTTTTCTCTGCTCCAACAACATCCCAACACTTATGGTAGAAAACTTGGACCTAGGGCTTTTAATGGGCTTATAGCTTTGATTTTTTGATAAATTTCCTCTTCAGTAGGAACTGAACAAATCAAGTCATTCTCATGAGTGGTAATTTTATGAAGTTCCTCCAGAATAGTAGTAGGGACCTATTTTGTATTAGCATGCTGATTAATATTCTTGAAATAGATCAGAATAGTATCAAAAATGTCATCATGATATAAGAAATTTCTTTTTTCTCCATCACCATACTATTGATTCCATTTATATATTTCCTATGCATAGTAGAATCATGGAAGAATTTGGTATTTCTGTCATCCTACTTGAGACAATTAATTTTAGATCTTTGTTTCCAATAAGTTTTCTATTGTTGAGGGAGTTTATTTAGGAGGATGTGGGTGCTGGTCTCTTGTTGTTGCCTTTGATCAGTGAGAGGCAGAGTTTGAAGATGAAGAAGTCTTTTTTCTAGATCTTTAATATCTCTAGATAGATTAAGTATTCACTTCTTCCCTCCATCTTCAATATAGAGGTAAGGTAAGTATCTTTTCTGTTGTTGCACCAAATATCTAAAAAAAATTGTTCAAGTCAGGTTCTAACATCCAAGCAGCCTCAAATTGATGAATATATGGTCTTCTTGATGGAAATAAGGATCCCCAAGTCCACAGATTGGTGTGCATATCGATCGATAAAATATTAACTGGTTTAATACATTATCTAACCCTTAAAAGGAAGAAACTAGGGTTTACGAATTATACCGAAGTGATGAGAGATAGAAGACGATCTCCAGAAAACTCGATCATCTAGTGACCTCAAGATCTTCTGAACATATTCCATCCTCGGATTGGACGTCGTATGGGCGACGATCTTTCAGCATTTTTTCTCCTTGGCTGACCCTCTTTCTCTCCTTACGTAAAAGACGAATTTAGAAAAAGTTGCTCGCTTCTGATATATTATGATGGCCAAATAATAGAGGATATATATAGGCTAAAACAGGGAGCATATGAAGAAATTAGGATTAGGTCTCCTAACAGATCTGGGTATCCCATGTTCAGCCGAAATAAACAACCCAGGCCCTTTAACAATAGCTAAAGAGCTATGGTTGCACTACCTTCCTAATCTCAAATTACGTTTATGGGCTCCTTCTTATAATATGCATGTTCGTCTTCCCATGTTAAGATATCGAATGTCCATCGATCAAATTAAGTTACTAACAACTATATTGATCGACATCTTTTATTCTTATGTAGTACCACTCAACTCTATTTGTCATTTCGTATATAATTCACCTGTCGGATATATATCTAGATTAAGAGAACAAACATCCATAATAACATAGGTGTTTGTTCTCTTATGTAGTCAGTACAAAAAAAATAACCTCAAGTGGTCATGTTCAATACACACAAAGTGTACTAGTGTAAACATATTGTCAAGATAGACTAATACCATATTACACTACAACCTACCAATGGTTTTTTCAAATCCATCTTGGTTGTAAACTATTTATATATTTCACAGGAAACTGATAATATGATCTTCTGTGTGACACCCCCCCCCCCCATATTATCTATAATATAGAATATCAGACTATTGCATTAATATTATAACAAATACAATATGCAAATATTTGCACATATGATTCTTATAAAAAAAATAAGAAAATTTAGTTAATACAAAATGATGCTTTTAGTATATAAACCTAACAATCTTCCACTTATACTCAAAGCATTACTTTTTAGTATGTTGTTACAAATCTTCCACTAATACTTAAATCCATGACGCTATGCATCTATCTCTACCTCAATATGATTATCAAAATCCTTAGCTAGTAAGCTCTTTATAAAGGGATCATCTAGGTTGTCTGCTAATGCTATCTTGATCATAGTAATTTCTTCTCCCTTTACGATTTTTCATATAAGATGATACTTGTGCTCAATGTGTTTACCTGTCTTATGGGCTCGTGATTCCTTCGAGTTTACAACTGCACCACTATTATCATAATAAAGTGTAATAGTCTTAGGCAAACTAAGTACCACATTTAAGTCCATTAGGAAGTTTCTGAGCCAAATTGCTTCTTTGGCTGCCTCAGAGGTTGCCACATACTCAATTTTCATGGTGGAATTAGCAATACATTTTTTTCATGGTCCTCCATACTATGGCTCTACCTTATAAAATAAATACATAACCTGAGGTAGATTTCTTGGATTCCCTATTTGACTAAAAATCTGAGTCTGTATACCCCAAGGGCACTAAACTATCAGCATGGTTAACCAACATATAATCTTTAGTCCTTTCCAGGTACTACAAAATATATATTACCTCAATCCAGTGATTTTGTCCTAGGTTAGACTGATATCTGCTAACCATGCCAACGACAAAGTAGATATCTGGTCTCGTCCGTAGCATTGCATACATTAAGCTTTCTACTGCTGTAGGAAAAGAAACCACTTTCATGTCCTCTATCTCACTTTTATGTCCTCTATCTCTTTATGTTTATCGGACAATGCTCATTTAATAGAGTAATTCTATGCCTAAAGGGTAAGAAACTTTTCTTTGAATTTTGCATGCTAAAACGAGTTAGTATAGTATCGATATAGGTAGCTTGGGATATGCCTAAAATCCTTTTTTTGTGATCTCTTAGAACTTTTATCCCAAGGATGTGACCTACTTCTCCCAAGCCCTTCATATCACACTTTTTGGATAACCATACCCTTATATTAGGTAATACCTTCACATTATTTCCAATGAGCAAGATGTCATCCATGTAAAGTACTAGGAATACCAACACATTCCCATCACACATTTTGTATTCATGATTCATCCAGACATTGATCAAATATATATAATTTTATAACCTGATCAAAATAGATATTCCAAGATCTAGAAGCTTTCTTAAGTCCATAAATGGACTTCTTGAGCTTACAAACAAGATACTCTTGGCCCTTTTCAATGAACCCGTCTGGTTGCTTCATATAGATGTTTTCCTCAAGATTTCCATTAAGGAAAGCAATATTAATATCCATTTGCCAAATCTCATTATCTAGATGAGCTGCAATAGATAAAAGAATCCGTAGACTTAAGCATGGCTACTGGCGAACAAGTTTCCTCATAATCAATACCCTATTTCTGAGTAAAATCTTTCGCAACAAGCCGAGCTTTAAAGGTTTCAACTATATCGTCCGGTCCTCTTTTTCCTTAGTAGATCCACTTGCATCCAATAAAATTTATACCAATTGGTTGTTTTATAAGCTCTCAGACCTGATTAGAATCCATATATAGATTTTATTTTAGATATCATTACTTTTTGCCAAGATTCTACATCTTTATCTTGGAGTTATTCATTATAGGTGCAAGGATCAGAATCTTATTCCTCAGGGACGAAGTCTGATGACTCTCCCAAGAACATGAACCTATCAAGTTGTATCATAACCCACCCATTACGACGAGTCACTATAGGTTATGGTATAACATTTGTGACACATTGTGCAGTTACTTGTGGTCCATCCTATTATACTGTTGGTACTGAAGTATTTGGTGTCTCACCTCCTAGTTCTTCTAGAACAACTATATTTATGGGTTTATGGTTTATCACATAGTCTTCCTCTAAGAATTGGGCATTGGTGCTAATAATGACCTTATGATCCTTAGGACTATAAAATAAACCTCCTTCGTTCTTCTTGGATAGCCTACAAACAAGCATACTTCTGTATGAGATCTAACTTATCTGCTTTTCCATTCAGCACATATACTGGACTACACCAAATTTGAACATATTTCAGACAAGTCTTATGCACAATCCGTAGCTCCGTAGGAGTAATAAGTACTGACTTATAAGGTATAAAGTTCAAAATATAAGCTACAGTTTCTGAGTTATATCCCCAAAATGAATCAGGTAAATCTGAATAATTCATCATTGATCTAACCATCTCTATAAGAGTCATATTTCTTCTCTCTACTGCGGATGTTGGTCTTGCCAAACCTAGTTTCACCTAACAAGGTTTTCTTAGTCGAATGAGAGACCATGTGACAGAGCTTGGACTTTTTTCCTTTAGACTTGGCATCTGAAGGCACTGCTTGTTGTTTTAGGTCTTCGATAATGTTGGGGTGAACCCACATGACTTCCCCTCATAGAGTTGTAAGGGGTACCATCCTTGCTGTTTGGTCGTGAGATGGTAGGAGGTTAACGACCTCCACGTTGCCTTCAGAATGGGGACGATGTTGTCTTGAGCCTCAATGTCGGAAGGTTGCCAAATTGGAGTGACACCATATTGGAGACGTCCGTCTTGTCCTCGATGTCGAGGGTGATGGCTTTGGAATCGATCAGCTGCTAGATAAGTCTCTTCAACACATAACAGTCTCTTATGGAAAGGTGGATGTATCGGTAGAAGAGGCAGTACTTCGGGTCATTAACCCTATTTACTTCCTCAGGACGTATGACGTCAGGCAGCCATAGCTTGTTGCCTTTCATCAGAACATTGAAGATCTCGACAATATCATCGTCATCGAAGGAGAAAGTCTCATATGGCTTAGGTTCCTCGACCGACTTTTAATTGGACAAAGATGAGCCCTTAGATATGTTGACGGTAAGGGCCTACTTTCCTTTGTTGTCACGTCCACTGTTGTAATTATGAGGGCTTTTGCCTCGATCGTTAGGGCCAAGAATTTGGATTTCTAGCAAATGGACCTCTTTTGCATTCTTTTCGGCCAAGTATGTGCTTTCGATGATGCTGACCAATTGGCGTGTTGTGCAGTGTCGATACAAAGTTTTACCGTCGGTAGTAGATTTCATCTACAGGTGTCCATAAGCACGGACTTAGGGATATCGAGAGGCATCTTTAGGGTTGTCTGCCTGAAGTTCTCTGTATAGGAATGCGCCGACTCCTTCTCCCTCTGGGCTACGTCAATAAGGGATGGCATAGTCATATCTATCCTGTCATCATAGAACTATGAGAGAAACAGTCATCAAAGAACTTCGAACAATATTATGCAGTTGTCTTGGAGACTATAGAACCATTCATAAGCCACCTCGATCAAGGATCCCATGAAAAGCTTGGTGAGAAAAGCATCATCTCAGGGCAGATGTCCTATCATGGTCTCGAAGTTGGTCAAGTATTGACGAGGTGACGTCTTTCCGTTAAACAGAATCATGGAATGTGGTTTGTATTTCGGTGAAAATATAAGATTATTCCATTCTGGGGGATAAGGTTGCCTTATCCCGAGACACTACAGCTTTTCTCGATTGTTCATAGATTCCACGCGAGCCCGTAATTCCTAGATAGCCTCTTGAGTCTCATCTGTGGCTTCATGAGCAGAGGAACGTGGCAAGAGAAGTGTGCCAGTAGTGGCAGAAGTAGGAGCTTGTGTGTTAGATTCCCCATTGGTCAACGGATCTGGGCTTCTTTGTCCCGATATTCTTGGTTGAGGCGGGACCATGTTTGCTTAGATATCCAGTATTGCCAATATTAGGGTTTGTATTAATGCACTCATAGTCTGCATCATTGCCTCAAGTTCCTCGAGACGTTGGTGGTCAATGGAGTTCGTGGTTGTCTCCCTCCTTGTATAACGTTATTACATGCGGAGAGGTGGACGAAGCTGTACACCCTTTGCTTTTTGCCTCCTATCCCTGGGTCGTACTATCCTCCGGGAAGGCGGGTAGCATTGCATCTTCTTCAGAATCTGGGGAATTGCTACCCCCAGATGTGGATGCTATGATAATCTGTCGAGGATGGCTACCCCTAGGTTCATTACTGTCAGTTCCTTGAGGATCTTTGTCTTCATGGAATGATGGGTTATGGTGTAGTATCGGAAGATTACCACCCCTGGCTTGAAGAGGTGCTTGAACATCGACCTCTCTTGTGGAAGACCTTGATTTAGAGTAGGTGTGTTGGAACAACCCTCGGTAAATACTTCTAACTTGCTGTATCGGGGTCGGTTCTCGTCGCACTGGCCGAGACCGGACGATTGGACGAGCTTGCTTTTAAATTTTTCTTGGTGGAAGGGGACTGCTAGGTCAAGCAACATGAGGAAACGTGCAACTCCTTTTCCTCTTCTTTAGGCTGGACCGGTGCAGTTGGTCGCAGTCGTTGGAATACGGACTGCCTTGCTGGAGAAACTGCTACTTTGGCACAACAGTAATTGATGATAACACTAGCACATTGATATCCTAGAGGGGGGCACTTTAAGTATAGTATTTGTTTCTCTCGTCTTGCGCTTGTGACATATCATGTCACGCAAATCTTACAAGAGAAATTTTACTTCTATACCTATTTTATGCGCAATGCCAGACCATATGCATGAGTGTATAGGCGAGGTATCTATACATTGACCTGGTACATGTGCAGAGTTTATAATCATATCGTTTATGGAAGTCTTAAAGAGAAATTGACCCATTTTATGCGCTCAGCCATATTGGATGCATGGGTACAGTTGTTGCTCCCCGGCTTGGTTCATGTGCAGAGTTTGCATCCAAGTTGATCTATGAAGACTTTTGGGACTGACCCACTTCATGAGTACAGGCAGACTGAACACTTGGGTCAGTTCGATACATCTTTCCATTAGCATCATGCTTAAAAGTTAAGGGTGCATGCTTTTGATCAGCTTCTTTGATAAGTTTCTTGAGCGAACATGGATCACACTGTCCTAGACTTGTTTGAACTAGCACGCGCTGGGGCATAGTACAAAGAGTCCAAGTTATCCCCACTTCCAGGAAGTTGGCCCATGGAGTTGGGATAAAGGAAAATCCTGTTGAAGACATAAGTCTCCTTCTTGCATGACCCTTGAGCAGAGCATGAGTCGGCTTCGTTGTCATTAGCGCATGTAGGGGACTTTGTGCACCTGAGATATGATGCGGCATAGTCTTTCTTCTGTCTGCAACTTCTGAACTTTTGCCAAGCTCTTTTGTCCGAGGGTAGGCATATCCCATCTCGGCACATGCTTCTTCCCTCGGATATGCTCAGCAAAGGAAGTTGGGCGTATAGCTTAAGAAGGAGTATTAGTTCCCTTCTTCCTGGTTGAGGTACGTGACTTCTCAGAAGCTAGTACGTCGACACCCTCTGCAATACGGTGAGTGGCCTCAGCCCGAGCCTCAATCTTCTTTGCAGAAATGTGCGCATGATGTTTCTATAAGAATTTCTTACCCTGTTGTGCAACTACGGGAGCAGAGGAATGGTACACATCTCCAGCCTTAGAAATAGGAAGTGCATCCTCCTCAGTCCTAGGGTACGACGCACTGGTCTTGGCAACCCAGATCTTACGAGTCTTTTTACGCTTTGCTAGCCTTGGTGAGGGGTTTGAGATATCCCCTAAGAGTTTTTCCTCGAAAGCCTATTTATCAAAAAGGACGACCAATATCTTCTGGGTTGAACCCATCTTCGTCACGTCTGATTGCATCACCACCTTCTCGTCAATAGAGAAGGAAGTCCCAAGCAGATTCGCTACCTTTGTTGCCATGACAAAGTTTTTTGTTTTACTAACTTTTTAATTTTGTAAATTATAATGAAGAAGAACAAAGAACCCTAACACTGAGAATTCTAAGTACAAGTTTAAATATTTGGGAAAGTGTGACGATTGAGATTTAGTACTGCAGCTGACTCATTTACTCCATTGATGATCTGACGACAGAAGTAAATTTCAAAGTCTCTGGCTCACTAGCAAGAGGGACAAAAATTAGGCTCTCGGGAGTAAAATCTCTGTGTCCGTTGGGATGTATGAATCCCTTCTATTTATAGCCATTTGTACAGTAATGGCCATGAGTACGATATCCCAAAAAATTACTATTTTTAGGATTTGTCGCATCACCATTGGATTTAGCGCATGCGATTCTTATGGTAACTACCCTCAAAATTCATTCAGCAGTACACCCATGACCCGGTCCACTTGACACGTGTCTCGACTATGACTTGTTCCTGGCAACAATGTATATACATTTGTAACGATCGCTGCCAGCTGTCGTTGTGGGGGAATGCGGCTGAATCTGCGTGGCCTTTTTGTCGCATAAGAATTTTGTCGTATGGGAACTTCATTAAAGGGGGGAATGACCACATGATTCTTTTGGGGAGATACTGTCGCATGAGAACACTGCCGCATGAAATCCTGACTTATCTGCTGACGTCTTATCGTACAGTCGTCGCCTGCACACGTACTTTGAAGTGCTATGCAGCAACCGTCAGAGTAATTATGTTATTACTGACGTAATTCTGACTTTTGTGTTCTAAGCACTAAATGCTCCTGTTAGCATAGGTGCGGCGTAGGCATTGGCCGCATGCTCTTTAGGGCTTTGTCATTGTCGCATCGTTGGTGCTAATGATCGTCTATCGCATTGGATGCTCACTGTCTTTTGCCACATAGATCAATATTTTCCATGCTTCTACATACATATGTCTATTTTTTCCATTATTAATGCGGGCTTTATTTAAAAAACATTTACAGATAATAAACATGCATAACAGAGTAAGCAAATATAGCACTAAACAAAAAATAAATATTCAACTATTATGACCATATATCTTGCTTCTTCCTCAACTGTCGAATCCAGAATCTTCCTCTGCACAGAGTTTTTGGGGAATGCTTAAAAATAACATCTCGTCCAACATCAGAAACAACCACCACTGCCATCACAAAAGATTGAAATTTTTTAAAATTACATCAATACTATGACTCCCGAAGGAGTTTACACATAATCTAGATTGAAGAAAATTTTAAAAAATAAGCACAATCAACCCTCGTGATTTATTTATATCCATGAACAACAATAGCCATGACATGCCATTGGTTTAAATCACAGAAACAAAATATGCATTCAGACCATAATATTTGGATCTAAGATGCCAACAAAACCGAGTTAGAACAGATCTACATCCACTAACTATTTTTCGATATGAGTTTTATTGCATAACATGGATTTATCAATCGATATGCAGATCCAAAACCTGCTCTGATACCAATTGATGGAACTAGGGATCCCAGGATCGCAGATTGGTGTGCATATCAATCGATCAAATATTAATAGGTTTAATACATGATCTAACCCTTCAACGGTGGAACTAGGGTTTACGAATTATACCTAAAGTGATAAGAAGTAGAAGACGATCTCTAGAAAACTCGATCAACCAGTAGCCTCAAGATCTTTGGCACGTATTCCTTTCTCGAATTAGACATCATGTGGGCGACGATCTTCCAACCTTTTCTTCTCCTTGGCCGACCGTCTTTCTCTTCTTACGTAAAAGTCAAATTTAGAGAAAGCTACCGGCTTCTGATATATTATGACGGCTAGAGAATATAGTATATATATAAGCTACGACAGGGATCATGAGAAGAATTTAGGGTTAGGTCTCATAGCAAATCTGGGTATCCCATGTTCAGCCAGAACACAACCCAGTTCCGTTAACAATAGCTCGGTCCACTAAAGATCTATTGTTGTACTACATTCCTAATCCCAAATTATGTTTATGGGCTCCTTCTTATTATATGCCTTTTCGTCTTTCTATGTTAAGATATCTAATGTTCATCAATCAAATTAAGTTACAGACAACTATATTGATCGATATCTTTTATACTTAAGTAGTACCACTCAACTTTATTTGTCATGTCGGATATAATCCACTTATAGGGTTTACATGACAATAATTATGAGTTCCTTAAGGGGACAATATCAACTCGACATATCGGGACATGAATTCTTTTTATAATCAACAATCTATTACACACACAATGCTATTATCCAATTCATAGACATTATTGACCCATAATGAATATCACTCTTTTATGAGTCAAAGTAATGAATACTGCATATATATGTATGTTATCATATCCGGATAAAGAGCACAAGCATCCATAATAACAGAGGTGTTTATTCTCTTATGTAGTCAGTATAGAGAAAATAACCTAAAGTGGTCCTTTTCAATACACACAAAGTGTACTAGTGTAAACCTATAGTTAAGATGGACTATTTATATATTCCATAGAGAACTAATAATATGATGTTATGTATGATACTAACACCATATTATCTACAATATAGTATATCAGACACTTGCATTAATATTATAAAAAATACAATATACAAATATTTTCCCATGTCATTCTCATTCAAAATAAGGAAATATAGTTAATACAAAGTGATACTTTTATTATATAACCCTAACAATCTCCAACTTATACTCAAAGCATTACCTTTTAGTATATTGTTATAAATCTCTCACCTATACTTAAAGCCATGTTGTTACGCATCTAACTCCCATTCTCTCAATATGACTATCAAAAGCCTTAGCTGGTAAGCTCTTTGTAAAGGGATCAGCTAGGTTGTCTGCTGATGCTATCTTGATCACAATAAATTATTCTCTCTTTATGAATTTTCGTATCAGGTGGTACTTGTGCTCAATGTATTTACCTATTTTATGGACTCGTAGTTCCTTTGAGTTTGCAACTGCACCATTATTATCATAATAAAGTGTAATATTCTTAGACAAACTAGGTACCATATCTAAGTCCATTAGGAAGTTTATGAGTTAAATTACTTCTTCAGCTGCCTCAGAGGCTGCCACATACTCGTCTTCCATGGTGGAATCAATAATACATTTTTGCTTGATGCTCCTCCTTACTATGACTCCACCTCCTAAAATAAATGCATAACCTGAGGTAGATTTCCTGGAATCCTTATCTGACTAAAAATCTGAGTCTGTATACCCCAAGGGCACTAAACTATCTGCATGGTAAACCAACATAAAATCTTTAGTCCTTTTCATGTAATTTAAAATATGTTTTGTCGTTGTCTAGTGATCTTGTCCTGTGTTAGATTAATATCTGGTAACCATGCCAACGAAAAAGAAGATATCTAGTCTCGTATATAGCATTGCATACATTAAGCTTCCTAATGTCGAAGCATAAGAAACCGCTTTCATGTCCTCTATCTCTTTAGGTGTCCCCAGACACTGCTCTGTTGATAGAGCAATTCCATGCCTAAAAGGTAAAAATTCTAAACAGCGTACTCCTCAAAAGGACATGCTCCCCTGAGTAAGGCACTCAAACTGCCTTGCCAAGTCTAATATGTCTGTCCGAGCAAAGAACTTTCTCTTGAAGAGGTCCTTGAACACCTTCCAAGATTGCCCTACATCAGCAAGAAGTAGCTCATTCCTGAACCCAGTGCAGGAAATATCGAATAGTTGAAGTTTATCTGTCTCATCCTTCAGATCTTGACCAAGATAGGACACCCTCATGAGACGCTCGATATCCTTGAGCCAATCATCAGTAAAAATGATGCCCTCGATTCCCTTGAAACCTGATGTTCCAGCTTCTTGAAGTCCTGGATATTATCCGGCAGAAGCTGGGCAACCTACGGAGCAACTTGTTGTTGGACAGGAACTCCTCTCTCTAGTGCAACAAGGGCAAGCTGATGAGCACTCTCAATACCCTGCCATAACACATTGGTCTGCCTCTGGTAAGCCTCTAACTGGGCCCTCTAAGCCTCCATTATCTCGTAAAATAATGCAAACACCCTAGTCGCATCTGTCGGCACAAAAGGTGGAGGTAGAAGCCCCTTTGACACAGTTGGAACAATCCTCTGAACTGGAGGTGGACCCCCGAATGCAGCTGATACGCCAATTACCAGAGAAGTGATTGGTGCAGGCCCTCGGGAAGTCGCAGATCTCTCAGAAACTGCTCCTCTCTGCTGTGATAGAGTCTTAGGCGACATCTTGAGGCAAAGCAAAAGGAAAGAATTAATATGGCACATGATATAATGTACTCAAAGAAGGACAGTTAAAGCTCAGTTATCAAATATTAATATCAATATCAAGGAAGAATAGTTAAAATAAATAATAGAGTTTTTCCTATTTGTGATTGAGTATTCTCAGCCTATAGCCTATATCTTATATCCTGAAACAGGCTCGTAATAGCACTCAAATCAGAGCACCACTACAAATTGTACTAATTATGACCTCGAAGACAAATGGCACTAATTGTGACCTCGAAGATACTGCATGGGCCACCACTAAAAATGTGTTGAGACCCGCACCTGGTGTAGGGGCGCGAGTAGTGAACAACGTTCAACCTACGTCACAACATCGACGTTAGAACATTGTTTGGATAAACTATCTATCTAGTAATAGCGATTATCAAGATATATAATGCCACCAATGAAGTATAAATACTCAATCACAGGTCTATAAGATAGACAATCGTACGAATATGATATAATGAACTAAAGAGTCAAATACAAATCATAAGACAAAATAATATCAGTAAGTCATCAAATATAAGAAGAAATACTAATATCAAATACAAGAGACAAATCTAGTACAATAAACTTATCTACTGAGCTACAGGTACTAGGTCGTCTGTTTTAACCAGGATGAGACCATCCTGAGCCAAAGTCTCTGGCTCTAAGCCAACTACGTCCTGAGGTCCGTAGTGAGCGGGATAGCACTCCTCAATATTATATGGGAAAAATATATCCAGTCAGGAAAGGAGCTTAGTACACCTCTAACAGCAGTTCCAATAAATGATAAAAATTATGTAATAGTAAATAGAGTGAATATACAAGATACAATATACAATTATAAAAGATATACAAAATAGGAATACTAGAATTAAATACAAGAAAATGAGCATCATAAATATGAGCAAGAAATACTACTACTATGTGAATGAGTGCCAGCTTTAATATGTGATCGATTTGGGAACTTGTATAAGGATTACGGCCTGGTTAATCATACGTATGGTGTATGATCAACACTCACAAGGACATGCACAAGAAGGGGTATATCACGCCCCAGTCCCAAAATACGTAGGACTAGGAATACGTAAGCAAGCCAGCTGTATGTATATGGCAACTCCAATATATGGATACCATAATACACATGTACGCTGTAATATGAATAATAACTCACATGTGGTATATATATTGTCACAAGTCACAGGGCATAACTAAATATTATCCACAGAATCAAATAACCAATCAACTATATAACTAAAATAAGTATAAAATGCTTGATAAGAACAAGTAGTTGGGTGGAGACAAATCCACTACCAACTAGAATATAAGAGAAACCACGTAAGAACATCTAATGAACAATGAGACTCAAAGAGAAGACCTCCTCGAAAGAGATAAGTAGCTAGTCCTAATCCGTGCTCCTAAAAATAGTCATAATCGTCTACACCTAGAAAGGGACCAGGTCCTCAGAGAGACGTAACAAGATAAATAAAAGTATGCCAATTTGAATAAAGTAAACATACATAATAGGTAGAAAATATATAAGTACGCTGTACAAGACAATCTATATAAATGCATAATGAGGACAACTTTTCAACGTATGGGCATGGGTACGCTACGCTATCTAATCGCACAACTCACACACACGTCAGGGACATCAATAGCCGTCATACCGCGAGGGTAGCGACCATCGTGACACCATCAGCCGACATACCGCGAGGGTAGCGACCATCGGACACGACTACCATAGTACGTGCTAGTTACTACGGTTTACCAGAGTGGTTATAGCCCATACGCCTACTGATTGTCCTCCCCTCCCATGATACTATGTGTCAAGTGTGTGTCAACATATATATAGTATATAATTATGACGGAAAGAAAACACATATATAATGAATATACAAAAATATGATAAGCATGCAAAAGTACTGTAAGCAATTTGGCAAGGTATCTTGTCTGGTTTGAAAAAGAATGAAGTCCCAACTCAAGGCGTTGTCCGATCTATCTGTCACATAAATTAAACAAGTTAGGTTACAAAAGTGGGAGAATAGGTTCCTCCATTTTAAGCTATTTTAATTTTGAATAAAATAACCTAAAATAGTATTTTTAATCTTATTATAATATGATTTTATTACTAAATCCTAATTTCGGTCCAAAGAAAATCAATTTTACGAATTTGTGATTCGTGGCACACAAATCGAGGCAATCCATTGACCAAAAAGTCAATCGACTCAAATCCCAGATTTGTGGGTAAAATCCTATAGATTTTAGCGCTACATGAACGCTATAATTGACGGTTTTATAAAATTACAAGTCGATAAAGAGTTATGGCCACAAGGGCGCACAGATGACAGTTTTTAGTGGTTTCCTATTTACGACTACGTTGCACAAATTTTACAGTAGATTAAACTTATATGTTAAATTCTGGGAAAATAATTGTATGGAAGTTCATCATGTCAGATTTTTGAGACTTCAAACGGCTCATAATTTCGAGTTTGAGATCTCCCGAAATCTCGAAAACACAAAAACGCGTCTGATTTCGGACAGCTGGCACTTTTAGAAATTTCTGGAAAAATAGGTTCGTAAATTATTAAAATAATTTATATATTCAGAAAACTAACCTTGATATGGTTCTAACAAAAAAAATTAGAGCACGTTTGGAGTCCGGAGCTAGGAGATATCGCCTTTTAAAGTCGTCATGACTACTAGAAAATTAGGCAGAATTTATGAAAAATTTCGACTATTTTTGGACGAAAAAAAGAGGAGTTTGGGAAAAAAATATGAAGGATGAGGTATTTATAATGGTGCTACTTAATTGAATACGACTAGGATTGGCTAATTTCGATAGGATTATGATAAGTTCAAATAAGGATAGGATATGCATGAAGTTGCTTTCCTAGTAGGCTCACGATTTGAATTAATTTAAAATAGAGTTTGAGTTCATCTCAATATTTATAATCTTAAATATAATTAAATATAATAGAAATAATTTATATATAATCTTATTAATATCTATTAACACTAAATTAGCATCTATCTAATATTAAGACTATATATATCCAAATAAATCCTAAATAATTTCATAAATTAAAATAAATTTCTTAAAAATCTAAATAAATTATAGAAAAATATAATTAAATATTTTAACCTAAAATAAATATTTTGTAGAAACAATATGCAAGTATGGTCTCATAGTAAATCATGAAAGTCCTAGAAATTTACGTTTTCTATGTTTTAATTACCCAAAAAAATTCTAGAAAAATTACTAAAAATCTAAAATAGCCTAAAAGTACTTCTAAATAAATATTTACATAAGTAAATATATCAAAAAAATTATTTTCTAATTAACTAAGAGAATATTCTAAAGAAATTCAATATTTAAAATAATCTATAATAAATATAATAATATAAAATACACACAAAATATATATTTTGGGTGAGGGGGTTTACAATCTACCCAACTTAAAAAAATTTTGTCCTCAAAATTAAAAATAAGGAATGATTTGTTAAATCTTTCACATTTGTATCTAAAGCAAGTCAACCGCAATCTTCTCAAAAATTTAAAAGACAAAATCTATTCAAATCCGTCACAATCTCTTCAAAATTAAAATAACAACTGTTTAAATCAAAATTTAACATATCATAATTTCTTCTAGATTTTTAAATAATCAACATCCAAATTTAATTCAAATCTATATGACATCTTGAAGATTTAAATAACCCACATCAAATTTTAAATCATGATTTCGAACTATAATGATTTTTTTCTAGATTTTAAATAATAAACAACTCTAATCAAATTGTATTCCTATTTTTAACTTAAGAATTTTGTTCTCTTCAAATTTTAAATTTAATTTCTATTATCAACATTTCAAATAGGTGATCCAACAATCAAAATTTAACTTTTAATTTAAATCATCAAATTATAAAATTTTGAATTCAATCCATCAATGTTCAAGTTTTGAGTTCTATATATCTTTTTTTTAATCCTCAAAATTTAAATTGTAAATTTAATCTCCAATATTCAAATTTAAATTATGTGCTCAATTATAAATATTTGGTCCGCAATATCAAAATTTTAAATTTATTCTATAAGGCATTCTTATCTTTAAAGTTAAATCATCATAATATAAATCATTCTTCTAAAAAAATTTCAAAATTAAAATGACTTAAATCTCTCAATCTAATCTTACTTGATTACAATCTAAAAAAAAAATTACCTCAAGTTGACAATGCAACTTCTACCCAACTTAGAATTTATCGATCTATTACATAGGCTATACATTTAAGAATAACTTTCTCAAATTATTTAATTGTGTTATTCAATCCATAAAATATCTCACATGTTTTATGCCCTTAATTACAAAAGATAGTCACCAAGTAATGTGATTGGCCTATGGGGTATATATAGTACTATCCGTGTATCAACCTTATACCAAGCACGAACGTTCGTCTTTCCGAAATAGGGGATGACGAAAAACAATAATAAAGAATTCAAGAAGGAGGAGATTGTTTGATAATAAAAGAAAGAAATGAAACAAGATTTATAAGAAACCCTCTCTTTGGTTTACAAACAAGAAGTATAATTAATCCTATACGAGGATGTCAAGTACAAATTTTAATCTGGTAAATATTGCTATAGGAGTCTGATCTGCGGTCGATCACTTTGTCCCTTGGACCACACGATGATGAAGAAGTGTTGTAGAAGACGGAGAAGCTTCAAAGATTGCAAAGGGGAGTGGATGCTCGATGCCAAAATCGTTGATCGCTACTCTCTGCTTGTGCTCTACTCTCTCTGTTCTTCGATTTTTTGACTTCTATTCTCCGAGTTTTTGACCTTTCGACCTTTTTTCGACCCTGGACCTCTGTCAATAGAGGTATCTATTTATAGGGTTTTAGTGACAGTAACCGTCTAGTCGGCGTAGAAGCCGGATAGTGGAGAGTATAGCACTTTTTACGCGACGGTTACAATAACTGCCACCCACGTATAAATGATCCTCTGAATCTGCGTGTGACGCGTGTCTCATTATGAGATAATGCGTATAACTGCTGCGAAGATCACGACATGCAAGCCACGTAGGTAGCTGTCCCTCGCGTAGAAAAGGTTGGTGTAGAAGCCAATAACTGTCACCCTGGCATAGAAGCCAATAACTATCACCCTGGCGTAGAAGGCAATAACTATCACCCTGGCGTAGAAGCCAAATGGTTGTCAAGTTGGCGTAGAAGCCAAGTAGGCGTAGAAGCCGAGTAGGCGTAGAAGCCGAGTAGGCGTAGAAGACTGATGCTGCATGGATAGGTAGCTAGCATAGAAGACAGCCGATCCTCCTTTCTTAACTGAGGTCTTGAGCTAATTCTGGACCAAATATCCTCATTACGCACCAATACAAATATAGCCTGAGTTGGCGTATTTCGAGGAGATAGCATACGGCGTACTCCTATGGTTAAAAATAGCCAGGTCGACGTATTTCAAGGAGATAGCGTACAGCGTGCTCCTATAGCTGAAAATAGCCTGATGACGTAATATACAGAGGTTATGATGTGGACGTATTAGCCATAATTATGGCTCACCTGATCTTTGAAAATAGAACCAAATCCCGTGCATTAAATGCAGATATCTGCCCCCATCACGCTCATTAACTGCCGAGACGAGCCTCGAGCTCTGTATGCAGAGCAACTTTTGACGTGGCGGTTCGTTTGTCCCTTGTTGAGCGTAAAAGCTCGCATCTGCCTGTATAAAACTAGGCAGCATATTCCCTTATATGCGTAAAAGCACTCTGTATCAAGGAGATGTCACAAAAGGACGGTCTGGGTCTCTGTGCTGCACCATCATTACAGTCATCATCTGGGCAGTCGTGCAGTACTCTTTGTCAGAAGCCAGACATCAGGTTTACTGCATGATTTGATAGGTTCATTCGAGGAATACAAAGAGTTCCTCGTACAACCTCCCACTGCATAAAAAACGAGTAGGTTTTACGCCAAAGTGGCGATGTAACAACCTTTTTACGCCGGAGCAACCTGGAAATACTACATTACGCGGGTTATTTTGGAGCTATATTTTACATTGTACTAGCGATAAAGCTCTGTTTGTACGCCGATGGCTCTGAAGTCACGTCTTACGCCACACGGCACTGAAATACCGCGTATAACTCTGCAGTGTATTTTTTATGCTTCTACAAGACCCCATTCAAAGTTTTTAAATTTCTCGTAATTTGAAACACTTTGAATGAAGCATGAAACGGTCAAGTCTGACTCGTTCCTCGAGGCTGATTTCTTGGTGGATTCTTGGGGATTTATTGGGATTCAGTGTGTTCTTTTTTTCCTATATAAAGGCTGAGGAGTTAACCTGTTCTTTTCATATTTCCTTCACCACACAGAGATGATTGTCGGAGTTCATCGGGTCGACTTGAGGAAGAAGAAGACAATGTTCTTCCAGCATGTAAGGAGCCAAAAAAGAAGGCGTCTTCGAGCAAATATCCTTTGCAACGATGGATCATGGAAGGATATCATAGCTTCCTTTGCTCGGGATAATCAGCAACTTCATATGGCGATTCGTCCAGGAGAGAGGATGGGTCACATTCGACCATACAGCTTGTAAGTTGTATTTTCTCCCGTCGTTGGTGGACGAGGGCAGACAAACTAGCCATGTCTTCCAGTATTGAGTTGGGTCTAAAACCTCAACTCAATCTGTCATGGCGTATGGAGGATGGGCTCTTGAATAATTTAGACAAGCGCAGTTGTGTATCCTCACGCCATTAATCATTTTCTTGTTAATCGATCGCAGAAATCGACTAACTGCTGAAGAAGATGGAAGAAGATCTCCCCCAATACGAGAACCTGACAGAACAAACTCTTGGCGTGATCTTTAAATGAAGATGATAAATCCTTTGTAGACAGGATTTTCCTCATATGTAATCATGAAGATGAAAAACCCTTTGTAGACTGGATTTTCCTCATATGTAATCATGATTTAATAAAGTTGTCTTCTCTTACGCATCTGATGATTTACCATATTTTTTGCTGTGATGAAGTCTGAATATGTGTAGCTTCGACACGTCTGAATAACTTTACGCCGACTCTGATAAAAAAGAGTATTTGGTCCCGTCCTGTCTTTTACGTGTAACTAAGGACGCATAGAAAACTGCTTAGCATTTAAGTTAAATATTCGAACTGTCCTGCTGTTAGGAATGGAGAACTGCGTAGAATTCTGAACCGTCACTCTTCTGAGAAGGAGAATTTTTGTTCAGACCATCATCTTCAAGAATGATTTCTCGAGAACTCCTTGAAATAGGGCAAAAAATGGTTGTCAAAACTGACCACGCTTGAACTGTCGAGAAAATATTCTGACTGGATTTCGAATGAATTTTCAATCGATCCAAGGAGAAGAGTCATATTCAATGCTAAACTTTGAATGCTTTGGATACTTGGGGTATTTTGAGGCCAAGAAGGAGCATCTTCTGCGTGAACCCTTGCAATTGACCACCTTGAGATTTGTTCAGATATACGCTTGTTCAGATATACGCATACTCTGGCCTGCGTATTTTGAGCATAAAATCATAAGTTTGTAGCCTCTCGAGCGTAAAAGCTGCTGAGCGTAAGAGCATCCGGGCGTAAAACTGTAGATTTGTAGCCTCTGACAAGAAAGCTTCCGAGCGTGAAGTCGTAGATTTATCGCCTTTGAGCGTAAAAGCTATCGAGCGTGAAATCATAAATTTGTAGCTTCTGAGTGTGAAGTCATAGGTTTGTAGCCTCTCGAGTGTAAAAACTACCGAGCGTAAAAGCATCCGGGCATAAAACCGTAGACATAAAGCCTCTGAGCGTAAAATTGTAGATTTATAGCTTTTCGAGCGTAACAAGCTCCTTGGCGTAAAATCACGAATCTGCTTTGCACGAAAAACTTTTTGAATTCGCTGACTGTCCATCTTCCCTAAATGATAGGCTGACGTGGTCCCAAATCATAACTGAGTATTAAATATCGAATTTGGTTAGGGATTTGAGGAGTCCATCTGAACTCTATATATACCCCAAGGCCTTTAGAGAAAAAACTCTTCACCTGTCTTTTGCAAAAGAAAAATCTTCGTCTCTTTGAGCACTTTTCTTTATTTCTTCTCCGAGCACTCTAAGTTTTTTAGCAATGGCACCGAAACAATCTTCGACTGCTAAGGGGAAGAAATCTGCCTTCTCTTCTCGCTCCTCTGCTCAAGCACGAGCGACTCCGATCGGGCAGAGCGAACCTCGCTCTGAACGAAGCATCCCACCGACGAGCTGTGCACCGGGCATTATAGGTAAAGCTTTTGGGACGAGAAAAATAAAGAAAACCCTTCGCACACGTTGTACGTGGATGCGCTAGGTCATCTTCTGTGCTGAACGTCTCTTCGAGGAAGATGATGCACAGAGATATTTCATATTTTACGCCCACATTTCTAATGTGTCAGCGTAAAAACTTCATATTTTTGCAGTCTGGTGTAAAAGCCTTGACTGTCGAAATTTGGCGTATACTACAAATTTTGGGTGTTATGCTCTCGATGAAAATTCTGGCATAATAACTCAAACTTTGGCAGTCTGGCATAAAAACACAGACTGTCAGATTTTTGTGTATACTGTCAATCTTGGATTTTACGCCTTGGAATGAGATTCCAGCGTAAAAACCCAACTTTTCATAGTCTTGGCGTAAAAGCACAGACTGTTGATCTTTGGCATAAGCTGCAAGATGTAACGTCTAGTATAGAAACTGACTTGTTTTCCTTGCACTTTGTAGTTAACTTGCAGATATCTTCGTTGGCTGAGGTGATGGGTTCTGCTACTGGGATGCTGAACTCCAATTACCTGGAGGATTTGTCCCATGTGACATTTCCTATTTTCGGACCCCAGTATCCTGAAGGAAGGGGAAATCTGATATCATCTCAAGGGGAATGAATGCTCTTGAGCATGATCAACGGGGAGCCCCTGACACATATAGATGGGGCCAAATACATAAAACCAGCTTTCCTCTTCGGGGATATGATTGACAAACAATCCCAGACGAAGCCCAAGAAGGAAGACTAGTTTTTTACTGTTGGGGGCATGGTCATGTACCTTCCCAGGATGCCGAGAGATTATCCCGTCTCGGCATTCTTCCATGCCACGCATCTGAGGAGGATGTCGTGGACTCTGACTCCCAATCTTTACGGCCTGTCGGGGAAGATATTTTACCATAAAGGATCCGACCAAGGGTTATTCGTAAGTCGCCCTTACGGCTCTGTAATGCCCTTCAGGGGATTGTTTCCGGGTAGTGTCTCGAGTGAAGACACTTCACTGCTCCAACCAGTCCAATTATCGACTTTCTACAATGATTCATGGGACAAGGAGTATACCCAAAGGTTAATCCTCGGACCAATGGGTGGCTTACCCCTACAAATCTTCGATGGGCTCGTTTAGTTGCCTGGGCCCTGAAGCATTTTTAGACTGAGTTGGAGAGCATTGGTCTATACGCGGCTGTGAGTGCTACCAGTATTGGATTACCTCTCAACCCCAACCTATTTTTAGCTCTGATGGAGCGGTATATCTCGCTCACTGGGACTTTCGCCACTCCGCTAGGGGAATTGGGATTGGCCCTCCACGAGATGGCAGAGATTTTAAGACTGCCAATGGGGGATACTCCTTATGAAGAGTATGTTCCCACAAATCGGGAGCTGGGGGATACAGACCCTCGGGTGGTGGCCGTGTACCAGGAGCTGATATGCCACTACCTTGCTTGTACCACCTTTTATAATGAGCCCTCTGATTTGGCTCATACCAACAAGAGGGCGTCCTATCTCTTCTTTCATCAGGCCAGGGCTGCTAAGCCAGACAAAGTCGTGGATAGCAGGGATAAGCCTCTGAGCCTTCTCAGCGTGCTTAATTCTCAAGTAGTCGATGACCTTATTGAAGATGCTGGGGCTTCAGATCAGGTCCTCGATGAGGAGATAAGAAGTTACCCTGCCGGCACTAAAGCCTATAGTTATATGAGGTATTGCCGCAGGCCTCTGTCAAAGGAAGCTCAACTGGCTGGCTTCCTCTCTGTATGGCTACGCCGACAGGTAGTACCTGGCATTGCATCTTCGGATCGCATTCACCGCAACACCTTATGGCCTGCAGTGCATCTGGTGTTCGGGGCAAGACTGGGCCTTTTTTATGCTAAGGGGCCTAACCTGGCATAATTTAGAACTTTGCTCAGGCTGGCGTAAAACTGAGGAGATCCTCAATCGGCCATCAGCTTCTCGTATAATCTGGAGAGCGGGTAGATTCCTCTTTTGCTAGCGTAAAGGCCGAGAAGTTGAGGATTCCGCCACTTGTTTTCCTTTGCATAGATTGCAGGGACCATCTGTTTTTCCAAGGAGGGCATATGCATTTTTACGCGAGGAGCGCATTTGGAATTTCTGATTTGGCGCTGAGGCATTATCAAAAATTTTGTCTGTCACGTCACAGACGGGAGACAGAGTTTTATGCGCGGAGCACAAAGTAGACTTCTGGACTAGCACTGAGGCATCACAAAAAGTTTTGTCTACCACGTCACAAACGGGAGACAGAGTTTTACGCATGGGACACGGAGCAGACTTCTGGCCTAGCACTAAGGCAATGCCAAAAGTTTTGTCTACCACGTCACAGATGGGAGACAGAGTTTTATGCGCAGAGCGAGAAGGTTGCGAAGCTACAACCTTGTTGGTCGAAGAAACCGGAAAGTCGGCAGGAATGGTAGGGGATGTCCGGGGTATCCACACCTTACGCAGTTTCCTGTTGTCTTGAACGGAAAGGGAGTGAGAGCTAGCCCCTGCTCGAAGAATGTCTTCGTAGGCTGGCTGGTCGAATTGGACGACCAGGGTCTTCTTCATTGATCCTACTGATACTACATCGTGTTGAGCAATTGCCTTCTCGTCAGATGAGAAAGCCGTCCCCAGCAGAGTCGTCATCTTGTGTTTGATAATAAACGAAAGAAATAAAACAAGGTTTATACAAAACCCTCTATTTGGTTTACAAACAAGAATTACAATTAATCCTATACGAGGATGTCAAGTACAAATTTTAATCTGGGTAAATATTGTTATAGGAGTCTAATCTGTGGTCGATCACTTTATCCCTTGGACCACACGATGATGAAGAAGTGTTGTAGAAAACGGAGAAGCTTCAAAGATTGCAAAGGGGAGTGGATGCTCGATGCCAAAATCGTTGATCGCTACTCTCTGCCTGTGCTCTACTCTCTCTGTTCTTCAATTTTTTGACTTTTATTCTTTGAGTTTTTGACCTTTCGACCTTTTTCTGACCCTGGACCTCTGTCAATAAAGGTCTCTATTTATAGGATTTTAGTGACAGTAACCGTCTAGTCGGCGTAGAAGCCGGATAGTGGAGAGTATGGCACTTTTTATGCGGCGGTTATAATAATTTCCACCCACGTATAAATGATTCTCTGAATCTGCGTGTGACGCGTGTCTTATTATAAGATAATGCATATAACTGCTGCGAAGATCACGGCATGCAAGCCACGTCGGTAGCTGTCCCTCGCATAGAAAAGGTTGGCGTAGAAGCCAATAACTGTCACCCTGGCGTAGAAGCCAATAACTGTCACCCTGGCGTAGAAGTCAATAACTGTCACCCTAGCGTAGAAGCCAAATGGTTTTCAAGTTGGCGTAGAAATCAAGTAGGCATAGAAGACGAGTAGGCGTAGAAGACTGATGCTGCATGGATAGGTAGCTAGCGTAAAAGACAGCCGATCCTTCTTTCTTGAATGAGGTCTTGAGCTAATTCTAGACCAAATAGCCTCATTACGCACCAATACAAATATAGCCTGATTTGGTGTATTCCGAGGAGATAGCATACGGCATACTCCTATGGTTAAAAATAGCCAGGTCGGCGTATTTCAAGGAGATAGCGTACAGCGTGCTCCTATAGCTGAAAATAGCCTGATGGTGTAATATGCAGAGGTGATGATGTGGACGTATTAGCAGTAATTATGGCTCACCCGGTCTTTGAAAATGGAACCAAATTCTGTGCATTAAATGCAGAGATCTTCCCCCATCACGCGCATTAACTGCCGAGACGTGCCTCGAGCTCTGTACGAAGAGCAGCTTTTGCCGTGGCAGTTCGTTTATCTCTTTTTGAGCGTAAAAGCTCGCATCTGCTTGTATAAAACTAGGCAGCGTATTCCCTTGTATGCGTAAAAGCACTCTGTATCAAGGAGATGTCACAAAGGACGGTCTGGATCTCTGTCGTACCATTATTACAGCCGTCGTCTGGGCAGTCGTACAGTACTCTTTGTCAGGAGCCAGACGTCAGGTTCACTGCATGATTTGACGGGTTCATTCGAAGAATATGAAGAGTTCCTCGTACAACCTCAAACTGCATTAAAAGCGAGTAGGTTTTACGCCAAAGTGGCAATGTAACAACCTTTTTACGTCGGAGCAGCCTGGAAATACTGCATTACGCGGGCTATTTTTGAGCTATATTTTACGCTGTACTAGCGATAAAGCTCTGTTTGTACGCAGATGGCTCTGAAGTCACGTCTTACGCCACACGACACTGAAATACTGCGTATAACTCTGTAGCATATTTTTTATGCTTCTACAGTGATAGAATACAAGTACGGGGTTCAAGGCGATTAAAGAATTCAAAAAGAGATTTGTTAGGGCAGTTGTGGATTAAAATCTTATTTTGGTAAATTCCTATTCACATGCTCATATCAGTACAGTTATGTAACAGATAAGATATGCTCGGACATGTCTAAAGGCAAGTATATTCGTCTAACATGCTGAGTCAACTATATATCAATCTAAATAAAGTAGTCATGCGAAGAGCGAACCAAGTATATTAAGGTTGATCAGACCGCAATACACTAATTTTGATTTAGACAATGTATTAGTAGGCATCCCCAATAACACATATGTCATGAACAAGCTCAATAAAAGAATAAGTTTGCAAAACTAGACTATAAAATAGCAACATAAGCGGAGGTAGTCCAGAAAATATAAGTACGCTGGATTATGATGGAGAAAGGTATAAAATAATTTAAGTTCATCAAGAAGATCGGTGTTGTGCCTCTACAGTTGCCATACTAACTTTTTTTCTAAGTCTCTATTCGACCAAATGGGGTATGGGCCTCTAAGTTCTACAGTCTGGATAAACACTATCTTCTTATGCAAGTCTATAGTTGGTGTCTTTCAATTATACTACATTAATGGGTCAAAAGGACTATGTGATACTAGGTTATGATGAATACTACCCAACTTACAAGAATTTAACTAATAGTGTTATGGAATAATAGAGCATATATACCTAGTAGCAGTCATCTTCCTAACCACTATCAAGCACGAAAGAAAAGATAAGATTAACGTTGTGAAAGGATCAAGCAAGATGCAATACAAGCAATCAAATAAGAATGCAAAATGAAATCAAGAGAGGTGATTAAATAAGTGGATTAGATCCTATATTCTAATCCTATGTGCAGGCTTGCTCGGTACAGTAACGTAACCGAGACAATATGCTCTCGACCTGCATGGGCCACCATAAAAATATGTCACTCTCCAGTCCCAAAATACGTAGGACTAGGAATACGTAAGTATGCCAATCGTATGTATATGGCAACTCTAATATATGGATACCATAATACACACATACACTGTAATATGAATAATAACTCACATGTGGTATATATATTGTCACAGCTCACAGGGCATAACTAAATCTTATCCACAGAATCAAGTAACAAATCAACTATATAACTGAATCAAGTATAAAATGCTTGATAAGAATAAGTAGTTTGGTGGAGACAAATCCACTACCAACTAGAATATAAGAGAAACCACATAAGAACATCTAATGAACAATGAGACTCGAAGAGAAGACCTCCTCGAAAGAGATAAGTAGCAAGTCCTAATCCGTGCTCCTGCAAATAGTCATGACCGTCTACACCTGAAAAGGAACCAGGTCCTCAGAGGGACGTAACAAGATACATAGAAGCATGCCAATTTGAATACAGTAAACATGCATAATAGGTAGAAAATATATAAGTATGATGTACAAGACAATCTATATGAATGCATAATGAGAATAATTTTTTGACGTATGGTCATGGGTAGGCTACTCTGTCTAATCTCACAACTCACACACACGTCAGGGATATCATTAGCCGTCATATCGCGAGGGTAGCAACCATCGTGACACCATCAGCCCACATACCGCGAGGGTAGAGACCATCGGACACAACTACCATAGTGCGTGATAGTTACTATGGTTTACCAGAGTGGTTATAGCCCATATGCCTATAGATTGTCCTCCCCTCCCATAATACTATGTGTCAAGTGTGTGTCAACATATATATAGTATATAATTATGACGAAAAGAAAACACATATATAATGAATATATAAAAATATGATAAGCATGCAAAAGTACTGTAAGCAATTTGGCAAGGTATCTTGCCTGGTCTGAAAAAGAATGAAGTTCCAACTCAAGGCGTCGTCTGATATACCCGTCACATAAATTAAACAAGTTAGGTTACAAAAGTGGGTGAATAGGTTCCTCCATTTTAATCTATTTTAATTCTGAATAAAATAACCTAAATAGTATTTTAATCTTATTATAATCTGATTTTATTACTAAACCCTAATTTTGGTCCAAAGAAAATCAACTTTACGGATTTGTGATTCGTGGCACGCAAATTGAGGCAATCCGTTGACCAAAAAGTCAACCGACTCAAATCCTGGATTTATGGGTAAAATTCTATATATTTTAGCACTACATGAACGCCAGAATTGACAGTTTCATAAAATCATAAGTCGGTAAAGAGTTATGGCCACAAGGGTGCACAGATGACAGTTTTCAGTGGTTTCCTATTTACGTCTACGTTGCACAAAATTTATAGTAGATTAAAATTGCATATTAAATTCTTGAAAAATAATTTTATGGAAGTTCATCATGTCAGATTTTTGAAACTTCAAACGGCTCATAATTTCGAGTTCGGGATCTCCCGAAATCTCGAAAACACCAAAACGCGTCTGATTTTTGACAGCTCGCACTTCTAGAAATTTTTGGAAAAATAGGTTCATAAATTATTAAAATAATTTATATATTCAGAAAACTAACCTTTATAGGGTTCTAAAAAAATAGGAGCACGTTTGGAGTACAGAGCCAGGAGATATCATCTTTTAAAGTCGTCATAACTACTAAAAAATGAGGCTAAAATTATGACGAATTTTGACTGTTTTTGGACGAAAAAGAGAGGAGTTTGGGGAAGAAAAATATGAAGGATGAGGTTTTTATAATGGTGCTACTTAATTGAATACGACTAGAATTGGCTAATTTGGATAGGATTATGATAAGTTCAAATAAGGATAGGATATGCATGAAGTTGCTTTCCTAGTAGGCTCAGGATTTGAATTAATATAAAATAGAGTTTGAGTTCATCTCAATAATTTATAATCTTAAATATAATTAAAGATAATATAAATAATTTATATATAATCTTATTAATATCTATTAACACTAAATTAGCATCTATCTAATATTAAGACTATATATATCCAAATAAATCCTAAATAATTTCAAAAATCTAAATAAATTTCTTAAAAATCTAAATAAATTATAGAAAAATATAATTAAATATTTTAACCTAAAGTAAATATTTTGTAGAAACAATATGCATCTATGGTCTCATAGTAAATCATGAAAGTCCTAAAAATTTATGTTTTCTATGTTTTAATTATACAAAAAAATTCTAAAATAATCTCTAAAAATCTAAAATAGCCTAAAAGTAATTCTAAATAAATATTTACATAAGTAAATATATCAAGAAATTTATTTTCCAATTAACTAAGAGAATACTCTAAAGAAATACAATATTTAAAATAATCTATAATAAATATAATAATATAAAATACACACAAAATACATATTTTGGGTGAGGGGGTTTACAGGGTATGATCATATATCTACACTAACACTCCCCACCCCGACTAGTATAGTGGACCCAACCATGGTACGTTATGACACGAGATTCACTAGGTAGGTAGCTAGTCTCCCCAAGAATCAATGTATGTACATGTACTAGAAAAACGAGGAACAAGGCTTGCACAAGATAAACCATAAATACTAAGGAATAATATCTCATAACGAGATCTGGATATACCAATCCATGTAACCATCGTGTCAAGAAATCAAGGATATCTACACTAAATACAAGAAACATGGAGGATATCATAAATAATAAACTATCAGAGAATGTACTTGCCTGAAATCCGATAAACAGTATCAAAGATGTCCGAAATGGTGCGTCGGAGACCTAAATATGGAATATTACATCAATACAATATTTTGGAATAAAAATAAGTTAAACTAGTCAACTTCTAGGTCATAAAGCCATTTCTAAGTCAAAATAGTCAAAGTAGGTCAACTCTGGGTCAAAGTTGGTCAAACTATCTATTTCTAAGTTGTAGTCGTCTATTTCTAGGATATTGGGTCCATACACTATGTAACTAGGCTATAATATCTATAGGATACTAGTACTATACCGTATCGTAAGATACGTATATATATATATATATATATATATATATATATATATATATATATATATATATATATATATATATATATTCTATAAGTTATACAAATATACTATATACTAGTATTCCTAGTTAAACTAGTACTAATGGAATGCCTTGGCTTGGAACCAACTTGGTATCGCACTAGCTACCATCATCTTGATACCCATACCCAATAGCTACAATTACCTTGGTATCATAGGTAATACTTACTAACTTATCAAACTAAGACAACTAACTAGCTAAGGATTATAGAGGCACCCATCTATATAAAATTAAGTATCTAACATACCTCACTTACCAATATCTAACTTATACTACATACTAACTTATAACAAGAATACCACTTAACATATATTACCAAACTAACACATACCCTCTTCTAACATATAACTCACACAACAACATATAACCATGTATCAAATACTAACTTCTTGCTAAAATCTAGCTCAAATCACTAACACATAAATTTATCTCCAACTAACAACTAACTTAAAAACTAACTACACAACTCCAACCAACAAACTCCTATTACCATGGTAGCTGCTACAACTAGCAGCCTTGATGTTGCTGCTGCCCTTAGCAGCAATTCTGTTGTTGCCCCAAGCAGCATTGCTGCTGCTGCTACATGCAGTACATCAACTGCAACTTGCCATTGCACAACCACCAGAAGATGGAAGCAACCCGACTGTTGTGCACTTGGTGCACATCCCAACCCGATACTCCTCACTGTCAACTCACAGTGAACACTCTCCCCCTGCCTCCTTGACAGTTCACCCCTTCATAACAGTCCCTATATGAAATCAAATAGTCCCTACAACTCCTCAATGTCGAATACAACACTCCTAATCATTCCATAGAACCAAATCAGTGAGCACAACTCTAACACATGTTCACAAGGAAACCCCTCTTACCACATGCAACTAAAACACAACCAAAACACACTAAATACAATATATATATATATATATATATATATATATATATATATATATATATATATATATATATATATATATAAACCATACATAAATATATATAGCATATAACAACTCAAATACAATACTCTAATAGCTATATCCAAGTCAAATTAAAATATAATACAAAACAACAAATACGTGGAGTGCACCGCAACCGTATCACACTCAATCTATGATACACTTGTGATACGGCTCCAAAACATCCGCAAATGTTTCCCAAAGGACACGCATAATTCCAATATCATAATTAAGAATAATATAAAGTTTTAGCTATACCAATACGTGTCTGTGTGAAAATCTGACATGCTTTAACCTCCGTATCAAAGAAAAAAACCCTAAATTAACCTGTATCGCCAAATTGTCATGATACGGCCTACACGTATCCAATTATGGATACGGCACTAGTATTACACAACCAAACACATGTCAATTTGGTCTAATTGACCTATTGATAAATACATGATGTGTCAATCTCGGAATTCTCCTAAAATTGGCAAAAAAATACACCATAACTTCCTCCGTAGACCTCCTATGAACCTAATTCCACTTCCTATGGGTAGCCTTAGTACATGGGTGTATTTCTAATGATTAAACTATAGATTTAGAGTCTAAATAGAGAGGGAAAACTGAATTATACCTATTAGAAGATGGATTCCCAATGCAAGTCTCTAAATGAGTGTCAAGAGCCTTCAACTTGTGCTCCTTCCTCCTCCTTGTAGATTCTTGTCTCCTCCTTATTCCAATAGCATCCAATGGTGAGTAGAGAAAGAATTGAAAAGAAATTTGGGTAGGGAATGGTGTAGGGATGGAAAAATTTGGAAGAGGAAATTCTAGATCTAGAATTAAAATAAAATGAACGAAGAGAGAGAGAGTCTCTCTCCTCCCCCCCCCCCCCCCCCCTTAATGGCCAATCCTTGATTGAGATGCAAGAAAGTCTAAAAAGTCTAAAATATTCCTATGGGATTGTCATGAAGGAATTAATTAAGGAAGGAAAGTTCTAATCCAATTGGTTTAACTAATTAAGTCATTCTCTTAATGAATGGGCTAACTATTGGCTTGTTTGTTGGGCTCAAATCTAGATCCATGAGTCCAATCTAAACTAGTTAGGTCCACTAACACAAGTCCAAACTATAAAATACAACATCTAACAATAAATACAATAAATAATTATACCACATGCACATTAATTAATAATGTATGAAATGACCAAAATATCCTTTCCAAGAAAATGTGATAATGACATACAAGTCTCCCTTCAAAGCATTCAAACTTGGCTAAGTTTGGAACACTTTGAAAAAGAAGCATGGAAGAAAGAACTTTATGCACGTAAATCTTCCTGCCGTATAGACTTCTTGTCGTATGGACTTCTTGTCGCATGTACTATCTGCCGCATAGAAGAGTCTACCAGGCTGTCAAATCTTCATTAATGAGTGATCTATCTCGATCCCCGAGAAGATCTCTTAGGATCATGCATCATTGTTTAACACATGCTTTGAGGCATTAGGTTCACAGGGATAAAAGCAAATTGAAAATCGAGGCATCACCGTCATCCCTAACCGTTTTACGAGGATAAAGATGGATCGGAGATCAAGACACCGCCTCCATCCCCAGTCACATGCTTCTGCCTATAAATAGGGAAGATGTTTGAGATAGAAAACTCTCTATTCCCTTGTATACTCTTATTCTTCTTTGTTCCCGAACTCTCTCCTCCGTTGCTGCTATGGCTCCCAAGGGTAAGAGCCTCGCCACCGAGGTTGACCCTCCTGTCGACATTGTAAAAAATACGAAAAAAGTCAAACGAACTTTTTTATTAATTGTAATAGAACAAAAAGTACAGAAGAAGCTCTAATGCATAGATTTTTGAGTATAAAATAAATATGGACAAGTGTGATAGTGGAGATCAAGTTTGTGGTCGACTTCTTTACTCCATTGACGGTCCGACGAGAGAGAATGGAGAGGCCCTCGGGAACTTGAGTATACGACTCAATGGACGTCCTTTCTTCTATCTCTTCTTCTGCCTTCTCCTCCTTTACATTTTTGTGTATGGGAGACACCCATTATTTATAACTTTCAAATGATAATGCATGCGCATGGATGCGCGTAGATTTTACGCTGTTGCATATCATCTTCCAAGAACGATGGTTGCAAATTTGTAGGCGCATGCTACACTATGGATGCCATGTAGCAAGTTGAGATATGGGGTTGCTAATGCCCATAATTCGTGTAACATGTGGCATATGCTGATTTCTTGAAGATCTTGGTTGTTAATAACAAAAAGATTTAATTGTGTGGGGTTTTTAAGGGAACACTAATACAAAAAAACTCCAGCGCATTAGGAATACTATTGTAGGGGAATACTACCGCATAGGAGTATTGGGGGTATTTCCACATGGGACTTTCATTATGTTGATGTGCGCTACTCAAAGTAGTATGTCAGTTGATGGCACATGTTTGTATTTGGCACATGCCTGCCTTTAGCGTCTAACCTTTGGCTACCTTTAGCGCATGGCCTTTGATTGCATTTGGCGCATGACTTTGGCTGCCTTTAGTGCATGGCTTGGGGCTTCATTTGGTGCTTGGTATATATTTGTCCATGATTCTATACTCCAAACTTCCCTCAGTCGTCCAGCCGCCAATCGAGGGTAGGGTCTGTTATTGAACTTATTAACTAGGGCATACTTAATAATCAAGTACAAATAATAAGTTCAAAATGAGACCCTATCAGAGCTAATATGGACGTGATATATGGGGGTAATTCTGCTGTAATTTTTTTTAGACTTATCATCCAAGGCATACTTAGAGCTGAGTACAGATGATAACTTAAAATGACAAGCACAAACAGAGGTATTATGGACATGTTGGTAGAAAGATGATAGGGCTAATATGGACATAGCAAACATCCATTCAGGGATATCTTATTCAGAGGTGGTATGGACATGGCAAGATATAACTATGTGGAGATGTAGGAAACAATACAGAGGTGATGCAGACATGATTGTTTTCTTGTGCTAAAATATTCACCCGATTGGGGAAAATGACATGATTATAGTTTAGAGGTGATATGACTGTGAAATATTGTTTAGGGTTATTTCATCCTCACTTGGGGAGGAATTTATGAGACAAGAGCATCTACAATCCAGTTGGGGATCGCAAATGAGACATCCTCGAGCAGCTGGGCTTTGAGGACATGCTTACTTGTTTGAGGGAACTGATTTTAGGTTGTCTCAACGAGACCATTTTGTTGGACCTGAGGACTGCTCCACTGGAGAACTTTGTAGATCAATTATCTATTGTGTATTCAGGACTCCTGAATACAGATAAAATATTCACGATTCATTGTGGGGGGGGAGATAAATTATACATTGTACATTTATACTTGCTGGGATAGAATAAAAATATAAACAATATACGTTCCAATTGCCTCGCTGGGGATAAGGAGGTACAAGCCTCGCTTAGACATAGTAATTTTTGGGAAACTGATCTTTGATCGACATCATTAAAAGTCTTCGTTAGGCTTCGCGAGTCAGTACGTACTATTGGAATAAACTGATTCTACCATAAAATGGCCTTTCCACTTGGCTTGGAGCTTCCCTGCCGTCTTGTATGTCATAACCATCGAGCTTCTCAATATCAAGACAAGGTCATAGACTTGGAACGCTCTTTTCTTTACCTTCTTGTTGAAGGCTCCAAAAATGCATGCTTGATATAGCTTAATACGTTGTTGAGCCAGGATTCATTTCTGATCGAATGCCTCCAACTCTTGCAACCATCGACGATGGTTGTCTTCGGCTGTTAATTGGTTGGAGATGGCTACCCGGAGAGAAGGAATCTGTATTTCCAGGGGTAGGACTATTTTGCTCTCGTAAACCAAGAAGAATGGCGTACTGCCAGTCGGAGTCCGGACCGTCATGTGGTAGGCCCAGAGGCAATCGCCAAATTTATCATTCCAGTCACGCTTGTGAGAGATAACAAGATTTTTGATTAACTTGATGATCGTCTTATTGAACGCTTCTGCTAATCCGTTCACTGCCGGATTATAAGCCATCGAAGCTATGTTTTAAATTCAGTTTTTATCGCAAAACCGATAGAAAGTATGCCTTGCAAATTGAGGAATATTGTCGTGGATGATCCTTCGAGGTAAATCAAAGCAGTAGATTACGTTATGCTTAACGAAGCTAATCATGTTCGATGCTTTCACCTTAATGAGCGGTACATCCTCCACCCATTTGGATAAGTAGTTGATTATAGCGAGAATGAATTAATGCCTTTTGGATAATGGTGGACTAATAGGGCAAATGATGTCCATGCCCCATGCTTCAAATAGCCATGACGCAACCGTCAGATATAAAATTTTGAAGGTTGGTGGATGAAGTCAATATGGATTTGACACATCCTATATTTCTTTACATACTCTATGATATATGCCACCATAGTGGACCAATAATATCCTATGAGACGTAGATGGTCCTGCAACTTAGGACCTGGTTGGTGTGCACCATAAGTACCATCGCGAGCTTCACGAACATGCTTCACTTCTGTGTTTGATAGGCATCATAGCAGAAGTCTGCCATATGATCGACGATATAGCATTTTGTAGCCGTGTCATAATAGAACCTGAGAGAGCGTATCTTAAAAAAAAAGTCTCATTTGGATCTTTGGGTAGGATTCCTTAGATGGCGTAGTCTATAAAGGGGAACCGCTAGTCTTTTGTGTCAATAGTTGTCTTAGTGGCGTAGCTTTGACAACCGTACAGGTAATCTCTGACGTAGACCAAGTCCCGACCAATCACCATGATCGAACGCTAGGTTTTGGTAGAGAGAAAGGGAGGTTGCGGGACAGGCAAAAGCCTTAGAGTTCCGTAACCTGGGTACATGTTCAATAAAGAACACAATAAAGGTGGAGATTATATCGATCACCATTTTGTTATAAGGGACCAGGTCCTCATGTCGGACTTCGTACTCTCCTGGGACCTGGTTGACTATCATTTTGGAGTCACCATAGGCTTCTAGATAATCCACCCCTAACTGTTTTGCCAGTTAGAGCTCGATAATAAGAGCGTTGTATTCTGCCAAATTATTTGAGCACAGCTCCATTAGGGAATATACACGATGGATGACTAGTTTATCGGGAGAGATCAATAATACCCCCACTCCTGCGACAATGTTGCCCTTGGACCCTGTTCTTGAAGCACCATCGAAGAACATTCGATAGATGGACTCTTCCATTATTGTGTTAGATTCTAATACTTCATCTGGAATATCGTCATAGATTTTTGACATTTCTGGCACTGGGTGTGCTACCAAAAAGTCCACTAGTGCCTGACCTTTAACCCCCTTTGACGGACGAAGGCCATGTCATATGACAAAAGCAGTATTGCCTACGTAGCTAGGCGAGAGTTCATTGCCCCTAGCTTAGTCATGAGCACTCTGAGGGGATTGACTAGAAAAATAATGTGAATTGTCTTCCAGGTCACATAGTGGCACATCTTCTGAATGGCGAAGACCAAGGCGAGGCACTCCTTCTCGACAGGGTTGTACCTGTGCTCGACACCGACTATCATTCTACTGAGGTAGTAGATAGCATGTTCGTGGCATGTGTCACTCCTTTGAGCTAGTAGAGTGCCAATAAAATGATCTATTACACGGACGTAGAGTAAGAATAGTTTTTCCACGACTAGAGCCACCATACTGCAGGATTCGTGAGATACTTCTTAATATCGTCGAACGCTCGATGGAATTTTTTGGTCCAGACGCAAGAGACTCCCTTCTTTATTAGCTAGGTGAATGGCTGACATCGCCCAGAGAGGTTCGATATGAACCTTCTCATGTACGCCAATCTTTCTTGAAGGCCATGAAGCTCTCTGAGGTTATTCGGAGGGTACATATTAAGGATAGCCTTCGTCTTCTCAAGATCTATGTGAATACCCTCCGATGTTATAATGAAGCACAAGAACTTATCATTGGAAACTCCCAGGAGAGACTTGGCCGGATTCATCTTCAGTTCATGCACTCGCATCAGATCGAACGCTGTCTTTAGATCATGGAGATGATCTTCCTGAAAATGTCTCTTGATAACAATGTCATCAACATAAAACTCTACTGTTTTGTGCAGATGCTCACAAAAAATGATGCTCATAGCTTGCTGGTATATCGCACCTGTATACTTCAGACTGAAGGGTATCACTGTGTAATAGTATACCTCAGTGTTATCCGACATGATATATGTTTCTCATTATTCGGGAATATCTTGATCTTATTATAGCCTGAGAACCCGTCCATGAAGGACATATGCTCGAAGCCATAAATGTTGTCGATCATCACATCTGTGATTGGGAGAGAGAATTCATCCTTTGGGCATGCCAAGTTTAAATCATGAAAGTCTATGCAGACTCAGATTTTGTCACTCTTCTTGACGATAAGGACGATATTGGCTATCTAGCTTGTACCGAGAAGTTGAATTCTCTATTGACTTAGTGCCAGGAGCAGTGCCAGTATCTCAAAATCCCTACAGAATCAACAAAAAAGAGATAATAGAACTAAATAAGCAGATAAAAGAGTTAGAAGATAAATGCTTCATTAGGTCTAGTGTCTCACCCTGGGGAGCTCCGGTATTATTTGTGCCCAAGAAGGACGGAATATCCCGAATGTGTATTGACTACAGGGCCTTGAATGCCTTAACAATTAAGAATAAGTATCCCCTACCCAGGATAGATGACTTATTTGATCAATTAAGTAGAGCTCGGGTATTTTCAAAGAATGACTTGAGGTCTGATTACCACCAAGTAAGGGTGAGGAAGGAAGACATCCTTAAAACTGCTTTCAATACCCGGAACGGACACTACGAATTCTTAGTGATGCCGTTCGGGTTGACGAATGCTCCCGCAGTTTTTATGAACTTAATGAACAGAGTCTTCCAGCCATACCTAGACAAATTTGTAGTGGTCTTTATTGATAATATTTTGATCTATTCCAAGACTCCTGAAGAACATGAAGAACACTTGAGGCTGGCATTGGAGACTTTAAGGAAGGAAAAACTTTATGGAAAATTATCTAAATATGCATTCTTCCTAAACAAAGTAGAATTCTTGGGACATATTGTGACTGGAGATGGAATAGCAGTAGATCCCAAGAAGATAGCGGCAGTAGAATCATGGCCCACTCCAGACTCTGTAGCAGAAATTAGAAGCTTTCTGGGACTAGCTGGCTACTATCGGAAGTTCGTGAAGGACTTTGCTAAAATTGCTGAGCCCATGACAAAATTAACAAGGAAGGATGAAGAGTTCATCTGGACTGATGAATGTCAGTATGCTTTTAAAAAATTGAAGAAAAGGCTGACAACTGCCCCTATTCTGACCTTACCATCTGGAACCGGAGGATTAGCTATATATAGTGATGCTTCTGAAAAAGGTCTAGGTTGTGTATTGGAGCAGAACAAGAAGGTGATAGCATATGCCTCTAGACAGCTTCGACCTCATGAAAAGAACTATCCAACTCATAATTTAGAATTGGCAGCTGTTATCTTTGCTCTTAAGCTATGAAAGCATTATCTTTATGGAGAAAAGGTAGAAATATTTACAGACCATAAAAGTCTAAAATATATCTTCACTCAGAAAGAGCTGAACATGAGGCAAATAAAAGATTTTGATATCACCCTTCAATATCATCCTGGGAAGGCCAATGTAGTTGCTGATGCTCTAAGAAGATATCCTATGGCGATGTACTTGACTATAGACCGACACTTGCTCGAGGACTTGGAAAGTTTAGGTATTGAGATAATTATCCCAGGAAAAGAAGGCCAAATAATGAACTTGCAGATTCAATCTACCTTAATAGATAAGATCAAGGAGACTCAGTTTCAAGATGAAGGCCTGCGAAGCATTCGAGGTCAAGTGCAAGCTGGATTAGTGGAGGACTTCAAAATTCATGAAGATGGATCACTGAGGCATGGAGATAGATTATGTGTACCTCAAGGAGACATAAGAGAAGAAATTATGCAAGAGGCGCACAGATCGCAATACTCTATACATCCAAGAGCCAACAAAATGTACAAAGACCTGAGGACGCATGTTTGGTGGCATGGCATGAAAAGAGAAGTAGCCAGGTTTGTATCTCGTTGCTTAGTGTGCCAACAAGTCAAGGCTGAAAGACAAAGACCTGGGGGATTGCTTCAACCACTACCCATTCCAGAATGGAAGTGGGAACATATTATAATAGATTTTATTTCTGGGCTTCCAAGGACACCTAGTGGAAAGGATGCAATTTGGGTGATAGTGGATAGACTGACCAAGTCTGCACATTTTCTACCTTTCAAAGTAGGGCTATCTACAGAAAATTTGGCAGATTTATATATCAGACATATTGTTAAGTTGCATGGGGTTCCAGTAAGTATTGTCTCCGACCGAGATTCAAGATTCACCTCTCACTTCTGGAAGAGCTTACAAGCCAGCTTGGGGACTCAACTCAAATTCAGCACAGCTTATCATCCCCAAACCGATGGACAATCGGAACGTACAATCCAGACCCTTGAAGATATGCTCCGTACATGTGTTCTGGATTTTGGAGGATCGTGGGAAGACTATCTACATCTTGTGGAGTTCTCTTATAATAACAGTTACCAAGCAAGTATTGAGATAACTCCATTTGAAGCTTTGTATGGACGAAGATATCGTACCCCGCTATCATGGGACGACGTAGGAGAAAGAGCCTTACTGGGACCAGAGATGGTGATCGATTCAACTGAGAAGGTAAAACAAATAAGGAAAAGACTTCAGGTGGCTCAAGACAGGCAACGACATTGGGCAAATAGCCACCGAAGGCCCTTGGAATTTGAGGTAATTAAATTTATAAAATTTAAGTTAATTTAAAGATTATGATTATGGAACTAAGACTTGATTATGACTTTATTAAAGGTTGGAGAACTGGTATTCTTGAAGATTTCTCTGACACGTGGCACCATTAGGTTCGGAAGGAGTGGAAAACTCAGTCCAAGATTTATTGGACCTTTTGGCATACAGGAGAAAATCGGAGAAGTAGCATACCGTCTGGCATTGCCACCCTCTCTGGATGGAGTCCATAACATTTTCCACTTGTCGCAGCTGAGAAAATACGTGTCAGATCCCAGCCATATTTTGGATCACTCAGAGCTCGAAGTAGGCCCAAGTTTGACTTACCAAGAGCAACCCGTGGAGATACTGGACCGATCGGAGAAAGTTCTAAGGAACCAGGTTATTTCCCTTGTTTGCGTAGCTTGGAAGCACCATTCTCCCGGCGAATCCACCTGGGAGCGAGAAGACGAGATTAGAGAGCGCTACCCTTATCTTTTTGAACCCTGAGGTATATTTTAACTCTCGGCCCTTCCTTTCGTGCCATTGTTATTCTTTAATTTTGAGGACGAAATTTTTATAAGTTGGGTAGATTGTAAACCCCCTGAATTTTCAAAATTATTAAACTTGGATTTTTCACAATTTTCTAGAATTTTCTGGGAATTTTCTGCAATTAAAATCAAGATTTTAAATTATTAAATGATTTTTAATTGTTAAAAAATAATATTAAAATATTATGGACATAATATTTTTGGGTTTAAAATGGAAAACTGGACTTAGGGTAATTTTTCTAAAATTTATTGGGCCTCAGACCTATTTTTAAATGCCTAAAAACTATTTTAATAAATTAATTATTTTATTAATTATTATTATTATTATTATTACTATTTTTTTATTTTTTTTATTTATTTTCTTTTGGGCCCGGCCCGGCCCAGTGGGCCGAAGCCCAGCAACCCAGCCCAGCCTAGCGGCTTGGGCGGGTCCACCCGAACCCGACCCGCCACCCGCCACCCGCCACCCGCTCCCAGCCCTCACCCCCACACGACCCGCGCTGCCCCCGCGTCCGGCGTAGCCGCCCGCGCCCGTCGCGCTACGTCTCCGCTCCCCCGCGCCCCGCGCGGCCACGACCGCCATGACCCCGCCTCCCCCGGCCAGCACCGCCTCTCTCCGGCGATCCTCCGCCCCCCCCACCCCCCACCCCCCCGCCGGCAGCGTCCAGAAACCAAAACCCTAACCCTAAATCCCCAAATTTTGTGTCGGCGTGTCGGACACGACACGGACACGAGAAAACCCCGTTTCGAGGAGCCTCGTTCAGGTACTCGTATCTCGCACCCTGTATCTCCGATTTTAATTTCGTAAATTACGTTGTGAAGCCTGTATGACCCTCTCGGTGTCCGGATAAACCGCTCGGGGCATCGCGTCCTGTGATGATCGCACACCGCGATCCAAAAATAGGAAAAACCAGACCCTGTTTTACCCCGGAACTGAGTACGTCCCGCCAAACGGGACGACTTGGTCGCGTGCGGTATTCACAGATGCGTGCGCGTCGTTGATACAGACATGTGGGATTTCGCGGAAGCTGATTCGGGTGTGCGTGCACACCGGAAACAACGCGTATCCGCGGACATCGCCCCGTATCCGACTTTTCTGTAATTTATCTTAACTTTTTGTGTACACTTTGGATCGAAACGAAACTTACGCCATCGGACTCGTAGCGATACGCTGGTCCTGTGACCCAAGTTTGGTTCGATTCTGAGAATGTTGACGAAATCGCGTGTCGTGGGCCCCACAGCCCCGCTCGACGGGCGATTTCGTGATCGGCTCATCGGAATCCAATTCTGGAAGTTCTGTTGGGTTCGTATCATTGTTCCTGACCTGTTGCCACTAAGTTTGGTGAATTTGGAGACCTTTGACCCTAACACATTTTTTGGTGCAAAGCGGGCCCACATGCGGACCCCATTTTGACCCAAAATTACCGTTTTGCCCTTGTCTCCTAATTGGACCCAAGGACAGGCGATTCTAGCTATTTGATATCTTCTGAGCATGATGGTAATGTTTATTTTAGCCTCTGGACACATTTTTGGAAATTTTCCCGAGATACAAACTATAATTGGATCCAAACAACAGGCAAGTACCTGCACTTCAAAGTTTAATCTTTATATTATGATCATTAATTCCCTGCTTTACTAGTACCATTGATGATTACACGTTGTGTTAGAATACTGGATTTTATATCTTGAATACTGGAGTTCATGTCTTATTTTTGTGTCGGGTGGGAGAATACTAGAAGGCATGTAGTTTACCCTTCCCCCTACCGTGTTTAATAGCTGTTGGTACGCGACTGTACCCTCAGCCAGATCTCAATTATTCATGTTTAATAGCCGTCTATGACGGCCGGATTAGCCTTATAAACCCCTGCATGCCAACTATATATTCTAAAATAAACACAAGTTCACACACATAGCTTCTTGTCTTGTTGCAGTTCCTGTTGTCTTATTATAGTTTCATTTCCTGTTTACTCATATTCCTGTTTATAGTCTTAACTCTTAGTTATTGTTGTTTCTTTTATGCATATTCTCAATATGATACTCAATCAGTTTCTTTTCTAATTGTCATAAATATTTAGTTTAATCTTGTTGTGCATTGTGTACTTTGCTCCTTTTCTGACTGGATCCGTTAATTTAGGCGATGATGAGGACTTTGCCCCTACCTATTATGGCCCCTATGAGGGAACAGATGACACATATGAGGATCCAGTTCCCACCCAGGAGACTACTTCTGCAGAGTAGTTAGCAGCAGCTATTTATTTATGCTCTTCTATCTTAGTAATCGAGTTTGTCCTCGATTTCATTTCTGAATTCTGTATTAAACATTTGGTCTGTTGTCACATTTATTCTATTTGAAATCTTAGCATTCTTTTCCTGTTATTATCTTTGCCTATTTCTTCATTTGTGAATGAGCTAGATGTTTTAACAGTGGATATGACCTAGACAGCGTACTACCGCCGACTCTGCGGCGTAGGCTGGACGTACCCACGCACTCGTGCCCGAATTTCCGGGTGCGGGTCATGACAACCTAAGAACCCGTCCATGAAGGACATACGCTCGAAGCCATAAATGTTGTCGATCATCACATCTGTGATTGGGAGAGAGAATTCATCCTTTGGGCATGCCAAGTTTAAATCATGAAAGTCTATGCAGACTCAGATTTTGTCACTCTTCTTGACGATAAGGACGATATTGGCTATCTAGTCTGGATGTTGCTCCTCACGAATAAGGTCGCTTGCTATCATCTTATTCATTTCGACTTCGATGGCATCCATGACATCCGGACGGAACCACCATTGTTGTTGCTTCACTGGCTTAGCATTTGGTAGGATACTGAGCTTATGCATCACGATCTGAGGAGGGTCCAATCTTGGCATATCTTCAAAGCTCCAAGCGAAGACGATATTGTATTTTTTTTATAAGCTGAATAAGGGATTCATGATCTTCCCCGGACAAACTCTTGTTGATAAAATGGATTTGGGAGAGGATTCCTCGCCCAAGTCAACTTATACTACTTCATATTCAGTAGAAGGCTCTTGTTGCTCGAAATACAGCTCTAATTGAGGTTCTAACCATTGAGCCTAATGATCAACTTTAAAGAATTCCACCGACTGAACATAATCTTCGACCTAATCAACTGATGTCAAATTGATAGATAATGTTTGCTTGAATATCTCCCTAATGCTTATGTCGGAGTCCCAGGTAGAAGACCCTGAAGAGTGAGAATGCATCTCATATTCTATTTTCGAGCATTCGAGAATCGTTGGCGGTGTTACATATCCCAAACCTTGGCTGATTTATTGATAGTACATTTTTTACTGGCCTTTTGGAGCAAAGTGACATAATTTTAGGTGTCGCCCTTTGCCATAGTTAAGGCCTTGATTTCTCTTTAAGTCATAACCTATTGCCTGGATGAGGTGCTTGGCCTACGAGTTGTAGCGGTAAAGTTGTATTTTACCACTATCGGGTTCTGGTTCTACTGGGAGAAAGCTTCAACAAACTTTAACCCTACCAAAGATGATAGGTTTTTCTTCCTTCTTCCTTGATGGAACTATGAAGAGGTTACCCCCATGGGGAGTATTTTGATGACTACATATGTTGCCGTTATAAACATGTGCAATTGTGGACCTAGGCTATGTTCTAGAGAATACATAGTCCTCAGATATTCGACATTAGCAAAATCTATCCTGACAACACCTTCATTGTTAACATACTTTTGGCACTAATGAAGAGTTGACAGCATGATCATATTTTCATGAATCCAGGGGCGTCCAAGCAAAAAGTTATAGGATACGTCTACATAAATGACTTAGCAGGTGACCTATATTCGCAGATCGCCAATCTGACACTTTAGACGGATCTTGCCCAGATGGTAGCTTCTTCTGCGTTAAAATTGCTAATGGTTGTGTTGGTGGCTATCACTCCACGTTTCTGATATACGTATTTGGAATATATTAGTTTTTATGCTTATATTATTTCTTGCTTGCATGGTTAATTAGGTTGCATGTCATGGAGACTAGACCAATTCATTGGTTCACTTGGCTCTTAGTTTAATTATTGGGTTGGTTAGTCATGAGTTGAACCCATGGTCCAAACCTTAACCCAAGCTATATAAGCTAACTTCTTTCTCTCTCTTCCCTCATTCTTTATTCTGCCTCTTTCTTTGATTTCTAGGAAAGTACAGCTTGCATAACATGGAGAAACTCTAGATTTTTATTCTTGCTCTTTCCTTGCATTTTATCAGTTTAATATGTGTATATTATGATTCTAAGCACTTTTAATACTTGAATTTTTTGGTTTTGATGGATGGAATTTAGTATATCTGCATTTTAGTTAAGGGTTTTCATTATTTCCAAAAGGTTTTCTTCTTTTAATCTATTAAAACATGGTATTTTATAAAATTAGTTTTTGTGGGTTATTGAGCATTCTATTTTAGGCATTTTGGCTTTTGGTTCACGTGATTTGGAGTTGAAATGAAGTTTTTATGGAGAAAATAATTTTCAGTTTTTTGGAGATTTTTCTCCATGGCTGAACTTGCTGTCTGGAGAAGACGAAGTACTCATGCGGCAAGCAGCATATACGACATAGAGTGCTATGCGTCCTGAGTGCTATGGGCCTGAGCTCTGTGCCACATATACCTTCTAGCATTCGTCCATCTTGTTGGATGCATAAATGATTATTACACAATGTATTCTAAAGCTAAGTGCTTAGAAAAGTCATAAGTGATAGAACTTCTTGTGTTTCACTTGCTGAACGAATGAGAAATTCACTAAGTGTAAACCCCCTCACCCAAAATAGGTATTTTGTGTGTATTTTATATTACTATATTTATTATAGATTATTTTAAATATTGAATTTCTTTAGAGTATTCTCTTAGTTAATTAGAAAATAAATTTCTTGATTTAATTACTTATAAAATACTTATTTGAAATTATTTTCCCAAAAATATTTTTACTACTATTTATCTCTTATTAAAACATTATAAATGTTTTTAGAATTTATTGATTGTGCAAATATATTTTTTCTCGAATTTTTATACTCTAATATATATATATATATATATATATATATATATATATATATATATATATATATATATGTATGTATATATATATATATAATAAAACTAGTTTTTAATAAAGGATAAGAAAAGAAAAGAAAAGAATAGAAAAAAATCAGAAGACCCTAACCTAATCCCAGTACCTAAGCTACCCAATACTACCACAAAACACAAGCACACACACACACAACAACCAAACAAATCCCTAAACCAATACATAAACTCTAAACCCAACCCGTACGACCAAATACCCACCCATGCCGAATCCCTCTCTCAATATATACCAAAACTTAAATCTAACCCTAAGAAACTTTACCATGGCCTCTCCCTAGACGACTGCCGCGCCCCTGGCCGCCGTCGGGGACCGCCACAGCCGTCGGAGAAGCCCCACGCTTGCGCTTGTGCACAGCAGTCTGCGACCATGACCCCTACCTTGAGGTAACTTATCTCTCTCTCCATTGCTCCATTTTATGAACAGTTTATCCGTACACGCTCACAACCTGATCCCCTAGGAATCCCTTCACCTGGAACGAATTTTGGAGCCCCGGATTGATCGAAAAATCGATCGAAAGTTGGCAGAAAAACTGTTCAAAAATAGCTCAAAAATCAATCCAACCACCCATGTTCATGTCCAGTTCTTTTACAACTCGTATAATATTTTTAAAATCTAATTGAAAGGAGTTCTTCATAATATGCCCAAGATTAATTATGTTCTTTTATTTTTATTAGTTTGCAATATGTATTAAATTATTCTACTTCCAAAACGGCCAAAAACTTATTTTCTAAAACTTAAAACATGTGATACGGAGTGCGCCCCACCAAACTGGACCACCACGTCATATACCAATTGCACCGAAAGAGGCGTATGGTATATGCGGATGTGTGGGCTTTCGTGGAAGTTGATTTGGACATGTATGCACGTCAGAATCAACCCATATCCGTAAAAGTCCCCCTGTATCAGTATTTTATAAATTACCCTATTAGATTTTGTGCGCTCTTCGGATCGACACAAAACTTGTGCCAATGGATCCATGGTATCACGTTGACCCTACGACCCAAGTTTCATGCGATTCTGAGATATTTGACCAAGCCGCCTATTTGTGGGCCCCACGATTCGACTTGACGAACAATTTTATGATTGGCTCACCGGAATATAAAACAGGATATACCGTTGAGTTCGTATTGCCGTTTAGAATTTATTTGACCTATAATTTGTTTCATTTATAGACCTTTATCCCTGACACTTTTTTTGGTGCAAAGTGGCCCATAGGTAGACCCATTTTGACCCAAAATTATCGTTTTGTTCCTGTGTCCAAATTAGACAAAATAGTAGAGTTTTCTGACTATCTCGCTCATTTCGGTGACGTTGGTGATATTTATTCTAGCATCCGGAGACTTTCCTTCAGAGCCCCTACTTTCCAGTTCCTTGTGTTTGACATCTTCGCGCTTACATTACACAGATTGCTTGCCAAGCAAGTATACTTTGCCAAATTATTTATGTTACTTTACATGCTTATCATATTTTTATATAATCATTATATATGTGTTTTCTTTATATCATAATTATATATTATACATGTTGACACACACTTGACACATAGTATCATGGGAGGGGAGGACAGTCAGTAGGCGTATGGGCTACCCACTCTGGTAAACCGTACTAACTGGACACACTACGGTCTTTGTGTCACGATGGTTGCAACCCTCGAGGTATGTCGATTTGGTGTTACGATGGTCGCCACCCTCGAGTTTTGTCGATGAATGGTACACGTACGTTTGTGTATTCATGAGTTATGAGATAATGTGTGTATTAGAGTAGCCTACACCTGCCCATACGTCAAAAAGTTGTCCTTATTATGCATTTTGATATAGATTATCTAGTTCAGCATACTTGTATATTTTTTGTCCATTCTTATACATATTTTAGTATATTCAATTGGCATATTATTTTTTTTTTATTTTGTTACATCCCTCTGGGGACCTGGTCCCTTTCTAGGTATAGAGGAGTATCCGCAGGAGTACGGACCCGGGCCTGATGCATCGTTCTTGTTGAGGAGGTCTTACCTTCGGAGTACCAGTGATTACTTCATTGCTGATGGATATCTTAGTTGTAGTTTCTTTTATCTGACATTATTTCATATTGGGGTTTTGATCTTCTCTATCATTTTAGTTCTACTATAGTAGATTGGCAGTTAATTTGTCTCCACTCGACTATATTTCTTTGATACTTTATATTTGAGACACTTAGTTATTTATCTTTATATTTCTTTACTCGTATCTGTGGATGAGATATAGTTTCATGTGACTTGGGTTGATAATATATTGACCACTTGTGAATTCTTTATTCATATACATCGTACGTATGTATTATGATTTTTTTAACATATTGGAGTGTCATATACATATGGTTGGCATGCTACATATTCCTAGTCCTATGTATTTTGGACTAGGATATGACATATTTTTGTGGTGGTCCATGCAGGTCGAGAGAATATTGTCTCAGTTACGTTACTGTACTGAGCAAGCCTGCAAATAGGTTTAGAGTATAGGTCTCATCCACATACTTGACTTCCCTTCTTTATTTTGTTCCAAATTCTTTGAACTCACCTACCTTCATTGAACTTTAAAATTGTACTCTCTTAATTATCTTGACATAGGTTTCCTTTTTTCCTTACATTTTCTTATTTAATGTACTCTCCTAATAGTTTCTTGAGTATAGCCTTCTGCCAAAATATAGGAATCCTTGTTAGAAGATAATGATGATAGCATACCTGTCACGACCCGCACCCGGTTTAGGGGCACGAGAGCGTGGGTACGTCCAGCCTACGCCGCAGCATCGACGGTAGAACGCTGTCTAGGTCATGTAACTATCTAATCAATCTCACATGAATACCCAACTCCATAAGGAGACATGGATATCATAAAATAATGCTAGAAATACTCAATCACAGAAACTAAAGCACGATGAGATATCAAGGCAAGCAAAGAAATACAAGACAAGTCTAATGACAAAATAATCATACCTGCAATCAGTAACTTCCAATCCTCAAGTGTGTCAGAAACAAGTCCACTAAGGTCACAGTCTGGAAAATGTTTTCCAGTCAGGAAAGAGCAAAGTACATCTCTAAATAGCAGTTCTATATTAATGATATAAACTATGTAGCAGTTCTAGATGGAAATATATATGAGATGCATGTATAGGTACGAGAATGTACAAAAGGAAATACTGGAAATACTGTAAGTAAATGCAGGAAAAGAAACAATATGTCAATGAGCAAGAATCCTATGACTAAGTGTGTGAGTACTAGCTTTAACATGTGATTGGCTTGGGAACTTGATCAGGCTGGTTACATGTGATTAGCTATGATTCATGTAAGGTCAGGCTAACCGTTGGTTAGCTATGATGCATGTAGAGGTCAGGCTAATCACACGTAACAGCTATGAAGCATGTAAATGGTCAGACCGCACCCAACGTGTGATGTGGGGTGAGCTATGATGCATGTAGAGTTGGGTATGATCACATATCTATACTAAAATACTCTACACCCCCGACTGGTATAGTAGATCCAATCATGGTACGCTATGGCACGGGATTCCCTAAGGAGGTAGCAAATCTCCCCGGGACTCAGTGTCTGTACATGCACAAGATAACAAGGAAACAAGTCTTGTACAAGCTATACCATGAATAAGGAATAACATCTCATGACGAGATCCGTGTATACCAATCCGTGTAACCAGCGTGTCAAGAGCATGGATATCTATACTAGATACAGTGAACATAGGGAATATCATAAATAAGAAACTAATCAGAGAATGTACTTGCCTTGGGTCCTTAGCTGGTGAATACCGATGTCCTGTCCCTGAGTATCGTCTGGAGGATCCAACAGTCCTATACACATATAATAATATCACTTGTATCAGATGCTACGCTAACACACAATAGAAATATACTGGCCTCAGGGATATGCCAGGCATGGCTCTAGTCAACTAGGGTGATCTAGTAGGGATACGTATATAAATACACATTTACACTCAGAGTATATACCAATAAAAATGTATATAATATATATAAGTGTCTATTAGTAATTGTACAAAATACGTACATGTGTATATACACTAAATAGATGTATATAAATATATATTTATATACCAAAATACATATTTGTATATATATATATCAATCAAATATTTATATATATATATATATATATATATATATATATATATATATATATATATAAAACTAATCAGAGAATGTACATATTGCCACACTTCTCAAGGTGATCCCAAATGAAGTAGCAGTTAGTTCCAATGAGTCCGGAGCAGTCCAAATAGCTAGAAACTATATAAAGAAGTCCAAGATCGGAGTTCGGCACGAAAATCGAGATAAGGATACCAGGCCCGCAATACATAGAGAAAATATACGGGGTTAACAAGTTTAGCTAATAAGAGAAAGGGTCGTTTGTTTGTTATTAAGGTAACACCTTAGTTTATGAAAATCATTTTGAAATTATTTTGAACAATAATTACAATTAAAAGTTTATTTATAAAATTTAGAATTTACGTAAAAGCCAATATATTTTTATATCTATAGTAAAAATCGGTTACTAGTCCAATAAACAAATTTTGAACTAATTTTTATTATTGAAACTATTTTTTTTTATTAATAATATAAACCCCAAAAATTTATTATATTTTTACATAATCACAAACCCTTATAAATTTTTTTTTACATAACTAAACTAAATAAAACTAAACTAATTAAATATTACTAAACTAATTATATACTAACTAACTGATTAATAATTAACTAACTAATTAATAATTAACTAACTAATCTAATTATATAACTAAACTAATTATAAATTAAACTAATATTACATTACTAACCTAATCCCTTTAACTTACCAAAAATTCCTCTGAGGAATCGAGAAGAGAAGCAGAGAAAGGGAGGCTCACATAGGGGTTTCCGGCGTCGACGCGGTGGAGGTCCGCCGGGTCACGCGGGCAAGGCGTCGACGGATCTGCTGTGGCGGTGGTCGACGGATCTGCTGTGGCGGCGGCGGTCGAAGCTCGGCGAGGTTGAGGAGATCCGAGGCGGCCACTGGCGGTAGGTTAGGTTGAAAATAGGGTTAGGGTTGAATTTTTGTGAACGTGTCAGGGTTTTGGTTCGTGTCCGGAGCTGGACACGATGGTGGTGCTGTGATATTGGGGGTAGACGTGTCCGGGTGTTGGACACAGAATGATGTACTGTGGTATGGATGTGTCCAGATGGTGTTGGACACAATCTCATTGTAATATTGTAATAACTGGACACAGGAAATGAATGGATACGATAGGACACCAGGGGTCGGACCCGAGGCCAATACGGCTGACACGTAAAGCTGGACACATGGACACGAGCACACAAAAATGGTGATGGCTTGTTGGCTTGTAGGAATTTGTGAGGGCTAGCCTAGGTTTTGGGGATTAGGGCTTCTTGGGAATGGTGTGGGTGAGAGACTTTAAATAGGGAGAGAGGGTGTGGGATGAAGGGTGAGGATTGGCCCAATTAATGAATGGCCAAGATCAGACATGAATGAGTTCTTCATGTGGGAATGAGGGTGTGAATGGGAGATGGTAAACTTATAAATTTTTAAAAGAAAATATTATAATTTAAGAAAATATTTTAAGAGGCTTCCAAGGCTAACTGATTCCCAATTAGCTACTAATTAAACCCATATTCCAAAACCTTAGAAAGTATGTAATTTATTTATTTACTATCCCAAATGGATATAAAATTTTATTATATTTTATCAACTAGTCCTTCAAATATTTTTGTTAAACAACATAATTTCATGATTTCAAGCCAATAAATATTCGAAGCTAGAGTATTATATATATATCATTATTTATCTATTTATTTTATAATAAATCGACATTTAGGAAAAATAATTTTTATAAAAGATTTTAAATCACCTTCTAAATCAAACATTGTTCAAAAATCTAATACTAAAAATTCAAGGAAAAATTATTTTATAAACTTGATATTTAAAATAAATTAAAATCTAAATATTTTGGGAATTTGGAAATCGGAGGTTACAAGTCTATCCACCTTAGAAAATTTCGTCCTCGAAATTTAAGATCCTCAATAATTGCATTTACTCATTATATTATTTCTATCAAATTTAAATTTCAAACCAAATAATCATGAAGTAATTCCATATTGTTATTTCACACCCTTTCAAAAATTCTATAAACATCAAATTCCTGAAAATCTTCAAGTTTAAAATCAAATTCCCTTTTTGTCATAATCTCTTCCAAAATTTTTAAGTTTGTATCTAAATACTCCAGGATTTTAATATCCAATCCTCCAATTGAAATCCAATCAATGCATATTTATAAAAATCGTATCCCAAAATTTAAATTTTAAACACTAATCCATCAATCATCTTACTCCTCTAACTCAAATTCAATTGATGCTTATTCAAATCTAAATCCTCATCCCGAGAATTGAATTCGACACTATTTCATTAACGATTTTATTTTCTGATTTCCTTTTTCCTCAAAATACTCAACAATGCGATACTTACGGAATCTTCAATGCAACATTCATAATACAAAATTTCAAATTTCTATCTTGCAATCAAATAAATATAATGATAATTTTCTAAATTTTCTTAAATTTTTAATAACCAATTCAATCATATCAAGACCTTCCTAAAATTAATAAATCCTCAAATTTTGTCCTGTGAATTTCTTAACTCTCCATTTAAGTTAATGTTTATCCTCGAATTTTAATCATACCTCGATTTTCGTAAAATCAATGATCCATCAACTCTGTTATAACAACCCCTAAATTTTTTATTTAAATTAATGCTTATCCACAAATTTAATCATCTTGTCCCTTTTTGTCAGGCATAACCTTGTCATAGATCTTTGCTATGGTCAAAACCCCAACGATCATGGTTTAAGAAAATTCTACCTACAGCCATGCAATCTAAGAAAAATATATAGGTCATGTATCTTTTGTCATGGTACTGCAGTCTCTGTCAGGGTGTACTACCAATTTTATTCTAACAAGAAATCATGCATACGAACTACAGTACTAGGAAAATCAATCAATCGAAAGACGAAAAAAGGAACATTAGGAGGGAAAGAAAGAACCTGCTAACATATTACCTGTAGTATCTCCTATCTCTAACATACACTTAACTCTAGCATATTCACTAACTAATTCCTATTCCTGTACACCGGTACCCATATCAACTAGTCATTAATCCACAAGATCCATGAATATATCAATATTGCATACACCTGCTTATTAATACTTAAATCTGATACCAAGATCCTCTAACACGATTATAGGTCAATTGGTGCATGTAAAGTTTTATACCTCTATCTCTTTAGGTACCCCTGTTCTACTTTAGTACACCCACTGCTAGTTCTCGTTCCTACTACAATTGTCCATACTATTTGTTCTCATCACTCCAGTGCACACCAAGTGTAACACCATACTAAGTGCTAAACCCTTTCTAATATAACTCTAGATGGACACCCAAGCCAGTCTGCGGTGCCATCTCATTCATGCCCAAGTCATCAGATCCTTACACACGTATATCATCTACTCATATATTAATATTCATATCTCTCATCTACCATAAAATTAATCCTCAAAATAATCGTCAAGGTTTAACTTCTCGATCAACTTAAAAATAAATTGCATATACCTCCTCAAAGTCAGATACTCAACATCGAAATAAAATTTTTTAATCACTTCTAAAATCTTTGTAGCCTTGACCATGTTTATTGAATCAATATTTGAAATCCTCAAAGATTTTAATGACACAATCTCATTTCCTCAATAATTCTCAAAGTTAAAATTTATTTCCACTCTTTTATTTATAAATCCACAAATATACATATAAGTGCTCACGGTCTCTAATACTCGAGGTGCACTCAATACATCTATTGTCTACAACTGTGTACTAAAATTGTACTACCCGAATCGCTTACACTATTACCTCCAATGATCAAATTTATCATCACATGTATTTTCTTCCATGATTTTCAATCTATATTAACTGGTATATCATCCAATTATCATCACGCAGAGTGCTTACTGTTATTAGCGTCATTCTCGACTAATCCTCGATATAGAACCATTAGCACTCTTGGTATTATATCACTAGCTTCATTGATGGATTATCTCATCAAGCTCATTAGAACTCATGATCACATGTATCTTCTATAACACTCATGTTTTTTTACTCTCATGGGCATGTATATAGTTCCTCATCTCGATAGTTGCATAGGTATTTCCCTTTAACCTTTTACAGTCTGTTAAACAAATCTGTGATACGCCTCACCATTTTCATTACCAATTCCGATATTTCTCTACTCATGACACCTCATTATAACTCCTCATGCATATAAATTTCTTTACTTTTAACATATCTGATATCAATCATCAAATTGAATCATGATCCATTAATCCTTAACACTATTCCTCGATACCTAATTGTTTACATAGATCACTCAGGTGCATAATCATGATTATCCAGGGCGGGTATGTTGGCTCTGATACTAATTCTTGGAACTATCACTGATACTCTATACTCTCCTTCTACTCATAGTCTCTAATGACACTTATCCTAGAACCATTGTTACAAGGTACTATGCTATGAGTTAACTCTAGATTAAGGCCTACTGCTCACATGTCCAACTAGGAAACACTTACACTCACTAGCAACACTAAGTCAATACTAATACAAGACACAGACATAATTATAAGTCACTAATTATCATACTAACAAGGAATCCTCAAAGAAAAGAAGCTCAAAAAGAAACGAGATTAAGGACTGAAGGTATCTTTACTGCTAGTAAAGAAAAGAAGCGATGGAACAAAGTCCTGGAATAACATAAATAGATAAGTCTTGAGATGATACTTTAAGAACCAATTTAAGATACAACCTGATAATCATACACATCTATCAGAAATCATGACACTCAGAATCCTCGCCACGCCAGTAAGCATAGATGCGATAAACGACAGGTTCCGTAACTAAGGTATGCAACTCTATAATCATGTCATCTAGAATCCTCGCCACGCCAACCGGTATGGCTGCGAAAGACTCTAAGTTTCATAACTACAGTATGTACATCCTAGTCAGGTTCCTACGTTCTCGTCACGATAGCTAGTATGGCTGCGATAACTCTAGGTCACATAACCAAAGTAGACGTTTTACCTTTCTCGCTGTCCTCATCAATATATGTCATCAGATGATACCGTAAATTTTAGCCCGTAAAATTCATCTTTATATAAAATCAACTCAACAACGATACCAAGAATTTAAATTTAACAACTGGTAAACAAGAATCAAACTCAAAATCAACGAGTGAGGACGGACGAAAACAAGGGGAAAGGAATTAAATTGGAATTCATAATAAGATTCTCAAGGGGTCGTCCCAGGAATCTCTCAAGAATTTTGTGATTGAGTATCCCCTCTCATCCTAGTATCCTATGTCCTATATTCTATAGCAGGCACGTAGTAGTACAACTATGATGTCGTACTACCACAACATCGCACAACTTGCGAAGTCTGACCTGCATGTGCCACCACTAAAAATGTGTCACGACCCGCACCCGGTTTAGGGGCACGAGAGCGTGGGTACGTCCAGCCTACGCCGCAGCATCGGCGGTAGAACGCTGTCTAGGTCATGTAACTATCTAATCAATCTCACATGAATACCCAACTCCATAAGGAGACGTGGATATCATAAAATAATGCTAGAAATACTCAATCACATAAACTAAAGCACGATGAGATATCAAGGCAAGCAAAGAAATACAAGACAAGTCTAATGACAAAATAATCATACCTGCAATCAGTAACTTCCAATCCTCAAGTGTGTCAGAAACAAGTCCACTAAGGTCACAGTCTGGAAAATGTTTTCTAGTCAGGAAGGAGCAAAGTACATCTCTAAATAGCAGTTCTATATTAATGATATAAACTATGTAGCAGTTCTAGATGGAAATATATATGAGATACATGTATAGGTACGAGAATATACAAAAGGAAATACTGGAAATACTGTAAGTAAATGCAGGAAAAGAAATAATATGTCAATGAGCAAGAATCCTATGACTAAGTGTGTGAGTACTAGCTTTAACATGTGATCAGCTTGGAAACTTGATCAGGCTGGTTACATGTGATTAGCTATGATTCATGTAAGGTCAGGCTAACCGTTGGTTAGCTATGATGCATGTAGAGGTCAGGCTAATCATACGTAACAGCTATGAAGCATATAAATGGTCAGGCCGCACCCAACGTGAGATGTGGGGTGAGCTATGATGCATGTAGAGTTGGATATGATCACATATCTATACTAAAATACTTCCCACCCCCGACTGGTATAGTAGATCCAATCATGGTACGCTATGGCACGGAATTCCCTAGGGAGGTAGCAAATCTCCCCGGGACTCAGTGTCTGTACATGCACAAGATAACAAGGAAACAAGTCTTGTACAAGCTACACCATGAATAAGGAATAACATCTTATAACGAGATCCGTGTATACCAATCCGTGTAACCAGCGTGTCAAGAGCATGGATATCTATACTAGATACAGTGAACATAGGGGATATCATAAATAAGAAACAAATCAGAGAATGTACTCGCCTTGGGTCCTTAGCTGGTGAATACCGATGTCCTGTCCCTGAGTATCGTCTGGAGGATCCAACAGTCCTATACACATATAATAATATCACTTGTATCAGATGCTACGCTAACCCACAATAGAAATACACTGGCCTCAGGGCTATGCCAGGCATGGCTCTAGTCAACTAGGGTCATCTAGTAGGGATACGTATATAAATACACATTTACACTCAGAGTATATACCAATAAAAACGTATATAATATATATAAGTGTCTATTAGTAATTGTACAAAATACGTATATGTGTATATACACTAAATAGATGTATATAAATATATATTTATATACCAAAATACATATTTGTATATATATATATCAATCAAATATTTATATATATATATATAACTAATCAGAGAATGTACATAATGCCATACTTCTTAAGGTGATCCCAAATGAAGTAGCAATTAGTTCCAATGAGTCCGGAGCAGTCCAAATAGCTAGAAACTATATAAAGAAGTCCAAGATCGGAGTTCGGCACAAAAATTGAGATAAGGATACCAGGCCCGCAATACATAGAGAAAACATACGGGGTTAACAAGTTTAGCTAATAAGAGAAAGGGTCGTTTGTTTGTTATTAAGGTAACACCTTAGTTTATGAAAATTATTTTGAAATTATTTTGAACAATAATTACAATTAAAAGTTTATTTATAAAATTTAGAATTTACGTAAAAGCCAATATATTTTTATATCTATAGTAAAAATCGGTTACTAGTCCAATAAACAAATTTTGAACTAATTTTTATTATTGAAACTATTTTTTTTTATTAATAATATAAACCCCAAAAATTTATTATATTTTTACATAATCACAAACCCTTATAATTTTTTTTTTACATAACTAAACTAAATAAAACTAAACTAATTAAATATTACTAAACTAATTATATACTAACTAACTAATTAATAATTAACTAACTGATTAATAATTAACTAACTAATCTAATTATATAACTAAACTAATTATAAATTAAACTAATATTACATTACTAACCTAATCCCTTTAACTTACCAAAAATTCCTCTGAGGAATCGAGAAGAGAAGCAGAGAAAGGGAGGCTCACATAGGGGTTTCCGGCGTCGACGCGGTGGAGGTCCGCCGGGTCACGCGGGCAAGGCGTCGACGGATCTGCTGTGGCGGTGGTCGACGGATCTGCTGTGGCGGCGGCGGTCGAAGCTCGGCGAGGTTGAGGAGATCCGAGGTGGCCACTGGCGGTAGGTTAGGTTGAAAATAGGGTTAGGGTTGAATTTCTGTGAACGTGTAAGGGTTTTGGTTCATGTTCGGAGCTGGACACGATGGTGGTGCTGTGATATTGGGGGGTAGACGTGTCCGGGTGTTGGACACAGAATGATGTACTGTGGTATGGATGTGTCCAGATGGTGTCGGACACAATCTCATTGTAATATTGTAATAACTGGACACAGGAAATGAATGGATACGATAGGACACCCGGGGTCGGACCCGAGGCCAACACGGCTGACACGTAAAGCTGGACATATGGACACGAGCACACAAAAATGGTGATGGCTTGTTGGCTTGTGGGAATTTATGAGGGCTAGCCTAGGTTTTGGGGATTATGACTTCTTGGGAATGGTGTGGGTGAGAGACTTTAAATAGGGAGAGAGGGTGTGGGATGAAGGGTGAGGATTGGCCCAATTAATGAATGGCCAAGATCAGACATGAATGAGTTCTTCATGTGGGAATGAGGGTGTGAATGGGAGATGGTAAACTTGTAAATTTTTAAAAGAAAAGATTATAATTTAAGAAAATATTTTAAGAGGCTTCCAAGGCTAACTGATTCCCAATTAGCTACTAATTAAACCCATATTCCAAAACCTTAGAAAGTATGTAATTTATTTATTTACTATACCAAATGGATATAAAATTTTATTATATTTTATCAACTAGTCCTTCAAATAATTTTTGTTAAACAACATAATTTCATGATTTCAAGCCAATAAATATTCGAAGCTAGAGTATTATATATATATATATATATCATTATTTATCTATTTATTTTATAATAAATCAACATTTAGGAAAAATAATTTTTATAAAAGATTTTAAATCACCTTCTAAATCAAACATTGTTCAAAAATCTAATACTAAAAATTCAAGAAAAAATTATTTTATAAACTTGATATTTAAAATAAATTAAAATCTAAATATTTTGGGAATTTGGAATTCGGAGGTTACAATACCTACTAAAAAAACCAATTAGAATATTAGCAGCTCCCAAAGTTTAGCATACCTAATGAACCCTAGCATCCAACACCTATAAATTGATTGACCATTATCTCTTGATATATTTAGGAATGACTTGAGAGTAGCATAGACACTACTAGGTTAGTTAGAAATTTGACCATATTGTTTGACCCTAGTATTGAGGAATAATAGAAATCCAAGGTTGAATATTAGGACTAAACCTAACTTTCATAGTGAAATAATATAAGAGGACTATAAATTTGGATTCTTGTCTTGATATTAGCAGAGCATTACCTTAAAAACCAAAAAGAATGAACCAATACCTTAGTAAGAGCAAAGGTACCCTACCTTCATCTTAGTAGATTTCTTAGAATCTATGATTATCGTTGAGTCATACTTGAGTCTCCATGAGTAACCGATCATGCCATCTCATCCAACTATCTATATACTTTTCCATCTTGAGTTAATCCCTCCCTCCATCATAGATCAATTGTCATAGCTCTTTACCCAATTAAAACATACTGAATGATTAGATCATTTTTCTTGATCATACCTCGAACATAGAGACTAGCATACCACTTTCCCTTAGAAAACTACAATATTATTAAGAGTCTCTCTATTTACTTTTATATCTTGTTTCTCCAAAACCTTAATGCTCATTTTTTTTTTTGCGATGACTAAAATTTTTTATTCATCTTTCAATTCGTGCCACCTAACCCTTCTGATTGTAGGCCAATTGATTACTTTTATGTTAGGATATATAGTTTGGTAGGATTAGAGTTTCTTAATCTTAAATTTTTGTGCTTAGTAGTTAGAACTTGACAAGTTGGATTGTTCATTTAGTTTAGAATATAATTTTGAAATTATCCCTAGTTCCAAATCATATAACATTTATTAATATATCTCAATACAGGGGATATCATCTTTCACTTGAGAGCCAGTAACTTCACAATTCTTAATATTAACACTTTGTTCTATAAGAATTATGATTAAGACTTAAGATGACCATTTCCTAGAGAGTTTTATAATACAATAGGATACCCTAATAAGTACCAAGACCTTTTCCTCGTAGACCCCAACAAGAGTTTCTAATTTATTTACAAGAACAAGGTTATTTTATAGAATCTCCATAAGACAGTTACATTATTAGTTGATTCTTGTAAGTTGGGTAGCATGCCTCACAACCTAGTATTCTATAGTCTTTTTGACCCATTAATGAAGTGTAATTGAATGACACTAACTATATGCTAGCATAGGAATATAGTGTTTATCCAGACTGTAGAGCTTTAGAGGCCTATACTCCCATTTGGTCGATTAGAGACTTAGACAGGAAGTTAGTATTATTGGGTGCATAAAAGTTATTTGGTACCTTCTTGGTGAACATGAATTATTTGATTACTCTAATCCTACCAAACTATATATCCTAACATAAATTTAAGATTATTTGGTACCTTCTGATTGTAGGCCAATTGATTACTTTTATACTCCCATTTGTAGAGGAACAACACCGGACGAGTCTTATCTTCTTGGTGAACTTGAATTATTTGGTACCTTCCTTCATCATAATCTCGCGTGCTTATCTTTTAGACTATATTGACTTATGTTGTTATTATACCTAGTTTTAATAGTTATTCTTCTATCAAACTTGATCATGACATATGTATTATTGGGTGCATACACTGATACATTTGTCTAATTAGAATCGGTATATTATGGTCTGATCAACTTTAGTGCACTTGGTTCACCTTCCGTATGACCATTATACGTGGATTGAGACATAGTTGACTAGTAGACGAATATACCTACCTCTAGACAGGTCAGAGCATATTGTATCGGTTACATAACTGTACTGATATGAGCACGTGAATAGGAATTTACCAAAAATAAGCAATCCACAATTGCCTTGACAACTCTCTTTTGATTTATTTAATCGTCTTGAACCCCGTACTTGTATTCTATCACCTCCTCATTGAATTCTTTATTATTGTTTTTCGACTTCACCTATTTCAGAAAGACGAAAGCTCGTACTTGATATAAGTTTGATACACGGATGGTACTAGATATATCCCATAGGCCAAATACATTAATTTGTGACTAGCTTTTGTAATTAAGGGCATATGACATGTGATAGATTTTTGTGTTAAGATTTTGAGGATTAGTAAGCACTATTGAGTGATTGAGAAAAAAAATTGTACAACCTAGTGTTTATGATAAATAAGTAAATTCTAAGTTGGGTAGACGATGGTTACGAAGGTGAAGATTTTAGACGATGGTTACGAAGGTGATCAAGTAAGATAAGATCGAGAGAATTAAGTCATTTCAATTTCAAAACAATTTTTACAAGAATAATTATGATGATAATGATTTAACTTTAAAGATAAGAATACCTTATAGAATGAATTTTAAAATTTTGATATTGCTGACAAAATATTTATAATTTGAGCACATGATTTAAATTTTTAATATTGGAGATTGAATCAATAATTTAAATTTTGAGAATAAAAACAAAACTCGAAACATGAACATTGATGGATTGAATTCAAAATTTACAATTTGATAATTTAAATTAAAAGTTAAATTTTGATTGTTGGATCACCTATTTGAAATGTTGAGGATGGAAATCGACTTTAAAATTTGAAGAGTACGAAATTCATAAGTTAAAAATAGGAATAAGATTTTATTAGAGTTGTTTATTAATTAAAATCTAGAGGAGATTACGATAGTTGAAAATTATGATTTAAAATTTGATGTATCTTGAAGATATCATATAGATTTGACTTAAATTTGGATGATGATTATTTGAAAATCGAGAAGAGATTATGATAGCTTAAATTTTGATTTAAACAGTAGTTATTTACTTTTGAGGAGATTGCGATGGATTTGAATAGATTTTGTTATTTAAATTTTTGAGAAGATTGCGGTTGACTTGCCTTAGATACGAATATGAAGGATTTAACAATTCATGCCTAATTTTTAATTTCGAGAATAAAATTCTTGTAAGTTGGGTAGATTGTAAACCCCTTCACCCAAAATAAGTATTTTGTGTATATTTTATATTATTATATTTATTATAGATTATTTTAAATATTGAATTTATTTAGAGTATTCTCTTCGTTAATTAGAAAATAAATTTCTTGATTTAATTACTTATAAAAATACTTATTAAAAATTATTTTTCTAAAAATATTTTTACTATTATTTGTCTCTTATTAAAATATTATAAATGTTTTTAGAATTTAAAGGATAAGAAAAGAAAAGAATAGGAAAAAAATAAATCAAAATACCCTAACCAAATCCACAGTACCTAAGCTACCCAACACCACTACCACAAAATACACGCACACACAGAGCAAATAAACAAACCCCTAAACCAATACCTAAACTCCAAACCCAACCCGTGCGACCAAACACCCACCCATGTCGAATCTCTCTCTATATATACCAAAATCTAACCCTAACCCTAAGTAACTCCACCCTGGCCTCTCCCCAGATGATCGCCCCGCCTCTAGCTGCCGCCGGCGACCGCCACAGCCGCCGGAGAAACCCCGCACGTGCGCTTGTGCACAGCAGTCCGCGACCATGACCCCTACTTTGAGGTGACATATCTCCCTCTCCATTGCTCCCTTTTACAAATGATTTGTCCGTACATGCTCATAATTTGATCCCATAGGAATCCTTTCAAGTGGAACGAATTCTGGAGCCCCAGATTGATCAAAAAATTGACCAAAATTTGACCAAAAAACTGTTCAAAAATAGTTCAGAAATCAATCTAAGCACCCCTATTCATGTCCAGTTCTCTACCAACTCGTAAAATATTTTTAAAATCTAATTCAAAGGACTTCTTCACAATATGACCAAGATTAATTATGTTCTTTTATTTTTATTAGTTTGCAATATGGATTAAATTATTCTACTTCCAAAACGACCAAAAACTTATTATCTAAAACTAAAAACTTGCGATACGGAGTGTGCCCCGCCAAACGGGATCACTACATTGCATACCAATTATACCTAAAGGGGAGTATGGTATATCCGGACTTGTGGGCTTTCACGGAAGTTGATTTGGACGTGTGTGCACGTCAGAATCAACCAATGTCCATAAAAGTTCTCCTGAATTAGTGTTTTATAAATTATCCTATTAGTTTGTGTGCGCTCGTCGGATCAACACAAAACTTGCGCCAACGGATCCATGGTATCATGTTTGTCCTGTGACCCAAGTTTTACGTGATTCTGAGATAGTTGACCAATCCGTCTATTTGTGGGCCCCACGATTCGACATGACGATCGATTTTATGATCGGCTCATCGGAATCCAAAACTGAATATAATGTTGAGTTCGTATCGTTAATTAGGATTTGTTTGACCTATAATTTGTCCCATATAGAGACCTTCAACCCTGGCACATTTTTTGGTGCAAAGTGGCCCACATGTAGACCCGCTTTGACCTAAAATTACCATTTTGTCCATGTATCCAAATTGGATTAAAGGGTAGAGTTTTCTGACTGTCTCGCTTATTCTTGAGGCATAGGTAATATTTATTCCAGCATCCGAAGATGTTCCTTCAGAGCCCCTACTTTTTGGTTCCTTGTGCTTGACATCTGGACGCATACATTACATAAATTGCTTGCCAGGCAAGTATACCTTGTCAAATTGCTTACAGTGCTTTACATGCTTATCATATTTTCATATATTCATTATATATGTGTTTTCTTTCAGTCATAATAATATATTATATATGTTCTCACATACTTGACACATAGTATCATGGTGGGGAGGACAGTCAGTAGGCGTATGGGCTACCCACTTTGGTAAACCGTAGTAACTGGACGCACTATGGTCTTTGTGTCGTGATGGTCGCTACCTTTGAGGTATGTCGATTTGGTCTTATGATGGTCGTTACCCTCGAGGTTTGTCAATTAATGGTACATATATGTTTGTGTATTCATGAGTTATGAGATAGCGTGTGTATTAGAGTAGCCTACACATGCCCATATGTCGAAAAGTTGTCCTTATTATATTTTTTTATATATATTGTCTTGTTCAGCGTACTTGTATATTTTTTGTCTATTCCTATGCATGTTTTACTGTATTCAATTGGCATATGAATTTTTGTATCTTGTTACGTCCCTCTGAGGACCTGGTCCCTTTCCAGGTATAGAGGAGTATCCGCAAGAGTAAGGACCCGGGCCTGATACATCATTCACTGTTGAGGAGGTCTTACCTTCGGAGTACCAGTGATTACTTCATTGATGATGGATATCTTAGTTTTGGTTTATTTTATCTAACATTATTTCATATTGGGGTTTTGATCTTCTCTATCATTTTAGTTCTGCTATAGTCGATTGGTAGTGGATTTGTCTCCACCCGACTATATTTCTTTGAGACTTCATATTTGAGACTCTTAGTTATTTATCTTAATATTTCTTAACTCGTGTCTATGAATGAGATATAGTATCATGTGACTTGTGTTGATTATATATTTATCACTTGTGAATTCTTTATCCATATATAGCGTACGTGTGAATTATGATTTTTCCACATTGAAATATCATATACATACGACTGGCATACTATATATTCCTAGTCTTACTTGACTGATTGAGATAATAAATGTTCTATATGACCCTAAGTGACTTTCTTGTAGTATGCACCTGTCACGACCCGCACCCAAAAAATTGGGCATGAGTCGTGGGTACGTCCAGCCTACGCCGCAGCATCGGCGGTAGAACACTGTCTAGGTCTACTATCTAGCTAACAATCTCACACAATAATATATAAGTACCTGTCAAGATTTCAACTCCAAATGGAGGAGCAATATGATAAGATAATCACAAGTACTCAATCATGAATCTAAGTACGGTAAGATAACAAAGAAGTCTAACAACTACAACGTCTACAACAACTACTACTAAAACAACAACAATAATAATAATAATGATAATACAACAATATCCAGAATCAAATACAATACAAGTCTCAAACCAAAAGCCGAGGACAAATCCGGTACCAAAAGCTAATAAAGACAACTGAGGTCCTAGTGATTCCGGCTACCAACCCGGAAATCACTCATGAACTAGGGGGTCCCTGTCTGTACCATCGACAGGCTGAGGTCCATAAAATATCGGACACCAATCTTCCAGATTCTCTAAAAAATATATCCAGTCAGGATTGGAGCAAATACACCTCTAACAACAGTTCCAGTTAAATGATAAAAACTATAAAGCAGTTGTAGCAAGTAGCAAGGTGAAGGAAATAAAGTATGAACAAGAAAATATATATATATCAAGGGTGCATAAAGGTAAAGATGCATAAAAATCAGAAGCAAGATAGTAATGACTGCAGGATACAAGAAATCTAAACTAAGATCAAGTGTGTGCACAATAACGTGAAATGAGTCCAACAAGAGTAAATATAATGAGTCCAGTCCAGAAAGTATAAGTAAGACCAGTCAAGAAATACAAGTGAGTCCAGATGAGAAAGAATGAACTCGTGTCTTTGAAATACCTGTTTCGACATGTAAACGGCTAGGGATAAGTATGGCTCACCGTGCACTAGGTGCGCGGCTGCTATCATTCGAGATTAGACACGAGGGGGTGATTCCAGTGATTCCAGTTGGAAATATTTACATGTCGACTCGAGTATTTTCCCGTCCCAACTAGTATAAGTGAATCCAAGACCCGACACGCATATCAAGTATGAGTCCAGCCAGAAACATGAGTGATGCCTGTAGTGAGTCACGATGTGATGCCAGTAGGTGATGCTAGTAGGTGATTCCAGAATAGAGGCAAGAAATATTAAATTTATGTGTCGCAAGTAAATGAATCCAGAAATACTAGTCCGTGTCATACCAGAAAAATCAGAGAATACTATACTAGAAGCTGAATCATAACAATCATCAGATAATAAAAACTATCAGAGAATGTACTCGCCTGACGTTCTTAGCAACTAGTGATCCGAACTGGCGTCGCAAGGACCTATTGTGAAAAGCAAGGTTAAACAGGGTTCTAAAGAGTTAAACAGATATAAAATAGCTAAAAACAAGCTTCTGGGGTGGTTCTAGATCAAACGAGTCAAACCGGTGATATCTGGGTCAAAAAGTCAACTTTGTGTCTAAAAAGTCAACTCTAGGTCAAAACTATGACAAAAGTTGACTTTAGCGGTCAACTGGGTCAACTACGGTCAACACTAGGTCAAACTAGGGTGCCCCTAAAATTCTAGGTCAAAACTAGGTCATTAAGCCAATAAACCCTCAAACTCGCCTCCTTGAGATACCGGGATACCCTCGGTATCCGATATCTCAACCTACGCTATATACCCCACATATACCCTCTATAATATATACTAGCACATATATATATATATATATATATATATATAAGTATCTCTAACCTCAATCCTAGGCTAAAACTCAATACCTCGCCCCGATGCCCAATACCTTGAGTATCTCAAGGTATTGAGATACCTCGTATTACCCCTCACAAACACTAGCTAACTAACTATCTATCTATTTATATACACTACTATATATATATATATATATATATATATATATATATATATATATATACACCTAGTGTATAGGCAAATACCTCATCTTCGATACCCAACTCACCTCAATACATTGGTATCTCAAGGTATTGAGATACCTTACCCTCTAACTCTAACTAACTAGCTAACTATATATATATATATATATATATATATATATATATATATATATATATATATATATATATATATATATATATATATATATATATAACCTAGTATTAGGCTATACCTCAATATCATCTCCGATACCTCAACTTACCCTACCCTCAAGAGGTATTGAAACTCAATACCTTGCCCGACTCTCTATCTCACTATCTAATACCTAACTATACCTATGTATATATATATATCTAACTATCTATCTATACACACACACACACACACACACACACACACACACATACACATATATATATATATATATATATATATATATATATATATATATATATAAAACCATACATATATATACATATACTCTTATACCTATATATCTATCATCTATATATACATATTCGTCTATCTATATGCATATATATATATATATATATATATATATATAAAGGGGAGGTAAACTGCTGTTGCGGCGATACCGTGCTGTTGGCGATACCGCGCTACCGCTGCTGCCGCGCTGCTGCTCGATGTCGCTGCCCCTGCAGCTAATACAGCTGTTGCCGCTGCTGCTAACGCAACTGCCGCTGCGCTGCTGCTGCGTTCTGCGGCTACTGCAGCTACATGCTACTGCTGCCTTCGCTGCGTTCTGTTGCTGCCTCTCATCTCCCTCTCTCTCTCCATCTATCTATCCCTCTAACTCACTCACTCTAATACACTCTACATACACATACATATATGTAAACACTTAGATACCTATATATATACACACAAACACATATATATGTATATATATACACACAAACATATATATATATATATATATATATACACTTATACACATGTATAGGTACACACACACACACACACATATATATATATATCTACACATACATATATACACACTCATACGCACACTCACAAACACACACTCACACTTCCACCTATACATACACAAACACCAACACACTCGAAAATTCTAGTACATACTCTCCAAGGGTAAACCAACCTGCGCACAAGCCCAAAACCTAAAAACCAAGTCGAAATGGCCATTCGATCATTTCGACGAACACGTGGAGTGCAGTTCACGATACCTCGTGAAACACACACCAAACCTACTCAGAATCGACCCAAAATTTACCCTCGAGTTCTAATCAATGTCAAGAACCTAGAAAAAATGTTAACTCTTCGATTCTAGGTCTGTTGCAAAATCCCACATGCATGTAGAATCCACGGTGACGAAAAACCCCCAAAACGCCCAAATCTTTGTGACATGATCTTACGTGTCCTAACGGGGACACATACTCACCCTCAAGACACCCAAGCACGTCAACCTAGGTTCGTCTAACCTAAGGCAACACCCAAATTTGGGCCAATCTCAGATATCACCCAAAATTGACACAAAACCTAATGTCAAAGTCTCCAAACACCTCCAAACAAGTTCTAACTTCCTCCCACGGGTAGCCCTAAGGTCTAGGAAGGTTCTAAACTACTAATTATACTATATTAGAGTAATCACAAGGGGAAAAATTAGGGTTTACCTCTTGGGAGTTGGAATCCCAAGGCCAAAGTCTCTAAAAAGTTCCAAATCCACCACACCAAGCTTCCAAGCCTCCAATCCAAGCTCCAACACCAATTCTAAGCTCTACATACCTAGGTTAGGGAAAATCAAAGGGTTAGGGTTTGTATCTAAGGAAGAAATAAATGAAGGAAGAAAGAGAAGTGGAGAAAACTTACTTGGAGAGAAGAAATTGGAAGAAGAAAGAAGAAGAGAATGGAAAGAAGAATGAAGAAGAAGAAGAAGAAGAAGAAGAAGAAGAAGAAGAAGAAGAAAGGAAATAAAATGGGGGGAAGGATTCGGCCAGCCAAGAAATAGGTTTAGGGTTAGGTTTGGGTTAGGTGAAATGACCAAAATGTCCATTTCTTAAGTCATGCAAAATAGGGTTTCGGTTTGGGGTTTCCAAATGCACTCTAATAAATTCTTAATCACTCTAACTAACTAATTAAAATATAATAACTATTCTAAACCAATAAATAAGTCTGACAAGGGTGTTGGTTGGGTCTGACAAGAGTCCACTAGGGTCTGACATGGGTCAAGGCTAGCCAAAACCCTAAATTATCTAATAAAAATAAATACAACCAAACTAATTAAATATTAATACAATTATTTATGATCAATACACAATTTACCAAATTAAAAAAATAAAATAAAAATAAAAATATCCTGCCCTGGAAATGGGGTACTGACAAGCCTATCCTCCTTAGAAAATTTTATCCTCAAAATTTAAAGTCGATAGCACTTCTTCTCGGTCAAACCCCCAACAATCACAGTCAAGAAATTCTACCTAAACAACATACAAGATTATGGTCCTACTGATAGGGTTATCAAAGTCTCAATCAGGGTCACTACACTATCTACCATAGCACAAAGAAAAGTCTAACATGTAATAATGAAGCACACCACAAGAAATAGAAAAGGACAGGAAGAAGAACAAAAAGAGATAGACCTGCTAACCCGACACCCGTAGCATTGGCCTCCTCGACCGTCAACGCATAAGCCCTGCCCTGCTGGGTATCTCCTTCTGCTGGTGTGGGCATGATGCTGTGCCACAGGTGGCCTAGCTCCAACTCTCTGATCCTATGCTCTACCAAATGGAGGTACAGTAGGGCAATCTCGTATCTGGTGAGCAGCGGATCCACAGAACAAACACACCTTCAGCCTCCTCCTACAAATATCCCAAGTGTGTCATGCCTTCCTGCAGTAGGCCACAAGTGGGCACTCTCTGATCCTAACCCTACTGCGTTGTCTTCTACCCATAGATACGCTTAGCCGGTCCCCGCACTACCACTCGCACTACCTGAATCATTCTTGCCTCTCTTGGACTTGAGCTCCAAGTCATCCTCTGCCCTCTAAATGTTCCCTACGATCTGCTCGAAAGTTGCCTCGCGGTTACTCCTAGTCAAAGACTTGACTTCCATAACCAATCCCTTGTGAAACTTCCTCGCCTTTGCGGCCTCACTCAAGCCCTCCACGAATATGCCCAGAAAGTAGAACTCTGCTGCATACTCATCCACCAGCTTGCTCCCCTGGATGAGTGCCTCAAACTGGCTCTCCAAGGCACTGAGAGCCACATTTGGGAAAAACTTCTCCTTAAAAAGTCTCTTAAAAGCCTCCCAAGTAAGCCCTGGTGCCATGATCCTCGTATCAAGTGTGATACTACGTCAAAGTGAGGTCGAACATCTGACTGCTCGCGATGCCTCTATCTGCATGCTGTCTGGAATCTGTGCCAAGCCAAAAAATCCCCCTCAATCTGCTCTATCCAGTCATCCGCGTACAGGATCCCTTCTGTACCCCGGAACTCCTTGGGCCGCATCCTCTAGAAGTCAATGTTGCTGCCCGGCCTCGGGTGCTGGGCCTGATCTGCCTGTGGCTGGATCTGTGCCACTCTGTCCACTGCCGTCATGGCCACCTGGTGGGCATTCTCAATGCCCAGCCTCATCACATCCACCTGCGGTGTTGTACGTCCATCATCTCCCTGAAGAATACAAACAACTACGTGGCGTCTACTGTTGTAGGAGGTGGTGGAGGAGTTACCACCAGAATGACTGGGGTAGTTCTCGGATCGACAGGTGGAGGAGGATCCCCGAAAGAAACAGATGCTCCCTCAACCGCAGGAGTGGTGAGTGGAGCGATATCAGCTGTTTGAATATAAGCTGGACGAGAGGTAGCTGACCTCTCGGTGGCAACTGCTGGGACGGTACGATGGGATCGTGTCTTCGGAGGGCATCCTGAACACATATCAAAAGAAGTCAATATGCGCAAGATACAGTATCATCAAGAAGGGCAGTAATATTTCAAAAGGAAGCAATTTCAGAATAATTAGATTAGAATTGTTTCTAGTCGTGATTGAGTATACTCTCATCCTAGATCCTATTTCCTAGAGCAGGCTCGCAGCAGTACAACTAAATCGTTGTACTACTACGACATCGCACTAATTGTGAAGCACGAGACCTGCGTGGGCCGCCACCAAAAATGTGTCATGACCCGTACCCGAAAAATCGGACATGAGTCGTGGGGACGTGCAGCCTACGCCGCAGCATCGGCGGTAGAACGCTGTCTAGGTCTACTATCTAGCTAACAATCTCACACAACAATATATAAGTACTATGTCAAGATCTCAACTCCAAACGGAGGAGCAATATGATAAGATAATCATAAGTACTCAATCACGAATCTAAGCACGGTAAGATAACAAAAGAAGTCTAACAGCTAAAAAGTCTACAACAACTACTACTAAAACAACAACAACAATAATAATAATACAACAATATCCAGAATTAAATACAATACAAGTCTCAAACCAAAAGACGGGGACAAATCCGGTACCAAAAGCTAATAAAGATAACTGAGGTCCTAGTGATCCCGGCTACCAACCCGGAAATCACTCCTGAATTAGGAGGTCCCTGTCTGCACCATCGACAGGCTGAGGTCATAAAATATCAGACACCAATCTTTCAGATCCTCTGAAAAATATATCCAGCCAGGATTGGAGCAAATACACCTCTAACAGCAGTTCCAGTTAATGATAAAAATTATAAAGCAGTTGTAACAAATAGCAAGGTGGAGGAAATAAAGTATGAACAAGGAAATATATATATATATATATATATATATATATAATATATATATATATATATATATATATATATATATATATATATATATATATATATAATATCAATGGTGCATAAAGGTAAAGATGCATAAAAAATAAGAAGCAAGATAGTAATGATTGCAAGATACAAGAAATCAAGACTAAGATCAAGTGTGTGCAAAATAACGTGAAGTGAGTCCAGCAAGAGTAAATATAATGAGTCCAGTCGAAAAGTATAAGTGAGACCAGTCAAGAAATGCAAGTGAGTCCAGACGAGAAAGAATGAACTCGTATCTTT